>JAWZYV010008530.1:1800000-2267583 GCA_038373885.1 Cheiracanthium punctorium
TTGAATCACAATATAACAGTTTCTGGAGATATGTCTCATTTTGCTCAGCAACACCTTCGGACATCCATACCGGCAGAAATCTTTAATTATTCCACAACTTTCGGTTTCCGATTTCCTCGGCTTCAATATTTGATAGGAAGAAAATTGAATTTTCTGGTAACTATCAATTACGGAAGTGGCAGAGATTCAGATTTCAAGAGCTGGGGGTTGTAGTGTTTTGGTAATTTATTCTTAATAAATTCAGTTATGATTTGTAAGTTTTTTCAATATTTTCTGATGGATTTTGATATTCGCTGATTCACTGGCACTTTGGAGCAGTGGTTAAATATTCTAATGTCTATCCTTGTCTGTTGAAACAACCAAAAGTTTCATGGATATACAAATTATGTTGTTGAATAAACGAAAATTGAATTGATGCAATAAAATTAGTTAGACTGAATCAATTTCAACAAACTTTTACTCGATTTAACGGGACCATCTAAGTTAATGTTGGTAAAAAATGAATTTTTACTTTTTTATTGCATTAAATATTTAAAACCTTTGTCTTGTTTTTGTTATACTTGTTTATTGAAAAAGCAGAAGCATTAAAACTCTTATAAGAAGTGTCTTATTAGAAGCAGAGGAGAGGAGGGTACTGCATAAACCATTTAACTATATACATTTTTGAAAAAAATCCTCAAAATCATAATGAGTACATACTATAACTAATTATAATGAAATGTCGCCTGTAAATAAAAACACTACTGATTTTGTTGCTGTAGAAAGAACTATTTTAGTAAAAAGTTACGATTGGAGTATAATATGGAATAGGTGTGGTTTAAACCTTTGAAAAACTAACTATACTTCATAAAAGTTATTTTTAACTATGAACCATATTTTTAGACTATGCTCAAGTCATAAGGTAAGCCCATAGAGAAAATCTGAAGCATTGAATCCAAATTTCACCTCACTGATCTTGGAAGAATTTTCCGTTACAGAAAATACATTCAGTGTGTTTGTCTTCTGCTTCTTTAGTTGGTGGTACGAAATCCATTACACTATTACCTAGCATTCCGGGGCAAAACAGTAGCTAAAAAACAAAAACAGTACAACAAACTACAATTCTTTTAGTGAACACTATGCATAACATCAATGTTCAAGTCATGTGCATACTAGTAGGTTAAAATTTTGAATACTTATCAGCAAAAACTCTTGAAAATCACAAAACACACTTTGTTCTGTAGAGTGTGGTACGGCAAGGGGTCAACTCTAATTGCATTGTGACACGGGAATCTTTCTTGAGTAGTTCATGTTATTCCCATGTGACAACAGCACTTAACACAGGCAAAACCTCGGCATTCCATATATTTCCTAACTATTCATAATATCTTCGTCTCCTCTAACATTAGAGGTATGCAAAGATTAAAGGCATTTTTCTCAAAACATGGATTTTGGAGGTTCGTGTTCCTTTTTCTCAGCACCTACTATGAAACTTATGAACTTAAATTTTTAATAAGAGATATATCATTTATAAAACATTCTTTAACTCGACGGTTTGATTTTATGTTCAGAAATATTAGTCTCCAAAGTTCTATCAAATATGGAAATTGAAAAGGGATTTTTAATAAAAAATTAATAATTTTTTTTTTTTTTACTCTAGAAGAAATGGATGTGTTAAAGTATGTAAAAAAATGTTATTGTAACTGAAGTAAAAATTTTATGGCATTATCTTTACCATTTCTGCGTAAAACATACATAAAATTGATGAATTTAACATGGCTGAGATAGGACTAACCTGGACCCCTTAAAATAAGAAAAAATATTATTTTTTTTCTTCGAAACAATGATATGTCCGCATAAAATGCCAACTTAATCAAACTTTACATTTACATGCAGAGAAGAGGTTTTAAAGAACACATCGTCCTGGTAATTTATTTCCAGAAAACGCCTTGATCAAAACATAAGATAATGGAGAACGGCTCCTGGAGATGTCTCATTCTGCACAGCAACACCTTCGGACATCCATACCGCCAGAAATCTTTAATTATTCCATAACTTTCAGTTTCGGATTTTCTCGGCTTCAATATTTGATAGGAAGGAAATTGAATTTTCTGGCGACTATCAATTATGGAAGTGTGGCAGGTACTCGAATTTCAAGATTTGGGAGGTTGTAGTATTTCGTAATATTTTATGCTTAAACAATTCAGTCATGATGTTTTTTTTTTTTTAATAATAATTTCTGATGGAGCTTGATGTTTGTTGATTTTTTCTTAGGAATACGGGGGTATATTTGAATTGACGAATGATTCAAGGGACGATTTACACAATCCATTTGGAAAGAAAAGAAAATGTAAAGGATAATTTAAACCTGAAACACTTTTATATTTTAAATAGGCACTAAAGTAATATATTAAAATGGTATTATAATCCATGCATCGTCCCTATTTTTCTTCTTATTTTATTTAGAAAATGTATCCTTATTCATGAGGGTGCCGTACTTTTATTCCCTGTTCCTCTTCTTTGTATATATATATAAAATATTTTTGGAATCGAAATGCATATTAAATTCATCTAGTAAAACTGTTTTACAATCTTAGTCAAGAGTATTCTAACTGCACTTCACCTTTATAAATACTATGAAGAATTTGAATCATAATCCATCAGTGTACCGTATTTGTCTTCCTTTTTTCATAAAACACCTCTTTCGGATTGAAATCTACATTAAATTTGCAAATTGCCTACTAAAACTATTTTAGAATTTTTCCAGGTATATTCTGACTATAATTTGTAATGAGCTATAGCGTTTGCCAGTTTCTAGCTAAATATAAAAGATATCGCCAAGCTATGTTCAGTTTTGTTGACTTATTTTCTGGCGTCAAACTTGGCGATGAGTCATCAAAAATTGAAAACCTTCGCAGCTATCAACATTTTATTCTCCAACCCCACTATCTGTCAACCCTATTGAGAAAAACAACTAAAACTTGTCAATGTCCGCAAATCATGTCCACAAAAACAACACACATAAAATGGTATTTATCAAGATGGATCATTTTGGGCTGTATTGTTCATCAACCACCAAAGCTCTTTTACTGTTATAGTCCTAAGTCTGCTTCTCAGACACCATAGAGGATTTCGACGAGTCTAGCCTCTCTGTGACAGGCTCCAACTTCTTCATGACAGCTTTGGGTTCTCGTAATGTATCTCAATAGGAAAAAACACGATTTTCAGCATTAAAAAAAATATTAAATTCAAATGTTTGAATGATTGTAATGGATTGAATGGGTTAAGCAAATCTTCACCGTTGATTTTGTAGCAGCATTTGCATGTTTCGAAGTGATTAAGGATAATTAAAAGTGATGTTTCTAATAGCCTTTTTCTGGGTTGAATACACTAAGAAGATAATAGGAGAATCTGTGCGGTGAGGGTGTGCAGTCGAATGACAGTCAGATGACGTCACTGAAACGTCACTTCGAAATCCTTTACTGAAATACAGTGTGATCAGATTATGAGTATACATTTGAAAAATTAAGAATTCACGGAATAATGTGGGTAGAGAGGTAAAAATTGACAGACATGCTTGTAATGACATGGGGTTTTATTACAACCACAAAAAAAGAGTTTAAAAAATGGCAGACAGATGTCTCTTCGTGTCATATGAATAGTAATAATTGGAATGAAAAATTATGACAAAGCAAAGACGATGTTCTTCAGAACAAATGTTCAACATGTCGATCGTCATTCCTCAACGATAGCTGTAGTTGAGGGACAATGTTGTGAACAGCACTATACAGCAATCTAGATTTTTTCCTGAACTGTCTGAGCAGCATTAGCATCAGCTTGACCGGCCATTTCGGGGTTCATCGTCTAAAGAATCCGTGACTTCGAACTTCGAAATCATTCTCTTCAGAGCTGAACCTGTCACACGACCTTTACCCGTTCGAATATCCTTCCCATGACGATAGGATCGTAAAGCTGAGGTAGCAGTCCCCATTCTGATTCTACAGCTTCACTAACAGTGCCTTTTCAGGTAAGGTCAACATGCTGCGATTGCTGGTGCATCTGTTTCCCTGTCTTATTACAAGAATCCCAAGCAGCGTACTTGACGTTTTGCTGTCCAGCGCCATCTGTTGCCCATTTTTTGAACTTTTTCTTTTTTGAGGTTGCAGTAAAACCCCATGTCATAACAAGCATGAGTGTCAATTTTTACATCTCTACCTACATTATTCCGTGAATTATTAATTTTACATAGGTATACTCATATTCTGATCACCCTGTACTTTACAAAAGCTGCTTGCTACACGCGTAAACCCAAAGAGCGAAAAAAACGATACACTGCGGAGCGATCTGTTTCCTTGGAAACCGACCGGTTTTCCCGCGAAAGGGCTCTTTACGTAGTCCTTTTTCTGAGAATCCTCTCCTCGCATCCTATCTTTTCGGAGAATTTCCTCTCCCCGCTCATTGTTATATTCCGCTCCGCTCTTGTGATCGAAAAACGCTCCTAAAGGAGAAGCTCACTTTTGAAAACTGGCTCACTTTTGTCTGCGACTGATCGAATTTCGCTCGTTTGGTTTAAGCGTGTGTCACGCAGAGGGAGGACCTGTCGCAGAGTGGCTAGTCTCGTCGAAATTAATTCCAACCAATATGACACCCATACCCAAATTTTAACGACCGCAATGGGTTAATTCGATCTTTATGTGGCAAACTGTCATATATTGAACTTTAAGAGGTGGTGCATACTTTCAAATACACGGTATTCATTTAAAAGAATCCCATGCAGCGTACTTGACGTTTTGCTGTACAGCGCCATCTGTTGGTCATTTTTTGAACTTTTTCTTTTTTGAGGTTGCAGTAAAACCCCATGTCATTCCAAGCATGAGTGTCAATTTTTACATCTCTACCTACATTATTCCGTGAATTATTAATTTAACTCTCAGACCTGATTGCAGGATCTACGTCATTGAAACAGATTTCTCATTTAACAAGGACGAGAAATTTTTAATTATTCTGTAACTTTCGGTTTTCCCGTAGTCAATATTTGATAGGAAGGAAACTGAAATTTCTGCTGACTATGAATATGAAAATGACGGGGAGTGTGTACATTTAAAATTAAGAGACCACAGTATTTTCTTTATGGTTGTATAATTAATTTCGTAAGTAATTCCACACGTGGTGGGCTAGTTTTTTAAAGATTCCGAATGGTTTAATATTAAGGGAAAACTTAATATGTCTACGCTGATCACTGAGTCACTGAGTCACTGTTTCACTGACTCTGCAACGCTTCCGGTGAACACAACATTTACCCCTATTCAAGAAATGGTCCCGCAGTGGTCTGGGCGCTAAACTCCGTTCCCATAAGAACACGGCAAGTGAAGCAGCATCCGGCTTGGCCAGTGCTTGGGAGGGACTTCCCCCTCTCGGCCCGTCCGCTGTGGAACCGTGTACGCTAATGGGAGCTGGTGCACGTAAAATCCGTCGTGGCTCCAAAGTCCTCCAAGTTGTTAAACGATACCTCTGGGGGTGCCGATTTCAGAGGGTTGGTCCCTCCTCTGGAATGGGTTCAAAATTACGGGACCCCGAGCAAAGACGGACTTCCTCCCACTGGGGCTCATTGAAATGGAAGCCGCTCCTTCGGCCCATCGCCTACCTATATAGGGGGATCTGTCACCGCAACGCGGTTTCCAGAGGGCATTAGCAACAACAACAAGAAATGAAATTGTGCTAACCTGTTTTAACTTCAGGAAATTTCTTTATGTGGGTAGGAAAGTTGAAAGCTGTCGAACCTACGTCGTAGTTTTATTTTCAAACGTACAAATTCGCAATTTTGGCGATTTATGAATAAGCTTTACTCAAAAAATGAAACAAATTACACACTATTGACCGATCGAACTGCGAATGCACACGAAGGCGTAGAAAAACATGAGACAACACATATTCTATTAGGTGTACCGGAAAAAAATGTCGTTGCTTTACATAATATTCAAACAAATAAATTTTCATCAATTATTGAATTAACAAACAAGCAGTGCCTAAGCATAGGACTCATAATTTCAAAGCGAGAATTCTATAGATATATATATATTTTTTTTTTACATCTCAGAGAAAAATGGCCACCCTCCCCCTTTTTTCACGTCTACCCTCCTTGGAGTATTCTATTCGAAATGTTCTGAAATCTATTTTTAGGTATTCGTGAGCATTGTATTTTAAGTCAAGAATTTTATGGATATCTCTTTTCTTCTTTGAGATCACACAGGATATCTGAAAAGAACGTCCCTATCCCCCCCCCCCCCATGAGTTACAAATTTTGGAAAATGCTCTGTTTTCTAGCGCCTATGTTATAAAACTCACGTACCTGGCAAATTTCGCATTATAAGCTTCTGTAGTTTTGGCTAGGCAAAATATTGACATATGAAAAAACGACAATACTTTCCGGTACACCTAATACTTTAAGAATCTGAAAAATCCACGAATTCCCCGATTTTTAGGAATTTTTAACTTCAGAAAATTGCTTTAACAGGGTAAACTAATCTGTTTCAAAGAGCTTCTCGAAATTATCCAGATTTTTTTTTTCATGAAGCGTTGAACTTAGAATTAACCTAACAACTTAAGCGGCATCACAGTTAGTTCGTTAACTGCAATAATAGAAATAGAATACTAAGTTATTTGTTTAATGTATACGAAGATTAAATATAGTGAGTGCATACTTTTTTTCTACATAGCTAAAAACAGTATAAATGTTATCATTTCGTCGTTTTCAACCTCATATTTCTTATAGAATTTAATGGTTAGAAAATGAATATATGAAAAAATTAGCATAATTCAAAATAAAAGCTTGAAAGCTTTTCTAAACTAATTAATCATATTTAAGGGTATCGTTCCGTAAAAATTAATGATGCTGTTTAACAAAATATATGATTTCGCTATAAAAGAAGCCATAACATTTTATGTCTACCAGCACAAATGAAAAAATGTATAATGGATAGCAAATTACTTGACGTTGTTTTGAAAATTTACAATATCTACTTTGTAACTAATGTACATAAAATTAAAATCAGTTAAAAATATGATTTTTTTAAATCAATAAAAATAGCAAGTACGGTATTTAGATAGTTGATGAGATTTCTACATTTTCTTTTATACGGTACCAATGCTAATTTTAGTTTAGAAAATATTTAAAAAAAATTTATTAAAATCTAAAACATTATCTATGATTTATTATAGAATTTTACATAGTGCTTTTTTTTTCTTTTAAGTAATTTTATAAAGCACATTTTTCAGTATAAATTAATGATGCTATTAGGATGAGATTTAAAAAAGCATTAGAAATTTACGGCTGCCTGCTTAAATGAAAAAATTTTAATAGCGAGAAATTTACTATAAGCTGTGCAGAAAATTTACAGTTTAGTCATATCATCAGGCTTTGATTGCATGACATTGCGGCCAACAAGGAACAGCGACACTGGGTTGTAATCATGATCAGGTACTCTAAACATTGCATGGTGTGACTGCTCTTTGTGTAGGTGAAGTCACATTGTGAAGGGAATTTGAATAAACAGATTTAAATAGGTTTGTTAGCTTGAAAAATAATTGTTTAAGAGAGACGGTATGCTTTTATGGAAATTAAAATTTCCGTCTTATTAGATGAAGTCAGTAATCCACAGCTTCTGCCAGTGCTAATAATACCGAATCCGAACAATGAATCTACTTTAACCAGTATTGTGACGTCGTTAATGGGTCACTGTGACTAATATTTTATTCTAATACTGTATCACATCTCCTTCCTAAATTCAAAACCTCTGTTTTCCCGTAGCAGCTGTATGTAATATGCGGTAACCGCTGTAAACGTTCCATTATATAAACTACATGTAGTTGTAGGCATTGCAAGATTGCATTGTTATTTTTTACGTTTCTTTCGAAATTGTACCGTGTTCAGGAAATGATTTTGAGTGACATCGTCCGACATCATGGTGAAAGTACAAGGCGTCATTGACAGCTACGAATGTTTCAACTTGCATTTGCACGTGTGACTTAACGTGCTTCGATAAACGATTTTAAAATGACTTGTAAGATGAATCATCACTCTGTGACCACCGTAATGAGATATAGAAGAAATAGTCAACAGTCACTTTAAGAGGTTTAGTTATTTTGGTTTCATGTCCCCCTGGTCCAGGAGCACCTAGACCAGGTTCATGCACACAATATCCTTCCAGCACTGGCTGCATTCTTAAATGACAAACTCGTTGCACGAGTTTTTATAAGAAAACTGCAATGCGTGTGTTTAGTGCTGTCAGTGGTTATCAGTTTCCTTTGACTTTACGAACAACTTCAGTTTATTTAGTTTCGTCGCCTAGGAGACGTGTTTGTTTACAATTCGTGAATGCGTTAATTTTGCTGAGGAGAGTTTTTAGTTCATACTCAATATAAAATCAACAGGATTTTTAAAAGAAAGAGTGGCCATCATTGAAGTGCACAAATCAAAATTTAGAAATTTCAACTTAAACTTCATTTTTTCAAAAGTATTTAGCTAGAGAAGTTCAAATTTCGCTAATAACGGATTAAATCAACTTTAATCTCAACACTAAAACATGCATTTTTGAATTAACTAAAATTAAAAATACAAGAAAATGATTACCTTTGAAAAATTATGTACCTTCGTAGCATTTTCTAACGTACGCATGTATTTCCTCCTCGAAAAATAATATTTGCAGCTTTAGAAAACGTAAAATACTTATCACAACAACATACTTTTCCATAACAACGGACTCCATTTGAAAACAACAACAACGTGCAGCAAGTGTATCCTCTAACCAACTGACGAAACCTTAGCAGAGATCGGTTTATTTCGTTTGAAACTAATCACACTCAGTTTTGTATACGAAGGCTCTATAAAAACTGTATGCACTCAGTTTCCCTTACGAACGTCTTAGATGGAAACTCGTTGCACGAGTGTAACTCGTTTGGCGTTTACGAATGCAGCCAATGTCCCAAGTCCATTATTCCCCATTCCACAGCGATCTCGCAAAGGCACCAATGCAATTCATACATGAGCAGGAGAAGCAGGACAGGAACAAGAGCAAGATGAATTGTTTTCTTTTCATCCCCGAAAAATTTCAAACTTTTGATGTGGCCTGTCCAATGGAGTCTGTGCAGATCTTATGCCTTCGGACTGCAGAGACAGACTAGGAGATTTCCAGCGTACCAATCGTATGTGGATGGGACTCTCCAAGTAGTATTTGCTTTTGCCTTGTGGATAGAAAATATTTCATATGCAGAAAATGTACAATAGGTAGTAAAAGGAAGAACAATTCCCTCTTGTAACCATGCCCCAAAAATAATTTTACCATGAAATCGTCCAACCTCATGGTGAAAACAATAAGTGCCACTGTAAAGTTACAAATGTTTCACCGGGATTTAAATCTAGGAAAGTGTCTAGAAAATCACGTTGAGTGGCATCGTCCGACTTCATGGTGAAACCACTAAACGTCACTGACAGTTACAGATGTTTCACCATGCAGTTTCACATGTGATTTCACGTGCTTAGATAAACGATTTTAAAATGACTTGAAAATGTGATGCTTGAAAGATGAATCATTACTATATGACCGTCGTATTGAGATGTCGAAGAGATGGTCAAGCGTCACTTTAAGACGTTTAGTTGACTCCACAAACGTTTTAGGAATGCGGAACAGCTGTAAACGTTGCATCATCTACTATTTGTGCAGCTCAACCCATTGTAGGAAGTGCACTACTTTTTTTTGAAGCCATTTACTTTCTCGAACCGTGTCTCAAAAAAATGATTTTCCCATGACTTCGTCCAACCTCATGGTGCAAGCACTAAGTGTCTCTTAAAAATTACAAATGTCACATCCCCTATGCAGATCCCACATGTGACTTCATGCGTTTAGATAAACGATTCTCAAACGACGATACAATGCGTGAAAAATGAATAGGTACTGTGGCATCGCAGTGAGTTCTGAAAAGAAAGTCAGAGGTTGGTCACTTTATTACGCTTACGCGTCACCCAATATGACCTCTAGATTTTGTGGAGAGAGTGTTTTTGAGCTTCTTGTTCTTATAGTTTCGAGCTTCTAGATCTTCTGGCCTTTAAGTCCCTTTCAGTTTTAAGCATCTCCTTCATCTGCCGAGTGGATAAGACAGTGAACATAGAAGATGACCGAAGTGTGAAGGTCCCGGATTCAGGCCAATCACGCGGCTGTCAATCTAATGATCTGGAGTTCCGGTCGGTTTTCTCTAGATGTAACGTGAATGTGCGTTAGAACCCCTTAAAAAGTCCTCTGCCTAAGGTACCCCTGCAGGCAGATGGATCTTGTGTAGGCTTGCCATAACACACAAAAACAAAATTATTTCATGTAACCTCTTATTCTTGTAGATAGAGCGTTTTCCATTGTAATCTATAACATTCTTACAAAGTTTTGAATTAAAATATTATTTTATTATTTGTCAATTTTGTGAATCATTTATCTACATATAATAATTTATGTTTTCATTTTTATGTAATGTATACTATTAATCTAAATTAAGTGTTTTTTACTAGACATAAATTTCATTTTTTCCAACTGCTTTTAATATATTAAGATTTAGTAGTTAATATCAATTTTTATTCTAAAATGCTTTACAAGGATATTATATATTGTTCCTAATTAATATACCGCATGTTTTAATGCTCCTAATTAGAGGAAGGCGTTAAATGAACATGCAATTAATTAGCTTTAGAAGAAGTTTAAAGCAAAGAAAAAAGAATATTTTAAGCATCACGAAATAATGCTTTTTTTTAAAGGCTTTTATAATCGTTTGAAAAAATTCGATCACTATATTAAAAATCATTTTTTTACCCCTGTGGAAAAACAGATTATTATATGTCTTAGTAATTTTTAAAGCAAGGTTTTCACACTTTCAAGAATCGGTATTTTTAAAAAATATTGTGAACCTACGACGTTAATCATTATTCGTGAAGGGGAGAAAAAGTAGATCCCAAAACTGTATTTTTTATTGCTAGTGTTAGTAAAATATATGATTAATGGGAGAATATTCCCTTCTCGACTTTTTCACACCTCTACTTTGTCAAAATTGCATATTTTTTCAGTCACAAGAGATCAGTACACGTATGGTAATTTAAAAAGCTTCTGGAGGTCGGAAAAAAAATCTGCTCTATGACTTCATTTTTGAATGATCATTACAGAATCCTGCAATTATTACTTACAGCTATTTTTTGTTATCGCAATAGATTGAAGTGGATTATAGTTATAGGCAAAATTGAGTGACGCTTTTAATTAAAAAAAGAACCGATTAAAATAACATTTGGTGTCTTCCGAAATATGTAATGCTGGTTTGAATAAGTACTTTTCAAGATAAAAAGGTCACAACTTTTTGCAATATCATATATCAACTCAATAAATTCCACATCTTTTAACTACAATGAGCTTTGTGATCTCTCAAAATATTAGGTTTTGAATTTTAACTAATTTATGCAATTTTTCGATGCTGCGAATTAAATAATTGTTAGAATCCAGGTTCTAGCTTATTTCATAGAGAAATATATATAGTTTAGTAATACTGCACTACTGTAAAGGGCTACAGTGTGAAGATTCACTTTGTACCAATAGTTTTTAGCTTTAAATCACTTACCCAACCGCCAGTTAACCAAGCCGTCGCACGGATTTAAAACGTACATTCGCTTTATACGCAGTGCAAAACTGTCTTAAATTCAAGCCCAGGTCCACTGATCTTGACAGTGACGGATACAGAATGGTACTCCGTGTTAAAAGGCTAATTATTAAAGAAACATACTTAACCTAAACAAAATGTACAGCAAAGCAAAATATTACCTTCTAACTATGTTTTTCTTATTTCAAAAGAGGGATAGGAGGAGGGTAAAACCGCTACTCCCTACCTGAGTGCATCACTAATCTCTCCTATACTCATATGTTCGACTCCTTGTTCATTGGGATAGCAAAGACGTAGGTTCCAGCTTTGCTTTATTTTCGTTAGAGAATGTGCCTCACGTCAATGAGTGCGCCTAGAGATTAGATCTAGATTAGATCTAGATAAGAAGAAGTGCTATAGAAACCTTCCCATATACAACTGGGTCATCGCAACAAGTATGCGTAGTGTTCATATCCTGTGGTCCACTTGGTAATTTCATGAGACAATATGCGTTTGTGTGAGTCTCAGGGTGGTTGGCACGAGAAACAAATGGATGCCTGAGACAGCTGATGGGCCGAAAAATGGTGATCATCATGGACGTCTCTACAAAATCACATTCTTGTCATACAGAGACGTTGCGACTTCACTTATGATTAATTATAAATCACATCAAAATTTCACATGTTTGATAGAAAGGGATGCCACAGATGGTCTGTATTCTTTACATTGCATTTGTGTATTGAAGAACTTGACGAAATATAACGTCGATACAACATCATTGCCAACATGATTGTTGTATGGGTTACATTTTGCTTTTTAAAGATTTAATGGGGATGAAATTTATAATGCTCCAATTACTAGTCTGTCAACTCAATTACTGGAATACTATACCTCACTAAGCTGTGCCCAGCGTTGAGTTTTTCGGGTCATCCGAGCTTTGAAAATTGTTGAGATTCTGGTTTTCCGGCTTTTAATTTAAATGTTTGGAATGTTCAGTGTTTTATCATTGTCATGCAAGATTTTTAGAACTCGAATGACCCTGAAACCCATTGTCTGAACACATCTTTAAGATCTTGCACAGTCAAAGACGTAGCCAAAGAGAGGCCTGGACTGATCCTGAAATTAAGGCTTTTGTTTGCTAGATACCAATAATGTGTTGTATATACAATTTTTTAAAACCTTTTAGGCCCTGCCTAAGTTTTTTTCTGGCTGTGGTACTGTGCACGATAATGGTAGAAAACTGGAAAGACTTTTTGATTCCAAATCGACCGTAATACCCACTGTCTAAATACATATTAATTATGTTGTACGATAAGATAAAAGACTGAAAGAGCTTGATATTTAGAGGGCGAATCGTCCTTAAAACTCACTGTCTGAACACACCTCTAGGTTCTGGTTTGTTTGTTTGTGCGCCATGAGAAAGTAATTGACGTAATTGAATATGCTATTTAAAGTTACAATCTTCTTTCTCGAGATTCCCTTCATCAGGAAGTGGATAATTTCTAAACATTGGCGCCACTCAGAAACTACTATAGATTGCCGAGAAAAAATTATTAAGGAAATTCCATCTAAACGTTTTCAAATCATTAATTTTAACATGACAATCTTGAAGAAGTGAAATCCGTACCTCTTAATATGATATTTTGATGATTTTGATCCTCCCACCATCAGCTCTTCAATTTAGGTTACTGATTATTGGCTATACTTGCCGAGTAAATTTCACGAACAGATCAGAAATCATTCGAGTCACAATTTCAAATTGCTAACAAGTTGCAATCACAAGATTAATGCTGTATCGACGAAGAAGAAACTATATTGCAAAGAAAATAAACGACCTTCAGAAGTACCGAAGTGCTATAATATAAAAATCTTGGTGTCACAAAGAGCTCCAGCTCGAGCTAGATGGTGAAGCTGTTGCTAATCATCCGGCTGTTTCAGCTGACAGCATTCTGTTTCAGTTATTGCTTGGTTATATTTATTTTAGTTAACAGAGTTTCATTAACTTGATGCTTTTTCTCAAAAGATGGTATAAAATAGCCTCATCAAACATGCCTTCGGATGTCACTAGTATCGCATATTTAGTGTGCTTTGAGGAATGTTTAGAAAAAGCCACATACTCCAAAACTTTTACAAATGTCAAAGGAAAGAATTAAATTTTAAAAATGCAATAGTTACGTGATTTCAATAGTTTTCTGTATGCATTCTTATATATAAATATATATATATATATTTCTCATTTTATTTCAGTTATGACTGAATCTCAATATTTTAATATTTCATGGAACTTTTTTTCTTTCCAACTACTTTTTTTTTGCTTAAAAATGTAATACATGTTATAACCTGCTTCTGATTAATATACGACATGTTTTAATGCTACTAATTAGCAGGAGGCGCAAAGTGTTTATGAAATTAATTAGTTTAAGAACTTTAAAAGAAAGAAAAAACAGGTATTTCAAACACTAAAAGAAGTAATTTTCTTTGTTTTACGGGCTTACAGCCATCAAAAAAATTTCGATCACTGTCATAAAAATCGTGTTTTTTTATGTCCACTTGGAAACAGATTATAGTATGTCTAAGTAATTTTTAATGCTTGGCTTACCTACGGAAAACAAGCGGTATGAAAAAAATCTACACCGTTAATTATTCTTATAAAAAACATTGCAACGCCCCAAACTATATTTTTTATCCCAAGTATTAGTAAAATCATATGATTAATCGAACAATATTCCCTTTGCAACTTTTTCACACCTCTACCTTGTCAAAATTCAACTATTTTTTCTTTAGTCACAAGAGATTTCTACAATGAAGAATTTTCTTATAGGGTTGGCAAATTTTTAATTGCGATTAAATTTGACTGTCATTTTACTTATATTAAAAGAAAGGCAAAGTTATTTCACAGGTGATTTTTGAAGTTTCATGCTGGTTTAGATTAAAAAAAAATTGATCCAGAAAAGATTTTATTTTTAATATCTCGTTTTCAACTCTATACGGTAAAAGAAAAAAAAATCATAAATATTGTATGCTTATTGCGGACAGGTATTCGAAAATATGGCGTAAACTATTGAATTTCAATTCCGACTATCGAATTCTTAAACATAGCTTGGATGTTAAATATTCGCGACTGCAAAAACAATCTTGATTTCACACGTTCTGCGCATGTGGCTTTAATTTTTTTCCGTTATAGAAAGCAAGGTTTCGTTTATTTTTTCATTCATAGAGGACGCCACTAACATTTAAACATGAAGGAAAAATAGGTGATTATTTTAGAAGTTAAAGGGTTCAGTGTTCTGTATTTAGAGGACAATAAAATTTCAGAGTCTTTCTCGCAATCATCTCAGTATTGCCGATAGCCAAAATTAAATATCTGACGTCCACAGCATGTTTCTTTTACAATTACATCTTCATGCATATTATTATGCTTTATGCATATTATTAGTGTGTTATTAGTTTAAAATAATAAAGTAGGGGAAAATACTGACTTTATTTGAATGTGCCATAACTAGGATTTTTTTAACAAGGGAGCTGGCTAAGTGTTTCTATGAGGTAGATTTTTGAACAATTATAATTCATTTTCATGTTATAGATCAGGGCCAACTTAAATACCCCTGGCATATCACTTGTAACACCGGAAGTGACCAGTTCCGACGAAGGAATGCCTTTGTGGGTAAATACATTTTTAATATGGATAAGAGAGAAAAAAAGAGGCCTGCATCAGGCCAGCAGTTTAAAGAAAAGGGAACCGCCACCCTCAAAATCTGATCGCTCAAAGCCGCAGCCCAGAACGGCCTAGTTAGAAATATGGCGCTGTATCTACCTTTAGTTCAAAACTAACCAAGGGTACGTGTATTATTTATTGTGAGTTTTAAAATAATAATTAGTGAGTATTAAAATAACAAGTAAACCGTTAGAAATAGTTTAAAATTGAAAGTTCACAGTTGTGTAAGTATTCTTTGATGAATTTAAAAAAGAAAAATACTTTTACAATGCTTAAGATTTTGAGTTCTAAATAACGTCTTTTAAAAATATTTTGTCTTACAATCTGAAGCATGAACTTTTTAACCCGGAAACGTATATAATTTTCGAAACAATGTAGTTGAGCAAACGTAAATAAAATGCAAAGTAATTTTTGAAACGTTTTTACCTTTTCTAATAAAGTATTATAAAATTTTATACTCATTTATTTATAGTTACAGAAAATTTATTTGTAGAAATAATGTAGTTGATCGAACCTAAATAGAATACTAAGTACATAATTTTAAAATGTTTTTTACACTTTGTAATAAAATATCATTGTATACTAATATATCTGTAATTATTGAATATTTATTTTACTTTTTTCTATTTATTTAGCAAAATGATATTTTTAACAGCATCTGTACAATTATTTTAGAATAGTATGGATAATAATTTTTAAATCGCCACATAAATCCCATTAATCAGCACAGTAAAGTATTAATAATCCCTGAAAATTAACCCATATTCTGTAAATCACCAGTATCAGATATTTAAAAAAAGATAAAATAGGAATACCAACCCATGATAAAATATATCATCTTTTTAATTATCCTTATAAAAAATTACTATGTACCCGCTTAAAAATCTCTTTTTTTAGCTCGTATTTCATGAAGATGCTTTATTAAAGGAAGTGTGCTTACTTCATCTTTTTTACGCCTACAAAGTGTCAAAACAGCACCTTTTTTCATGGCCCCTAGAGATCGACAAAATGTTCGTATTTTAGTAGAGTCGAACGGAAGTATAAAATGTTAGAGCGCGCATACATTTAGTTTAGCAGTTTTTATGTCAATATATATTCCGTGGAAAAATAAAAGCATATTATAGCCCATTACGAAAAAAATTCGAGAAATAAATGTAACGCAACTTCTAGAATATTTCATATTTAAACTTCGTTTTTCTTCGACTTGCTATTATTGTATCAATAAACTTTAAGACTGCAATAATAGCAATAACTTGGGAAAATAAAAGCTCTTGGATTTAGGTATTATACATGTACTTAAACTACTTAAACTTAATTTAAGAAATAAAATAATTTATTTTTTCATATTTTACTAATCGTCACGATTTGATTACTAATCGTCACTAATCTTCGGACTTTATTGCAATGAGTAGGTTTTAAAGACAATCAGTATTACTGCAATAATTTATTAATCTGTTATAATGAAAAGCATCAGTTCATCGGTTTATGCAGAATTAAAAGTAATCTACATTGTAGTGGTATTTCATAGTCTTAAATTTATAAAGCTCTTTGGTTATACCCCATATCTTTCCATAGGGCAACAATATTGGTAAAATATTATTACGGAAAAGTTTTTTGGGAAGATGTTGATGAAATGAATAGCCAAAAATTGTAGAAGGAGTTGCCGATATTTCGATATGACAAAGAAAGAAATCAGTTGCTGCCTTTTGCCTTTCTACAGTCCATGACTGTTTGCTGTAATATTTGCATTAAATAAATACTGTCCCAAGCCGAATTTGCATTTTTATCTAATTTAGATGACGAGATGGACGTCCAGAAACTGATTCGTTGTCCCGCACTCGATGCTGGTTTCCTCTGGAAAAAATACTGGTAGGCAAGACTTAAACTGGATTTATAGACTGCTAGCTAAAGTACCCGTTCTTCGTGCAGGAATGAAGATTCTCGAAACGACTATTGCGAATGAAGTACATTCAGGGGCGTAGCCAGAAATTTTTCATGGGGGGGGTTACGACTACTACAACTCATATATATGTATGCGTGTGTGTGATAATGTAGTGAAGAATATGCATTTTGTATGGCAAAAAATTTCTCATGGGGGGGGGGTTATGACCCCCCTAACCCCCCCCCCGTGGCTACGCGCCTGAGTACATAGATATTATTTTCAGTACATTTATTCAACCCTTTATAAGGCCGTGATAGGAATACTTACCACCAACTGGCTGTTAAATACAGAAATCAATTATCATTAGTGAATTTTCTGATTTTTATTCAGTTATATTGGATGCGTGTTTTATCCTTACATCTGTATTCTAAATTATATTTGGATTGTGAGCTTTTCTTTAATTCGTAATTTTAACCCATTCGTGCCTGGATATTTTTGCGACTTGCTTCGATTTTTGCTAACACCATCAGTAATTGATAAATTTCTGATGTCAACTTTTTGAACAAGGGATGATTTCATTTAACCCATTTATGCCTGGATATTTTTGCGACTTTGTTCGATTTTTACTGATAACAGAAATAATAGATAAATTTCTGATGCCAACTTCTTGAACAAGGGATGATTTCTTTTAAAATCATTATGCATAAAAATCGAAATATCAACATCCTACTTGGTCATGTTAAAATATTTTGTAGAGTTGAGGCTCAATACTCATGAATAAAGGCTAGGAAAAATAAATAACGTTTTCGACTAATAGCGAAAATGCCGTCCCAAAAAAGGGACACTAGGCATAAATGGGTTAAAATCATTATGTATAAAAATTGAAATGTCAACATCCCACTTGGCCATATTAAAATGTTTCGTGGAATTGAGGTTCAATACTCGCGAATAAAGGCTCGGAATAATAAATAACGTTTTCGACTGATAGCGAAAATGCCGAATCAAAAAAGGGACGCTAGGCATAAATGGGTTAAAGAAAACTGGAATAATTACTCGAAAACTGAGCATAAGAATCATCACTTTTAATTATATATTTTTGCGTTTAATTCCGTGTACAAACAGCAGGCAGTTTTCCAACTTTGATTTTGTGAATAATTAATGTATTCTCCTGCACAATTTATATGTTTGTTCAATACTTGTTTCTCCAATTTTCACGTGGGATATTACAGTAGAGGGAAAATATATGAATTAATCCTAAAAAATGAGCCAGAAAAATCCCAAATACTTTCGATTCTCTGCACATAAACTCGCCTTATAAAGGGTTAATTAACCCAATTATGCTAGTGTCTTTTTTTTTTTTTTTTCTTTTTTTTTTTTTTTTTTTTTTTTTTTTTGATACGGCATTTTCGCTATCAGTCGAAAACGTTATTTATTATTCCTAGCCTTTATTCAGAAGTATTGAACCTCAACTCCACAAAATATTTTAACATGGCCAAGTAGGATGTTGACATTTCAATTTTTATACATATTCATTTTAAAAGAAATCATCCCTTGTTCAAGAAGTTAACATCAGAAATTTATCTATTTGCTGGTTTTAGCAAAATTCGAAGAGAGTCGCAAAAATATCTGATCACAAATGGATTTACACAGAACATTGTCAAAAATTTGTCATGTTTGCAGCATAACAAATGCGTGATTTCCTAATCGCATGTCCAGGTTTCTTAATTTCTCATAACCCGTAGAAACACTGTTTTAAGCAATATACAGTAAAACGTCAGTCATAATTTTCCAAACTTTCGAAACTTAACAAACTTTTCATGAGCTGATAGCGTAATGAAGTTAAACACGACCCGGCATTTACCGGACACGCAACGACATAAAACAGAATCCTGAGGTTTAAACTGCTCCCGATTCGAATACTTCAAGGATAATTGCGACTCATGTGACAAAATAAACCGATAAGTTTGAACAGCCTTGTAAAAGTTAAACGTGCTTCAAGCTCTCGTGGGTAGCTCCGTAATCTTGGGAATATATTAGCTCATCATCTGAGATCATGCTACTTCTAATGATGCTAAGATGACGATTAAAAGTATATCTAACTGTAATTCTTATCTCAGAAACCTTACATTTAACGTGGGATTTAGATATTTTATAGAGCGGTGTTTTAGTTTATAATGAAAACATTAATTCGGTTTTTTGTAATTTGGCGTACCCAACACGTTTTACTTACTTGATGTAATTATGAAATAATGCTACATAGTTTAAAAATTTTTTGTTCAGAGAGGGGTTTAATTTTGAAATCTAGAAGTAAAGTAAGATAGCCGATTTCATTGAAAATGGGATTTATTTAGATGCTAAAAGTTTTCAGAAAGAAAATACATTTTTTACAAGTGTAATTTGCTAGTTTGTAGCAGGAATATATCAGTTAATCACCACCCATCATGTTACTTTTAAAGTTACTTAGTAACCGATTAAAAGACTATCGCTCTTCGAATCAACATTAAATTTAACGCGGAACGCGGACTCATTTAAAGCGGCATTTTAATGTACCGCATTTTAAGGTAAAATACTCAAACAGCATATTTTTTTTTAACCTTTCCTTTTCATAGTTTTTTGTTTAAAGAGTGGGAGAGATGGCTTAACACGCCTGAAGCAAGTAAGCAGTATGTAATGATTAAGTATCTTATTGTCACATGTTTTGTAAATAATTCCATGTCCTTTTCTCGTGTTCTTAAGTTCTCGCAGTGCAATTTCACAAATGGCGTAGAGTGAGCGAAAGTCCCTGAAAATGAGAATCATCGATCTGAAGGTCAGTGATATAAGGATTCGAAACTTTGTCTGTTGAGATGCCGTTTTTTGTTTCCAATTCGACATGTTCTTTGACAGATGGTTCACTCATTGAAGAATCACAAACAATTTCCTTTTTGTTAGAATGGTGGGTCTAGGCAGGTACCGATTTGCCGAGATGGGGGGCCCAGGGCAAAAGCTTCATTGCCCCCCCCCCTCTTATGAAACTTTCTTATAACCTGAAAACCAACTTTCATATCACTTCATACAAAGAAGGATGTTACAACAGCATAAAAATGATTATTTAATTAAGAATGCAAAGTAAAATGCTAAAGTTTGATAATACTAACATTATGCAGGATAGTAATATTTCATTTATATTATTTAATTTTCAATCGTTAATTTCATTCCAGATTTTCAAGTAATATGTTCCACAATAATGTTGTATTTATTTTCCTAAAGTTTATAAGAGAGAATTTATTTAAATGGGATATATCTTCACTGCATCCCACTTACGAAGTAATTTCCTTTTATCCGTTCCAATTAGACTGAAAATCATTATGGATTCCTCGCGATCAGCATACATCACTACTTAGGCCACGTTTAAACGATAAGTTTGCGATGAATAATTGCCCGAGACTATACAATACCTTCTAGATATAGAAGGTCTAACAACCGAAGCTTTGACGTCACCACTAAATCTTCTTATATGACGTCATCACAGTTTTAGTTTCAAAAAGTGAAACAACTTAAAATTTCTGGTATTAGCTACAAATATCAGAAAATATCTTAAATGAGAGATAAAAATTAAAATACTTTGATACAAAATAATTCATACTGATCTAATTCTGTAACATATTATACAAATTAAAATTGTCATTTATCGTAAAATTAATTTTTCTATCTAAAATTAAGTATAAGTTTTACGAGTGAGGGAATTCACCATAAATTTAAAGCAGATATACTTTGTGCCAACAAAACTGTGATGACGTAATGTAAGAAGATCTAGAGATGACGTCAAAAGTTCAGTTGTAAGGCTTTCTATATCTAGAAGGTGTTGGACTATACCGTTTAGCTGAAAGAAAAGCTGTGGATATAATGCTAGCGCTATGAAATAAATAGTAACAGAGTAATTATCATTACTATCATTTTTCATAAATTAGTTTCTGTACTGTGTCTAATTTCTGCTATTTAAAATTAAAATCAAAATTTGCAAATTTTTAAACTTAACCCTTTAACGCGCAGTGTTCCCGCTCTGGTAATACCAAACTCTGACGTTTTGACTGTTGCCAGTCACGAAGAATAGATTTGATTTCTATAAAAATAGTTGCGGATGGCATAGCTCCACGAGAATCCTTTACATTTTTGCACGTCATTTCCCGTGAAAAATTGTCACGATTTTTTTTAACAGCACTGACATCTGCTGAAAAATGGAAGAATACGAGAACAGCTGGATAGATTGCCCAATGCTGAAAAAGGGCAGCCGTTGCCATCGCTCGACTTAACTACCAGCAAGATGGCGGACGATCGAAACGTTCATCTCCTGCCACAGATCTAGAGACCCTTTTTTCATCATTGGGAAAGGGTTGCGCCTCAAAGGGTTAAAGGATAATTTAAGGGCCCCCATTTTGTTCGGGCCGACCGCTTGCCCCGAATGCCCTTCCAGAAATCAGTGCAAGGGGTCTAGACTGTATCTCATATTTTTCTTTTCGTTTTGCTTGTAAATTTATTTTGTGCATCTCAGTTAAAGCAATGTCATTTTTTTCTCAGGAGTATCCGTGTAGATAGCCGATTTTCCTGACTTTCGCTTCAGTTTTGAAAGATCTCTTGGATGTGCTGGTGCAAATAGTCTAATTTTTTGAGAAGTAACTACTTTTATTGCACTCTGGCTGGACTCATTAATTGCTTCTGGTGGAATCTATATTGTGAAGATGTTTCCATTATTCACTGGAAAATCCAGACTTTCTTGGTCCTGACAATTACTTTGAAGACTGTCATCTAGGCATACATTTACATTGTCAAGTAGACCTTGTTGCTTGAGGGGACGATCATGTACTGATGCAGGTGCAAAATCAGCATCTAAAAATTCATTCTGGCTAAATGTAAAAATGCCTGTGCCTTTAAATCCAGAGTGGATGTTTTCTTGGATCATAGCTCTGGGGACGACGTAGGACACTATTGAGAACAATACATGTATTGCCATCAATGCTACAGCGTTTCCTGTATTTCGCATCCGAATGGCCATTGCTTGGTTAAAAAAAATAGAGCACTGGCGAACAATTAGTAAATTATTGGATAGGCCTACCAAATTTAATGAAATACATATTTTATTGTTGCACGTGGCATTGCAGCTTCATGGGTCATCTTAAGGCTAGCGCAATTTCATTCAAAGGTTTACATCATGAAATGATATAGAAAAATAAAATAAAAGTAACCATTTTTTATTATGTTCAATAGATTCCTTTTTCTAATTTGTATAAAAATTAACTATCATACAAAAATTTTTACTCTTCGCATTTAGAATGTACTTTGTTCAGCCTATTTCCTGATATAACTCTACCTTGATTCAATAAAAGTGTTGCCTAAAGCTTGGTATATCGCCTGAGGTAGGTATTCACATCTTGATTCTGAAAACGTTAATACTAGCAGAAGAGATTTGAATCGTCTAAGGTGCATGTTAGTTTCAATAAAGTGAATCTATGTTAAATTTTTAAACACTTGGTAATTTTAATTTCTACCTAAATGAGTTTAAGGTTTCAAATTCTGTACGAAATGATTATAAAGTAGTAAGTTTTGTGTATTAAAACTCCACGTAAGATAAAGTAACATAAAGCTTTATCCATATACTTAATTGCACCCTTGAGGCATATTACTCCACCATTACTTCAAAGAAGCCCTCCTTAAATTATTTCTGATGTGAACATAACAAACTCACGCTTATTGATATGCTCATTTACTATTCATAACGATGGAAGCTCCACAAAACATCCTACATCCAAAATATCAGAACAGCCTTAAAAATCCCAGCCCTCTTTAACGCGACAAAATATTCACGATGCAGGGAATAATTTAAACACACCGAGATACTTACTGGGTGCGTAGCCGATATAAAACCAATCATGCTAAGATCAGGCGTGTTTAAACTGCTCCCCGATACACCAATACTTGAAGGATAAATACGACTCAAGTGGCCGAATAAACCGATAAGTTTGAACAGCCTTGTAAAAGTCAAACGTGCTTCATCCTTTTATGGGTCTTTTTGGTAATCTTGGGAACACTTTAGAACATCGTCTGAAATCATGCTGCTTCTGAAAGTTCTAGCAAACAGCGATTGGACTTGTTTAAAGTCCTTTCTGGTAGGTAAGTCCTTGAGGTGACACAAGTGTGTGGAAATCGGAGTATTTTCGTGGACACTAAAGATGTGAGTAAAAATGCGAACTATGTTTTTAATTCTCATATTAAATATTACTCCAGTGTTGTATTGAACGACAGTTTTTCGAAAATATAAACGATTTATTTAACCCTTTAACGCGCAGTGTTCCCGCTCTGGGAACACCAAACTCTGACGTTTTGACTGTTGCCAGTCACGAAGAATACATTTGATTTCTATAAAAATAGTTGCGGGTGACATAGCTCCACGAGAATCCTTCACCTTTTAGCACGCCATTTCCGTAAAAAAAGTGGTCACGATTATTTTTAACAGCAGTGACATCTGCTGAAAAATGGAAGAATGCGAGAACAGCTGGATAGATTGCCCAATGCTGAAAAAAGGGCAGCCGTTGCCATCGCTCGACTTAACTACCAGCAAGATGGCTTGACGCAGCTTCGAGAAAGTTATATCGCGTGCCACAGAACCCTCCTAGAGACCCTTTTGATGTGACCGAACAGCTCCGCTTTTATGATAGTCCGCACTGCCAGCTGTGTCAAAAAAGGTCTCTAGATCTGTGGCACGCGATGAACGTTTCGATCGTCCGCCATCTTGCTGGTAGTTAAGTCGAGCGATGGCAACGGCTGCCCTTTTTTCAGCATTGGGAAAGGGTTGCACCTCAAAGGGTTAAAACGAGACCTAGATCTGTGGAATTTTATTCAAACTATCTGTTGTGTTGTGGCACTTGCTTAAGGATATTATAGCAATTGATAACGATTGAAATATTCAAGATTATGTATTGCTTTATAAAGTAACCCAACGTAAGTCACTGTTTCTCAAACTGAATCACATGCGTAATTTTATGTGTGTTAAGTTTTATGTTTTCGCTTTGATATTTATGAAGAAAGATTGATATGGAGGTTTCCTTTAGAATAAAGGTCTGTTGCAATTAATTATTAAACTGTGATTTTTTTTTCTATGGCACCGCAGAAAACATTTAGCGAAACACCGGCAAAAATCAGTTTCTGATCAAAGTTTGGCGATACCTAGTATAGTTGTAAAAATATTGGTGAACGCTAACATAGGAATGGTAAAATTATTGCCCAACCCGCTTAGTGGAATATCGGTTAAAAGAATATCCTGCTTATTGTAAAAAAAATTTCGACGTACCAAACCGTAATCATTAGCCAATGTGACCTCGCAATATAAAATGTCACTCTTATTAGAATACAGTTTCGTGGAAAATTGGATATTCCATTAAGCGGGTTTGTGTATGTAACCCGCATTGTTACTAACCGATTCATATGCAACAAATGCAAATTGTGAATATGTAACAAGCAGTGAAATAATTAAGACCAAATTAAAACTTAGATGAGCAGATCAATGAACTTGTAACAGTATCTTGTAAAACAGGAAAAAATCCTTTTTATAGGGTGCAAAAAGAATTTTCGTCCGATTTATGGACAAACTTTTATGCAAGAAATTTATTAAATAGTGCATAAAATAAAGTTACAACAAAACGGTAAGAACAAGCAAGAATAAAATGATTAAAAATTTTGTAAACTAACACACATAAAAGAAACTTATCAATCTAAAACACCCTTTTTATAGGGCGCAAAAAAGATTTTGGTCCGATTTATGGACACTTTTTTATGCAAGAAACTTCTTGTAGTGAATAAAATAAATTTACACCAAAACGGTAAGAACAAGCAAGCAAAAATAATTAAAATTTTGTAAAATAACACACATAAGAGCTACTTATCATTATATACACGTGTTTCGAGCGGAAAATTTTGATCTTCGTCAACAGCAGCAGAAGTGATAGAACAGCGATCACTTTTCGCGTATTGTCATTGTCTGCTTAACACATAGTTAAAAGTAGTTATGCAACGGATATCAATTTAGCAGGATACCGGATATCCGGCCAAACTTTATATCGAATATTCGGTTATCCGGCAGCAGTATGTTTTCTTCTTATCTGTTTTATTTTGATTAGTTTTTTTAGATCATTCATCTATTACTTTTTCCTTTATTTTCTCATTATTTTCAAATCATTTAATTAAAATATCTGAAATCTTTTTGGGATTGTTTCCATGAAATTAGTGCCAGATTTACTTCAGTCAAAGCTGACACAAATAACAATGTGACTGATGTTCTCATTCAAGAGTTAGTTACAAAAGAGTTATTTATCCTACAAGATTTAGTTACAAAATCAGTTACTGAAAGAAAAACATCTTCGCTCAACTTTTGTAAAATCAATGTAACAAATTTCTTAACTATATCAAAATTAGGAAATTTTTTTCGCACCATACAGCAAATACACTATCCTCATAAACAGAGTAAATTTATGGGCATAGTGGGTGGGCAGTAGGTAACCAAATTTTTACAAAGATTGAAAAACAGTGTTTTGCACAATAACTTCCTCCAGTAATAATTTACTCCAATCTTAAAAAAAGATAAAAGCACATAAATTTTCCCCATTTCCTATGCATGATAAAAATACATTCTAAAAAATATTGAAAACAAAATATTTTCACAAAAATTTATTTTTTCTCATTTTTTGTTATTTCAGTTTTTAGAATTTATTCATTTACTGTGTTTATTTATGTTATTTCTCAGTATATAATTTTAGGTCGGATGTACTGCCGGATATTTGTAATATCCGCCTACAGCCAATTATCCGACATATTGGCCAGATAGGCCGGATGCAGTATGTTTGCCAGATATCCGTTGCATCCCTAGTTACAAGGTTAAGAAATTGGCCAAGCGGTTCACTTGGTAACCAGCAATGCTATTTAAATTGCGTCAAACTGACGTAGGGTGTTCATGTACTGAATGTATCAGATATCTGGATTGTTTTTATGAACGCACCCTTTTAGAAAGAAGCAGTAATACAGTAGCAGTGATTGCCTGTTATGTTAATTTCGAGCTATTGTACCCTGTATAATGTTGTATGTTGGAACTAAACCTGGCAGACGTTCAATGTAAATCGCTAGCGAAAGTATTGTTTTTTTTTTCTGTTGCAAATAAAGTGATTTTATATTTTAAAGCTTGTCTGTATCCATTTACCCACTACGCTACTCTGCAGATAGCACTAGAAATGCTATCAAGAAGTCCATATACAAACTGGTATTGGGAACTGAAAACAGTAAACAGAAAACAAAAGCCAGGAGCGAGTTGGCAAACAAAGGAAGGAAATTTGTAATCCAGATTTTGTCGATCGGAACACGCGTACAGATTGATAAAAACCTTTTATGAGTGTTATTTTCCAATGTTTTAATTATTTCATATTTTAAACACCAGCGTCTTTTGAGCGTTTTTTGTTAGAAAACAAACATATTTTTGTTTCGTACCAATAAGGACTGCAAAATATAAAGATGTAAAGGAGCTTGTCTAAACTCAAAATGATATGATTTTTACGATAGAAATTTATTAGATGGTAATGCCTTTCAAAGTTTATTTGTGAGTTTTTACAAAGTTAAAGTGCAATTATTAAGTGCTTATAATATTAAAATATTTTACGATTTGTGAAAATAAACATCAGTATCTTATATAAATGTGTGTATTTTTTACAGAGTTCAAATTTTCTATACCATATACAATAATTTTTTTTTAATTCTCAGTTAAAACTTCAGACTTTTGATGTATAATTTGAATAAGAGATTCAAAAAAATTGTTACCAAGCTTGAAAGATATGTGTAGTATAGATGTGGACATAACGTGACTTCCTCGTACGTCATTTAAATGCAATTCTGTAAAACTTATTAGAAAACCTACATTAAGGCTTTGCATTGTTTTGGCAAATATAGGCCAGCTATTGATTTTTAAATATCATCAAATATAATCCAAAAAAAATCTGGTTAAGTTTTGGAAATTCATATTTCCACAAAATGTGAGAATATTTCGCCAAACGTCGCCAAGCCTGGCTACAGTTTGTAAGATTCTGAGCATAACTAGACAGTGGCTTTCCATAGACTTTAATATATTTAAAGCCTTTTGAGTAATCTTATAAATAAAGCATCCAGTCTGCTGACATAATAAAAATGAGCAGCATTGGCGTAATTAGATATTACAAGTCTTAAACAGGAAATTTTAACATTCTACGGCTTATCGTACTTGACGTATGAGAGATACACACATACGTCACATCACACCTATTTAATATGAATTTACGTACAAATTAAGGATCTTTTAAGCGTGCAGACTTATGAATGTACTTACGTACCGAGAAAAGTCACATGGAAACTTGTCAAGAAAATTTAGGGATGGTCAAAATCTGAATACTGAAATTTTTCGGGATTGCAATACTCATTTTATTTTGTACAAACAAGTAGTCAGTTCCGAGGTTTTTCCTTAATAATTTAAAACTAACAAATTTTTCAGAACTTACGTCTGTACATATCTATAGAAAATATGTATATATCTATCGAAATATTAAAACAACTGATATTAAAAATTAAGTAGCCAAAATAATTATTTACTACTGATTTAATAACAAGTATATGAATAATTTTGCAGAGTTTATGTCTACCAATAAAGTAAATGATGCTAATATCTCTTACTTAACAGGGATATACATATATCCGAACAATTCTTTCATGTGCTAATAAACGTTAAACGTGCTTTACTTACTAGCAATAAAAGCTTTGAGTTTGCTTTTTCTCCGAATAATCAAGTCCGATATTTTGTCATATTTCTATCTCTTGCACTTATAATTGAATGCATAGCAGTTATTCTTGCTATAATTGGCCACTAAAGTGAGCATTTATAAGAACAACTAATGTGGAGTTATTTTAGGGAGTAGCCATTTTAATTGGTTTTCATGGAGAACTATTTGTAAAATTTTTATTGCAAAAATGGCTATTACGATGTTTTTCGAGGATATGCAGAAAAAAGGTGTAGTTCTCTATTTGCCCATTTTGGGCTAATATTGCATTTTCGCTACTTGTGGAACGAAGGAAACTGAATAAAATAAAATCTTGAGAATACAATAAAAATGTTCCAAACAGTATTTCAAAAACCAAGTAAGGCTGTTTGATTGAGCCAATTAATTATCACAGAATTCAAGAAAGTAAAAAATGCTGAATTTAATTGGTTCATATTAAATAAATATTCAAAATTTTTACTTTAACTAAAAAAAATCTATAAAAAATATTGGTAGAAAAATAATGTGTAAATTCTTATTGGAGAAATGATATCGTATTCATGAATTTGTACTAAATTTGTATCCAACTTTTGCCACTTGACATCGTTACCTGCCCTAGAATACTGGCTAAGCTCTTTAATATTGATTTTATTCCCCAGAATAAGAACTTTACTAACATTATAATAAGTAAAAATTATTCATGTCGTCATGGCTGTTATTAGAGACTTTCGGTGCTAGTTGAATCTTTTGTACTAATTTTTCAACAAGACGTCGATAGAGATTGCAAAAAAGGCATTAAAAAATATTATTTATACCCGAAGTCATTTGTTTGCTTTTTAAACCGTTCAAAAACAATGTGATATGTACTTTATAAAAGAATAGATTTAGAAATAATTTATGAATCTGAAATATATTTACTCTAATGATGTGCAGTTGATAATGTATATATAGTACGTATATATGTATATATATACATTCTTTATTAACCCTAATACCTCAATAACATAACTTTACAAAGAAAATTACTAACTTTAATAAAATAAAATATGCCTAAATGATGAACAGTTAAACTAAATAGCTATGCAATTCGTTGCTTGAAACATTTTTATGAGCATAAAAATGAAACATAGAAATGATGAAACATAAAACACGTAAATAATGAAACACAAAAATGAAAAAAATATATATACTTTAAGCTATCGTGCACTTTATTTCTTAAGTCAAATTTAACCAAAAAATGATAACTTAGGGTTGTAAAAAATTATGAATAAAAAAATTGCTCAAAAAATACTAAAAGTTCGGAGATGTTTAATTAAGTACGATAATTGATTGAGCTTTACGAAAAAACAGAATTTCGTAAATAGATATTTAGAAACCGCCGCTTTAAATAAATATAATTATAAATATTTTACAAAATATTATTTACCTCTGTCCTTTTTTTTGCATGAGTAGTTCAGTATATTTGATATGGAAAAATAATCTGAAGCTAAAAAAAATAATTATGGAAAGAAAAATTTGCTTTAATAATGTAAAGCCTTTATAAATACTATATCATTTTCCCATTCATGCATTTAAACATTTTTTATAGTTAAAATGAAATTTTTGAACATTTATTTAATGTAAGCTAATTAACTTTTTATTTATTTTTTTCATTTTGTATTAATTAAATGTTTTAACTGTATGAGTTATAAAGTAATGGCTTCCACCTTTTTTTATTCGATCTGTAAAGATGTTCACGTGATATTGTATGTTTTGCAAGAAGCAATTTAGATATTTTTTTTAATGATTCATACTTTCAAAATTTCCTTGTAATCAAATTTTTAGTTTCAAGAGCTCTAAATTTACGTAGTTATTTTGTAGAGCAATAGAGTATTGCAACGCATTAAGCTTGAGTCGAAAAATGTTAAGAACAGCTGCTCTCATATTCATAAATTCGAAAAAATAATGTCGTAATTGCTATAAAAAAATCTAATTTTCCAACCTTTTGCAGATTTATTTTTTTATATTTTTTCTTTGGTTTTATTTTTATTAAATTTTAATTCTTTATTTTATCATTTTAACAGTTCCGCAGTGTTGCAGTCAATTAAGCTAGGTTCTCACAAGAAAAGTGAACGTGAGTCAGCTCTGGGAAGACAACCCCTCTCGACTGGACTGTAGAGAGACCGTGTTCTCTAAACGTAGGTTTTGCAAATAAAACGCGTCGTGGCCAAGTGTCAACCATGTTGGAAGGATACCTTTGGCGTACTAATCCAGGTTCTGATATCTGAAATGGAAAAGGTTCAATATTAGGAGAAGATGTGATAGGTAAATATGCAACGTTTGCTACGAAACATGTACCATATACTTTTGTGATCAAATAGTATACCATAGGCTTCGTTTTAAATGCATCGATGAAAAAAAAATCGTCCCCAAGCTTTTATGAAACATTTTTACAAATTAACCTTTAAACGGCAGGTGAATTTTGGACTTCTGGTTTAAATATCCACCAAGTAATGCTCCCCCCCCCCCGTCTTACTGATCACATGTACCAGACGGTTGGGGAGAGATGATGTGACCGGAATGATGAATCCATTCATCATTCCAGTTGCACCAAAATTTCAAAAAAAGGAAATATACACTTAAACGGAATCTCCTTACTCAAAAAGTTCGTCTCTACTTCGTGGGAGAGAAAGAGTAGTCCGTCAAATATTGTCCCAACTGAAGAATCACTGAAAAGGTGAAAGCATATTCCCGTCGCTTTAAAGCAAACAAGTCCAAAATATTCCCGTAGTGTAAAGTTTAAGGAGCTGACGGAACGACTGACTCGAATATAGTGAAGAGATAATGAGAGGTGAACGTGTATAGAATATTTTTCAGGAAGAAGTATAAAGAACGAAACACAAGCTCTATAACTTATTAAAATAATCGTTATCTAATAAAATAATCGCTATTTCACCAACAATAATTCGATCTGAAAGAGGTTGCCTTTACTAACTTTTCTCAATTTGGCAACACACCACAAAATCCTAAAGACAACCAGTGGTAATATTACATATCGGTAGCAAGTGCTTTAATTAACCAACTATTATGCAACAAAATTCTAATTTTGACTACTTTGCAGGTAGAGAACAAATTTTAAACCAAACGGAAAATTATCGAAGTGTAATTCCTTGAAAATTTGTCACTGAACAGAATGCAATACTGACAGAAGTAGTTACTGCAGATAATTTCTGGTATTCTATTCTAAGAACAAATAGCAAATATTTCTTAATTAACCTTTATAATACACGTTTTGAAATACTAAAAAATCAGTTTCAAGCAAGAATGAATATTTCTCCAAAGTGGAAGGCATTGCTTTAAAATACAAAATAAATAATTCTACCACAAAGAACGCAGTGCGGTTTCTGTGTTTGTTAGCTTCCTAAATCCGATTTTAAACAATTGTCTGACCTATGCCAGCATTCGACGTAACCACAAAGAAAACCTATGCTTTTGCCAGATGTTTTTATTAACCTAGCCCGCATTTGTTTGGTCTCGAATGAAACTAATATTAAATTGTTTGTTCTTTTCCTCAGAAATACCTTCAAAAAAGGAGAATTGCAGATCCATGGGTATTATTTCGTTTGTCGTAGGAGTATATAGCACATTAGTAATAGACGTGTAGTATATTGTAGTAAAATGACACCACTTAGTTTGCAACCCAGAGAGATAATTGCCATTAATTAAAGCATTCACCTGATTTTTATCTTGTAATATAGAATTCAAAATATAAAAGCAAGACTGTTGCCTTTAATTTAAATTAGCATCTATACGGATTGAATAGTTAGACTACATTTGAAATAATTTCATGTTTAGTAGAATTTATTATAATGTCAAGTATTTCAGAATGCATGCATACTACTTATGTTTCACTCTTCATGAATAAGCATATACGTCTATTGAATTCAAGAATATGCTTACTACTAAACAAATTCTTGAATTTTACTACCCTTATGCTTCACCAATTCAGTCAAATGCTTGCATTCTTTAAGTAATTTATTTCCAATATTTATTATTTTTATAAGAAGATAAGATCTATGGATATCGAGTTTAAACTTATGGATGTATTTGCAACAGTAAGAGCAAAAAACAGCATTATATGCTTCACATCAAAATATATTTAAAATCACAAAATGTACTTTATTTAATATTAAACTAAAATATGATCTTATCTTCTTAAAACCATTTAAATTAAAGAAAAACTAAAAGCATTTATTCGGAAGCAAAGGAAGTTTGCATTTAAATAAAAAAGAAATACTTCTTCCTCCAGACGCAGTGTATGACACTTTCCGCATTTTGTAAGTTTTCTAAATTATTTTCTGAAAAAAAATGTTTATTCTGTTTCAACTGTCACAGAAACGTCTGATGAAAGTTGCTCATTTTCCTGGTTTTTTTTTTTTTTTTTTTTTTTTTTTTTTTTTCAGGCCTGGTCCGCATTTATTTTAAATGTTCAGTGGTAAAAGAATATTGGAGTTCTATATTCTGATATTTGATGAAGGAAATCCTGCGTATCGTATTTCTTTGGCTCCTTTTGGTAAAGCATTAAATGCACAAGGACAAGATATGTTCTTTGATTAAGGAAAAATTATTAAAAGTTTACGCTTTTGTTTTTAATCAAATAGCAAACATTGGCGAGTTAAATAAACGAAAATTATTATGCTAACACATTTGTTTTATTGTGTTTTGCTAATAATATACCGTTAATTTAAGAAAAAAAATAACAAAGTAGGGGACTATTTTGAAGTTAAAGGCGTATTTTTCAGCACAATAAAATATAATGTTGCATCTGAATGAACGGTAAATTTTAATGTAAAAACAAGTAACTGGGAAGTACTAATGTATAAGGCTTGAAAAAAATTACTACAACTTTTATAAAAAGAAAATTCTATTAACAGTTTAATAAATAAAGTTTAAATGTGCATAAAATACGTGAACAAGCACGTGCATTTTCTTATAGTAAAGGGAACTTCTAGTAAAGCTTACAGAGAATTGAAATAACCCTGTGAAAAGTAATGTACTATTTTATTTTTTCAGAATGTTTCACAGCCACCACCTTTATTTATGTAACACATGAAGTTAAATGTACACACATCAAGTAAATTTTTATACTAAAAGAAAAACAAAATTGAATCAAATAAAAAATAATGTTCAGTCGGAATTTCTTTTTGAACTATTATTTAACAAAACACAGGTGAAAAAATATCCGATAAATTAAAGTATCAAATTATAACTATATATTATTAAAGACTTCCCATTTATAATAATTTGTATTATTTATACCATTTTAAAATTGTAAATAAAGATCTTTTAATGTTTACAAATGTAAGAAAACTAAATTATATATTTTTACAAGGTAAAACAAGGTAAAAAAACATATAAAATTTAACGATAAATTTCAACTATCATTCGAAGAAAGTATATTTAAAAAACTATAATAATAATGCATTTATCTCTATTCTTTAAATACTAAAGTCTAAAGACATTATAATTCTGTTCCGAACAAAGTGCTTTTTTCACTCAAAGTGACCACAGTCCCTTCAGCAAGTCCACGGGTGACCGAAAGCCGGCCAATCAATGCTCATTGTGGAGTAAGAGTCATCCATCAAGTGTCAAATGCACGGCTAACAGATATTTTTCGCTTTCAGAATTTTTACTAAAGCCAACACCGTATAAAATAGACTTAAATACGGAGTTCTTTCAGACATGGAATTCCACTCAAGACATTAAATTAATGCTTAGAAAAATATTTCTTTCCGAGGAAAATGGATGAAATGAAAGTTTTAACGTATTCTTACAAGTGAATATATTGAAAATATTTTAAAGTTTTCACACTACATTAGGAAAGCTGCGTTACAGAAAAAAAAATATTTAAAGGGACTCATTAAATTTACTTACTTTAATTATTTAAATTATTCTTATATCCTTATCAGTAAAATTACCTTATTTGCGTAATAAATTAAAAGAAAAGCTCTATGTACCTGACATGCATGTTGGAAGATTTAATGTGCAATTTTCTCTTTTAAAAAATTGTTCCATCATAGATTGATCAAAAAATAAAGAAATATTTTGAACGCGCCTAAGAATTATGAAATTATATCAGAAAATCCTAGAAATTAAAGAAGCTCGCATACATATTACTTCATGCTATATCAAATTTCACCTTTCCGCAAAAATTTTATTTTTCCCAAGCGATTCTTTGAATTTATGGAAAAGTCTAATTTTTTAACGTCGCATGTCCTGAAGTTAAATATTACGAAAGATTTATTAATGACTATGTCATTTTATCTCTCACCCCTTTTAGTGAAATTTGTCCGAAAACTGCGACATAAAAGTATGCGACATAATTTTACATATATTTAAATACTCTTAGTTCACAACAGCTTTAATCTATTGTTACAATATTTCGTAAGTTGTAGAGTATGCATCACATGCATATTTCTATAAATAGGTTACAATCATAAAAATTTTTGAATATAGGGTTACCAGGCAAAATACACGGAAGATCAGAGATAAAATGACATAGTCAGTTAATATCGTTTTAATATGGCAATAATGAAACTAAAAAATTAAGGGGTTCACGATGATCTCCCCTTGACGAGGCTCGAACAGCCGAGTTTTATTTACAATTAAAATGTATATTCAATGCATTATGCTATCAAAATCTCAACAAAGTATCTATTTTTTGCTTTAAAACTTTTTTTCTGAGGATTCATTTGAATAATTTTGTTAAACACGATACTTCAGTCAGATATATGATTAGAAGCATGTGTGTAATTTTGAGCCAATATCAGATGAGAAACTTGTAGCGGGCTTTTTACCACCAGATGTATAATTCCAACATGGAAGACATGAAAGACATGGAAGACATGAAGTGGCTAGATTGGCAACCGTGCGAGGACACGGTTGCCAATCTAGCCACTTTGTGACTGGATGTTGGTCAACTGCTAATACCGAAGTATTTTGCAAATCAGAAATGAATGTCAAAATGACTCAAAAAACACTTGCAGACAAGCACATTTGAACAGCACAAGCACTTAGAAGTAAACGCTAATGAATAATTTATTTTTTTCTCAGATTGTAAACATTTTTAGACATTTCTGGCCATTTTTCTGCCACCTGAGTTGGCAACGTTGGATCCACGTCATATATTAGGTTAACCAACTCGCATTTGCACATGCAGATCCACAGCGGTCTAGTCGAGAAAAGTTTTCAAGCTTTCAAGCTCAGACCAAAGTCTCCGATCCTCGACTTTCGGTGTTCTGATATAAACCGAGTTTACAACCATGCCATCACAGCCATTGCTGAAGACTTTTGTTTTTTTTTTTTTTTGGAAGGGGGGGAGAGATGTCGATAAATTGCCAAGTCAAATATTGGTTTTACCAATTTAATTATTTTTTTATCAACTATATTACCAACTTTTTACTTTTGTCAACTGGATTTGTGTAATTTTCTGGATTTTGTGTAAGTGTACCAGAAACAGAAAGTAAATTATCGTTTTCGTTAAAATTATTTCACCAATTTACCAAACTAGTTATCTAATTTCGCCAAGTTTAAAAGAATTATGCGAGTATTAGCGAGGAGACTCCCCCATACCTTCCCTTTAGTAAGTGCCCTACGTGCCACTATATGCTTAAAGAACATTGCAGAACTTCTCCATTAACCTTTCTCGATTTTTTAAAATGAACCGACGGTGTCAGATTTAGAGTGTTTAGACAAGAAACAATGGTTCAAGAACTGTTATATTTTATTTAATATTTTGTTTTATGCGCAAGAGTGCAGTTGTAGCTTTTGGAAACAGAGTTTGAAATTAGCAGTTTTTAAGATAGAGCTGGATGTTATAATTAACGGAGTTACACTGAAGAGGCCTTTAATAAATGTTTTGTTTGGTCTTTAATTTTGCGTCTTCAGAATTTCATATATTAGTCCTAACGAACCAGTATAACTGGTAGTAATAATTTTGCAATATTCTTATGATGAATATTATTTAGCCTCGACATCAGCTATCGTTGTAAATTGTAACATTTATTTTTCAAAAATGTTTGAACGTCAATGTAGAATTATGAAATTTCAGAAAATCTGAATAGATATTTCTATCAAAATAATTTTAACGAGTAAAATAAAAAGTATCTAAAATGTTTTCAGGTGATGTGTGGGAAGAAATTTTTATCGCTCCTCCCCAATTCTTTAAACATGTATTAAATTTTGGAAAATATTATAAGTTATGCTGCATTAAAACGCAATTTGTTATAAAATTACATTAATTTCCTTTAGTCTTTTCTCACGATCAAAAATTGACACAAGTTTCACATTTTGTCAAAATATTTTCAAAGTTAAAAATACTGGAATAGAATATCGACCTGTTAAATGGGAGTATCTTTGGTTAGTTGGGGATTAATGGCACGAGGTCCAGAAAGGACATACTGCGCCAGACTATGTGTATATATAGTAAGATATAAAGTTTTCAAGTAAAAACGTGTTGCATAAAACATGTAAAGCTAAACTCTTTGAGGTCTAAAAACAGTAAGGGGGTATCTTTGTACAATACTGCATTATCGTACACCATTGTAAAATGAATTATATTAGGTAGCAATATTTAAATACATATATAGTTAAAGTTGGGAGTTCAAAACTAGTTTATTTTCAAATGCGAGAGCAAAATAATCCTTTTCAGTGATAGTCAGTAAACACTTATCTTTTAGAAAAACATATTGATTTCAATACGTGAAATATTTTTTATATTTATATTTATTTTTTTACTTTTTTTGAAAGCGTTCCTCTTCTGTGATCAGTCCCTTTTCATGTGGAACCTATGGGTGACCAAAATTCAACTAACCATAGATCATTGTGGTCAAAACGCTATTCGTCAAATGTCAAATGCACGAACGCTAACTCTTTCTTCGAAGAATTTTAGATCACTTCCCTTTTTTGTGGATTTATTTTTACATTTCTTAAAATTCTGTTCAATAAAAGTTGAAAAAGTATAACATTCGGTACACATCATTTTTTGCAATCGATATTCTTTCAGAAACTTATAAAGAAGGGGAATTTTTTCTTTACCAAATGTACAGCTGTTGCTTGATTACTGTGAGTGAGTTAATCAAATAAGTAATTTTGAATATATGAGTACAAGGTGCGTCCGAAAAGTTTCGTAAGTGGTCCTATGTTTTGAACCGTGCTGTTTAGCTTGTTGCGTCATGCAAGCCGTGAGCACAGCATAGGGGATCGGAACGTACGTCCTCAACGTCCAAATCATTGTCCCGCAGTGGTCTGAGCCCTACACACCGTTCATATTAGAACACGAAAAGTGAAGCAGCATCCGGATTGGCCAGTGCTTGGGAGGGTCAACTTCCTCACGGCTCCGTGTGGTATCGTGTGGGATCCTCTGTGGGACCGTGTACGCTAATGGGAGCTGGTGCACGTAAAGTCTGTCGTGGCTTCAATGTCCTCCAAGCTGTCCCTAGTTATGGAAGGCGCACTCCCTTTGTCCATCGCCTACGGGGAACGGGAGGCAGTGTGACCCCCCGGAAGGAAGAGGGGTGAATTCGCCAATCGCCTTATTCGGGACCACGTGCGACTCATCGCCACTCCTACCAGCTCCCGATCATTTTATTAACTGCGAAAAGCATAGGGGTGCCCAGTCTATGAGTATATTTTAATGTCTTTGTCGCCTCCCTTCGGGGGGAGGGATCTGGCACCTCTGTTTGCGGTTGTCAGGGGGCATCAAAAACAACAACAACAACAACACGTCCAAATCAAGACCGTCAAATGGGAGAGCGTGCTACGACTCATTTAACTCAGTCATGGCACCTATTTCCATGGATATTGCAAACGTCTATCCATTGAAACGAGAACAAAAACAGTACAATAAGGCGTGTCATTGTGAACTGGAACAACGCCTAAACCACATATGGGCAACCACCGGCCTGCGGGCCGGATGTGGCCTGCCACGGCTTTTGATCCGGCCCGCGGAACATATCAAAACCTGTATAAAACCCATATAAACCACTCAAACTCACATATAAATCCCTTTTTTACGTCCAAAGACTTACCTGACATCCCAAAGTTTGGCCCTCTACTTTGAAAAGGTTGCCCATATTTGGCCTAAACATTATCTCAAATTCGGTAGAACAGCAACTTAGACACATGAAATGTGTCAATGAAAGTGTACAGTATGGGAATACTGAGTATAAAAATGGTGCTTTTTTGAGTGGTTTAAACCAGGGCTTAGAAATGGAACTGAACCGAAAACCGGAAAAAACCGTTATTTTGGTCGGAAAGAAAACCGGAACTGAACGAAAAAAAGTATCGGTTTATTTCGGTTCGATATAACTTCAGTCATTTTGTTACTGTAACCAACTTCTCAATATTTTCTAATTTAACGTCGACCATACAATTACCATCATTACATGTACAGTCGGTTTTCGTTTCTCTGAGCCTTCATCCCATTTACGCACGCGCCAGGTCTTATTCGATTTTATCAAAATAGGACGAGCGGAAGTTTTGCTACGCTGTTTTATGCTTGAAACTCTGTTTACACTTGAACTAATAATAAATAGAACAGTTTCTTAAATTCCGAATTGAAATAATACAAAATAAAACACATCATAAAAAGGCAGCGCGCCAAAATAGAGCTTCAAAAACAACCCATCTCAACCTATCACCTCTTTTTCGAGTAGAATAGTCTAGTTTGAAGTCGCTTTGCTTTAGCAAAACGGACATTAAATTTCCTCTCGATTTCCTGTTTTGGTAATCACTAGAACTTGTCTGTTCCAGTGTAGCATGGAACTACTTGTAGAAAGCACATTTAATTCAATTGAATGAACTAGAACCGTAGATGATATTTTACAGAAAAATATCAGAGTAATATTATTCGCATCTCAGGAAGCGATCATACCCGGATGTTAGTATAGACTGTTTATATAGACAAACCAGCTGCTTAGCAGGAAGTATACAATGCGGTGGTGCCCTAAGAAAGAAAGTGATTGTGATGCACGCTCAATAAATTATTCATTTGGAACGGAAACGAAAACAGAAAACGGTTATTTTTGGAGGAACGAAAACCAGAACTGAACGAATATATTTTTTCGTTGCTGAACGGAAAAATTATGGTTCGAAGCCCCGGTTTAAATCTTAGAGACAAGAAGGTGTCATGGCTGAGCTTCTGCAGCTAGTTTTTAAAACTCCCCATACTCTACAGACTTTGCAATTGCAGACTTCTTTTCCGCCACCAAGAACCACTCTTGAAAGGCCGTCGCTTTGCCGACAATGTCGGGCATCAACAACAAATCCAGCAACGTGTGAGAACGTTGCATGGGTGAGGCGATTCTAAAAGATGCGTTTGGTGACAGTTTCCAGGAGCTATATTATCGATGTCAGAAGTGTGCTGTAACTAATGGCGATTACTTATCAGTTCACCGTATTTCAGTTTCAAAAAACAGTAACCCACATAAAGGTAGGGTAATTAAATTAAATTCAAGACTGAACGAGTGCTTTTAATCCTATACATCTCTACTTACTTTCCTTCCTGTATGCGAATTGCTGATCATCTACTTGAAAAAAATCCATGTACCACACTAATCATACTTACTCATTACTTACTCATTATTTATGTTTGAATAAAGTTATTGTTGAATATCTTTTTTCTTCATAATGCACTTATTGGTCAATTTTTTTATGAAAAGAGTATCAACGGTTATAATCAATACGTCTTGTGAAATCAAACTATGTAAATAAACATTTTAATTACTCATATTAATTGTGTAGTCATATATATATATATATGTATGTATCTAATTAAACGCGATTTATGCATACATAATATTTATATATTGTTATTTAATATTTTATCTATACATAATTTGCATGTTATTAATTAAAGATAAATGCGTGGTGTAAATTTAGCTAAGAGGATACCGAGCAATGTAACTTATTATTCAATTTTTTTTTTAAATCTTTAACTGTACATAAAAGTTATACTGATACTCGTACTTCCAAGTAATTAAAGTTTTGTTCATGACCACCAGAAACTTTCTTCTTTTTATCCCCATGCAAGTGCTAAAAAAGCAAATTCAAGCAAAACTCGAATAGAAAAACCCTGCATTTTTCGATAAGCTACGCACTCACGATTTAAGGCTTAAAAAGCAGTACTTTTTGTATCATTAAGAAAATAATTTTCGCTTTAATATTTGAATACATTCATCGTAAATCATTTCCTTAATGGCGCAAAACCTTGAAAAAATATATTTTCCCCGAGTATTAGTCCCTTTGGGGGTTATTAATGTTGTCTTAAATTCTTTTTTATAGTGAACATTTTTGAGCTGCGTGTAGTTCTTTTGTTGAAATGGCTGAATTTTAAGCGATCCGAACATCTAATACGCGATTAAAGATGCTCTAGGAAGAATAGTTTAGAGCGGTGTCTGTGCTGGTGGCTGCTACGCGATCATTATTCTGAATATTCAATATCCTAGTACTGTTTTATTAGGTAATTAGAGAAACTTTGCGCTAAATAGTGTAGTTTCTGGATAAAATCATCTTAAACGTAAAAAATGCGTGTACATTACATATAATTGACAATAAGATCGCCTTTCTTAAGTACTTTTTTATTCATTTTATGAAAGTTTTATTAATGTAATATAAATTTTACTAAAGCAATAAAAATTTCAGGTATTTATAGCAAAATAAAGTAAAATAATAATAAAATTAGAGTTATAATTATATCCACAAGTACAGTATTTAAAAAAAATGAAAAAGTATTAAAAATAGGATCATCTTGTACATTTTCCCGCAGTGGCGACTTTTATTTATTTGGTGATTCTTTGGTGATTTACGTATGCGCATAATTTTTAATCATCTCCCATTATGGTTTGCTATTATAACAGCTCTCCACATATTCATTTAAGTAATCATTGCCAGTTTGACGTATTTAGCACCACAAAGCATCTTATTTCACCGTGGTGGCAAATATCCAAGCTGTGCCAAAAGTATTCCTTTATCTTATCTGTATTTACTTATGCTGGTGTAACTTTCTCCTTTTTTTTCATTGTGTAACAACAATCTATTTGTGCTTTAAGGGCAAATTTAAGGGCTGTTTTTGGAAAGTTTTGCCTATTGTAGACAGTCTGGTGTTTGAAGAATTGCCAATTAAATATTTAGGCAAATATTTGATTTTGAATTTTTATTGTTTTAACACTTATAACTCGTCATTAAATTTCCATATTGAACTACAATTGACGTTCGTTGATAGTTTTTTTCCCATTTGTTTCTTGATATGTCTTTTTTGCGTGTCATCATTAGTAATTTCAGAAATGAGAGACTTTTTAGGACTCGGAGATTTTCAAGTCTATCCGCAATTTTAAAACGGTTAGAGATTAGTCGGGGTGGGTTGATTTATGCTCCACATGAGTTTATCTAAAACTTCTAAGTTTGTCGGTATAGTAAGGAAATACCCTGTATTGGAACGCTGTCAAAATGATCTTTAGGAATAAATGCAGGTATATTTAAATGCACTAAACTTTGTTAATGCATACCTAATGCATGGTAAAGAAAAGATTTAAAGAATCGTAAAGAAATGAAAAACTAGTAGTTTAATTAATTTATATAACCGTGAAACTAAGTCTTTTGTAGATTTAATTTTAAATTAATAAAATCGTTCTAAATTCATAAGCGACACAAATTCTTGTCTAGAAACATATTTCAAAATTATGCAAATGTGCAAAATTTATATAGAGAAAAATTTATGTTCAGCGTGCAATAAGTGATAAATCCCACTTTGCGTTTTTCACATTGTATGTTCTAATTAAAATAGTCTCTTCATGCTTACAAGGTAATACATCTGTTTATTTGAAGAAAAAAGAACAACTAGGTGAAATAGTGTAACTAATGCATGTACTTAATTTAGGAGCAAAAACTGTTTATTAGTAATGATTATTAATACATTACACTTCAAAACACTGCAATCTATCACAATTTCTAAAAACATCTAATGAATCTTGAAGATATGCATTATTACGAGCACACAAAAATTTACATAGAAAATTGCATAATTTGTCATTTAGGTGCTTTAAACAGCTTGTTAATTAAGACCTATATGATTTACTTTAAAAAATATTTCACTATCATTAAGAGATAAATCCTGTGAACAGACTACCATGGCTATTACTATTTTGTTTACGTGTGATAATTAGGAAAAATAATTGATCAGTGCATGTAATTAACGTCGAAGATAGTTTCAAAGTAATAAGTTTCGAAAATTTCTCGAATCTAATTAGTTTTAATGATTTTTAACGGACGAAAATATGAATTCGAATTCCGTTTTTATAAATGTAGTCCTTAAACTCATCTCAAAGTAATTCTCTTAATAATGTGTTTTGTTTGTATAGTATTAGAGAAGTAGATTATTATCTTAATATAATTTTTTCTTTGCTAATAATTTGATTTACAAATGAATTTTAGAATGAACAATTTTATTGTAGAAAACTCACAACTATGCACAAGACCCAGGTTATATGATGGTTAGTGCATCATTATTTAAGACTGTCGGTTTGGTTTTTAATTTCTCCACCACAAAATAAGGGGTAAGGGGTAACGTTGACTACAGAGGGTGCTCGCATAATAAACGGTAAACTATTGTCTTAGTAGTAGTGAACGCCTACACAAATATGCACGAATAAAAAACAAATACTATTTATAAAATTATAAATTAACATTACAAAAATTGCTTATACAACGCCCGAATTCACCATTAGCTTCAACTGGTGGTTCAACCGACAGTTCAGTAACTCCCGGTTGGAAAACTCGACAGGTCAGTCCAAAATTCATATTCACCGTTAACCGGCGAGAAAAAGTTACTCAACCTGTGGTAACTCTGCCTAGGTTGAAAGTGGGCCAATCAACGTGGCTGAAACGGGACTCGGTTGAAATCGAATCGCCCATTAGTCAAGTGTCCGCAAAGCATTGGGAGTTCACATCACGTTGTAGTTTTTTATTTCGCTGTTCTCCAAGTGGGGGTCACTTGGAGAACTGTTCTGTTCACACACCCCCTCCCTCATATCCATAAAAACTGTCTGGAAGGAAAGGGAGAGCCGGAAGAAATGGAAGGAGGAAGCTAATTTTTGAAGCTCAGTTATTTGAAAACCTAGCTCTGCAGCAAGGTTGAGTTTCTCGAGCTTCATGTTGTCGACTTATATATTATGCTAGGTTAGCCTCAAACCGGTCACCGGTGAATACCATTTGAGCGTTCGACCGATAAATTCCTCTAAACGGTGTGATCGAGGTAGACAGGAAATATAGGCATAATTGCGTGCGTGTTAATTTTTATGAGCATGAATGTACTAATTTTTTTAATAAAATATTTAACGTAGATATGATTAAATCAGTTTCACTGTTACAGAGAAGCACAAATCACTGTGTTTCACTGGTGAATTCCATTAACGTGTACTTTATTTTAACCACCTACATTATAAGAAAAAATGTATTTTATTTAGTGGAAGTAGAGAAATAGCATATTTTCCCAAGTTCTATTATCACTGCAATGTAAAATTGTTTTATGAAATTAATCACAGCGGAATAAATAAATAAAATAATTCATATCCCTTTTTCTCTCTATGTGAAACAAATAGCTTCGCTGGTTGTAAAAAAATTCCTCGAAACTGATAATAGAATAATCAGGCTACAAAGATTATAAATATATATTGGTATTAAAACCGTTAAAGAAAAACATTTAAAATCAGGAATTTAAATTCACTTTGTTGAAAAATCACCTTTATAGTTTGCAGAAGCCTCTTTGGTGATGTAGTGGCTAAAGTACCATTCTATCACACATTGAGTTTGAGTTCGATTTCCGGCCTGAGCTGGGGTATTTATTTCTCTGTCTCTTCATAGCGGCTAACGCTGGCCGCCCACTGGGTGCTCACAATAAAATAGTCTAAAACTCGGTCCTTGGAAGTAGTGATTGCTTAGTGAGTAATTGCCTCCTTTTGAAAAAAAAAAAAAAAATACATAGTCAATGTGTACAGCTGCGGAAAAAAAAGTCCCACTTGCTCTTTATTTCGCCATCGCTCGTCGTATAGCAAAGTTATATATACCATTCGTTTGCAAATAACGCGTACTTTAATTTACTATTAATTTCATTTGCATAAGGGGCCGTCTACATATTTAATTCTGCATCAACTTAGTTTTTCTCAATGGCAACCCATATTTTGACTTTATTAAACGAAAGAAAACCTTCAAATTACCCTAAATATAAATTTTCACCAATTTTCTACGATAATTTCCGGAGATATTGCGAATTCATTTTTGAGCGTTTTTAAGGGACTTTCTGCAAATTGAAAAACGCTATTTGTAGGTTCCGAACTTTTCGCCTTTCATTTATTTCGCTCGCGAGAATTAAAAGAAATTAATATTATTTTCAAGGAAAATATTGTTCCCATCTCTCTTAAAGTTTTTTGTACTGAGAATATCAAGGGTAGAATAGAATATTTAGTCTGTGGTCCAAATGACCCGTGAGTTCATAACTTCCTTGGTTCGTACACATGATTTAAGGGAAAAATGCAAAATGACTGCTAAGGATTTTGAAAATCTTTGTAATTTTGAAATTGTTATTCAGTGTTTCCCTTGATGTTTCTCTTAGACAGCTGAAATGTTGGCAGGAGTTAGAGGCTGCTCCCTGCTCTTCTGACTACAAGCATGAATATTGCTCGACTCAGCTATGGTCGAACTTAAAGAATGGTTTCATGATTGAAAATTTATTTGTTTGAATTTCATGTAAAAAACGCAATTACTTTTTTGCCGACCCAATATTATCACTGTGTTTGTTATTTCACTTTCTTCATTTAATACTATCGCCTGCAATGTGCAATATTCTTAAGACTTTTGGCGGTATTTTAATTTATAGTTAGATGAAATTTTTTTTACAGAAAAACGTGATTTTTAATGTTTGATAAAGTATGGGGAATTCCAAAGACCTAATGTTTCCGATATTAATAAAGGTTACATTCATGCCTGGAAAGTTGAGGATGTTAGTTTATCAGACATAGGACGTTGTATTAGAAGACATACATCTACTGCATCTAATTCTATAGCTGGAAAATATTTTATTTGGGGGAATATGGTAGCGGACGCAACAATACACTCTTTATAGAATCCCCATCAAACTGTAAAAACCTCTAATTTATTTGCTTCAAAATTTGATATTTTTAATACTGGTATCTTTTACTGTGTTTTTGCACAAAATAAATCTAATTTCTATTTATTTTATGCAATTTTCAAAAAAATTTCACTTAATAAATTTATATATGGTCCCTTAACTCATGAAAACAACAACTTTTATTTAATATAAATTAAACTACTGAACTTAAAAATTTGAAATTTTGCACAGCCATGTAATATTAATTTCTGCATCTATTTCCATCGAAATTTGGCTAGGTCGCTATTCATATTTTTTTAATATTAATTTAATAATTCATAATTCATATTAATAATTTATTAAAAATCATAATAACATTAAATTATGTTTGGGTCGTTTAGTTCTAATAGTACGAATAAAAATCAGCTTCTTACTACCAATATTATATGATATATGAATTGAAGTATGAAAAAATATTTTAACATAGGTGGAGGGGGATTTTGGGTGCTCATAACTCACTCATTTTCTGTCCAAATTTATTGAAAATTGGTGTCCGGGATCAAAATGAGCTAAATTTATGAAATATGAAGTGAAATCTAGGGGTTGCTATAGAGAAAAAAAAGTTGGTGCGAATTTTAATATGTAGATGGCCCCTTATGCAATTTTTATGCATAGCAAATTAAAGTGTGCGTCAATCGTAAACGATTGGTATCTGTAACTTTGCTGTGCGACGAACGACTGCCGTAAAATGTACAAGTGGGACTTTTTTTTCCGCAGCTGTACATTATTTTCGATAACCCTCTTATACATCTTGAGAACATCTGAGGAGTTCGAGAACCATTGGTTGAGGACGAACGAATTGGATCAGTAGCTCCCAACATTTTCTCCAGCAGAATCCCTTCTAAAATCAGAAGGCAATTGACTAACCCCTTTTGCAGTCGTTAGGAACCGATGCCTTAGAATTAGATGATTGGTTTTCCATAAAACAAGTTACCAAATAACTTTCCTAAATACTGATCTAAATGAATAGTTCTCAACGCAAACCCGTAAGGTTTGCAAGATGTATGATGCGGTTTGCATATTTCTTTTTAATTTTCAAAGGGGTAAGCAAATAAAAAGGTTGGGTATCACTGAGACGATAAATTAATTAGTTAAAACACTTTTAAGCACTCATAATTTGTAAAAATGTAATGAAAATATTTAAGTATTTCCTTACGCTAAATTAAAAAAAAAATAATTTTTTAACAATTGATACTTGGCTATTGTGTAATACAAATACTGGGAAACAAATATTGCAGACCACATTAGTAAAATGTCGCCGCCCTAATTGTCGCCAAGCTTGGCAACTTTTTGGCGAAATATCTCCAAATTGGAGCCAAAAATAAGTCCCCCAAAAGAGAAGTCAGCTAAGCGATAACACCAATTTTTCTAGAGAATTCCTGTGTTAAACAATGGGGACATCAAAAACTTCTAGTAAACCGACTCTGGCGTTCTAGTTAACCGATTTTGATGCAACAAGATGCACATTTTAATTAATAGACGCGCAGAGTATAAATTTTAGACTAATTTTAGCCTTGAAGGACAGAACTATCAGGAAATTCGTAACAATATTTTTATATGTGTCCCTGCATGAAAAAATACTTATTATCAATCATTTAATACATCCCACAATTACGTTCAAAATGCATGCTAAATGGAAGGACACACACATAATGGATAAGCACTTTAAGTTGCAATTTGAAACTCCGAGTTCTGTAAGCAACTCATCAATTCGCAAAATTCGCTTGAAAAAAATTATTTCATCCCACTCAGTGAACACGAATCGTGTTTAATCCGACAACGAATGAAAAATCATCGAAAAAGAATCGATAGTTTCTGGAAAACCAAATGAAAACGTCATTAACCAGAAAAATCGCGACATAAACCGACAACAAATAGTTCTGGCAACGCCCAGTTATTATATTTCCCAAAAATGCATCATTCCTCCTTCAGAAAAATAAGCAAAGAGAGGAAAGAATTATACTGCATGATTCATAAGTGTATTAGACATCAAGGGAAAACTAAAAAAGAATATCAACAACTGCATCATTTCTTATTTCCCACAGTGAGAGGCTGAAATAACAAATGCGGAGAGTTCTGAAAATTTCTTAAAGTTAATTACTCATTGCGTAATTAATGTGCCGGATGTCGCCAAAACATGATCAATAGAATCATTAATCGAGTAAACAGTGGGAAGGCTTTTTTTAAACAAAGAAATTCAATAAATTTTACCCTATCTTATCATAAATGCAATGTTTAACATCTATTCTGGTGAAGGCACGGGGTTGAAATTTTCATACTTGTACCAGTGCTTTCTTCGGTACAAATAAAGTTAATGTAAAGAATTTGCCATTGAGGGGTTGATAATTATCTTTAAAATTTATTTCAAGCTGCACATTTTCGTAAATAATTGTGTATTTTAGAGCTTCATCTGTTTTTGTTTTTTTTTAGTTTTTTGTTTCTTTTTTTAGAAATGATGTGTTCTTAGTTGTTGGTGTCGTAGATTTTTAGGCTATGCAGTTAGAGTTAAAATTTTATTTAAAAAATAATTTATGTATTAAGTCTTTTGTGATTGTTCCTCTTTGCTTTTATTACCATATAAATAAATCTGATATTTATTAACAGAAAACAAAACATGATCAATGGAATCATTAATTGAGCGAATAGTGCAAAGGCTTTTTTTTTTAAATTCAATAGATTTCGCCCTGTCTTAACATAAAGCAATGTTTAACATCTATTCTGGTGCAGGCACTGGGTTGAAATTTACAGACTTGTGTCTGTGTTTTCTCCGGTACAAATAAAGTTAATTTAAAGATTTTGCCATTGACGGGAAAATTTATACGGGTTGATAATTATCTTTGAATTTATTTCAAGTTGCATATTTTATGTGAATAATTGTTTTTTCGTGAATAATTGTTTTTTTTTCTTGCTTCAACTATCAATTTTTTTTTATAGAAATGGCATGGTTGATGGGTTGTCGATGGATGCTGTAGATTTTCGTTCATGAAACCAAGCAATTAAGGTTAAAAAAATTATTTAAAGAATTTATCCATTATTCTTTATTAGTTTGAATTTTCCACTTTTCTTCAATTAACATACAAATCAATCTGATATTTATTAACAGCAAAACAAAAACTTTGTTAAATCAATTAAAACAAGAAATAAAAAACGTGCCGAATTATTTTTCAAAAATAGGAGTCATTTGTATAAGGACACAAACAAACTCAAATAAAACTTAATAACCATATAAATAAATCTCTTATTAATTAACTGCAAAACAAAAATTGAGTTAAATAAACTAGAAATAAAAAACTTGCTAAACTATTCTGAAACACACTCTCATTTGTGCAGAATAAGAGAACAACCAAAAAGTTCAACTAGAACCAAAACATAAGAATAAGTATTAAAAACCTAATCCATTCTTTCTGATCGTTTCAAAGATGTAACCACACAGTTTGATTTTCTGTATCAATCGTAACTTCCACTTGACTCTCTAAAATGCGTATCATAAACGCATTATAATTTAAAGAACTTTTTATGATTGCAATGTAAAATGTAAATTTTGAATAAGAGCAATGAAAAAAAGAAAAATATAGACAAAAATTGGATGTTAGAGAACTAAACAATTTAAAAATTTATATTTAACAAATTTCTTAAAACTCTATAAGTTATGTTTTGATTTGGAATTCACATTCTTCAGAATGTAAATATATTGAATAACTGTGGAAGTTATTTGAACATTTCAAGCCAGCTATTTCCATTGTTAAATTTGCTGTTTTTCAAGCAAAGCGATAGTTTGCTTGAAAAACAGCAAATTTGTGTTTGTAGATTATAAACACAGCTTCACAAAATATATATTTTTTTTACGAAATTTGTCTGAACTTATTTTTCTATACGGATACATTTATTATTTATCTACGCATATAAATTTTCTATCTTCTGATAGGATAAGAAAACTTCAATTTCTGCTCTTCACGGAGTCATGAAGTTTTTTTTTTTTTTTTTTCTCACGATTTCTGTAAAATTACAATACAAGTAAAGAAAAGTGAAATTGATTAATACCTTCTGCTATCCGAAGAAAAAATACATTTTGCAAGTAATAGAAAAATTTCCCACTTTTTTAAAAGAACGCCAATATGTTGATTAAGGATATGATGATTAATTTCTTTCCGAACAAGGTGAATGTAAGGGACATGCTCTCCTAATTACTGTTTGAGAAAACAAAATAAAATTGCGTTATGGATATTGACTATTATGTCCTGTGACTATATTGAAAGAAATGAAACATATCTATTAATTAACAAAAGAGTTTTTTGTTAGTATTAGGTTTTAGAATACATACATACAAGCATATAATAATAATAGCAATGATATTTAGTATGATTATTATTATTATTAAACATAAATCAATATTAAATGCAGGTAAAAAATTATTTGTATGTGCATGTGTATATGCAGTCGACGCTCGTTTTTACGAACTCAAATGAAAACATTGCAGTAAACACACACATACGCACATGTATATACACACACGCACACACACACACTAAATAAGATTTAAAAGTACAAGGTCCTTTATTTATCATTGTACATCTAATATGTTTAAACTCGGAAAATGATTTTTCTAGAATGTGCTATTCCATAGTTGAAAGGTATTTTTGAAACTAAAGTAGCATTTTTAACTGGTATTATTCAACATCGCTGTTTTTTTTACTGCATGTGCTTATTCTTACAATATCACGTCTTTTCATTCTATGGTTTCCATTATCTTAATAATGAAATCTGTTGGATTATACTTAATATTTTAAACCATAATACAAATTATTATTACAGTGATTTTTTAATATTATATAGTATTTAATATAATTTATAGTACTGCACTAGATTCTTTACACAAGCATACACATAAATAGATAGATAGGCAAACATATATATGTATATAGGTACACACTAAAAATATTACAAAGAACAAGATTGTATAAAAAAGAAACATCATAAATTTGATTAAATACAATTTATTTCACACATTTTCTGAGCACTTCAATTAAACTTATTTCATTTGACAGTGAGAAACGATATTCAGTAACATTAAGGATTGGCAACTTTTGGCCAAATATATGGGTGATATTATCAAACTATGTTAAGTTTAGAAACATGCTTTGTGCTCCAAATTTGGTTTGGCTCCAGTTTCTTCACCAAAAGTAATCGAGATTAGAGACAGTTGGCACGATTTTGGTCACAGCCCAGATAATCATTATTCATGGACGGACTTTACGTTATTGATTTCTTTCTTTTATGCGAACACATTAATAAACTACCCAGTCGATCTAGTGAAGAACACAACTACCCTAGTAGCACAAATCGTTCTAAAGACGTTCAGAACATGTTCAAAATAAGTCCTTTGAACTAGGGGCGAGATCCAAGTGAAACACGCGTGATCGGGTACGAATCGAACGTTTTTCAGTCCAGAGTTCGAACGTTTTGGCAGAATGCTTTCAATGAACAAACCTATCGCGCTGTCATGTGATCAAAACACGATTGGTTTGTTTCAGTTGAGTAAGAAACATTGATATATTTCGAAGTTTCCTCTGTTCGAAGCGGAAAACGTTCGAATTGTGTTTCACTTGAATCTCGCCCTAGTTGTGATATTACGGTAGACGCTACAAGAGTCATATATATATATATATATATACAGATTATCAATATTCTTCGTCTGATGGTACAAATGTACAGCTGTCACACCGACATTAGGCAAAATCAATTCAGATAGAGTCAATATGGATAATACATTGATACGTACATACAAACGTTGCAAAAATACTTGCCAAAAATAATGTGTTGTAAAATTAACTGTTACTTTAAAGATTTTACTTTAAAGATTCTATTCGTGTAGATGGTGGAGCTTTTTTACAACTGAAGTAGGATGTCCCTTTTCTACCACCAGTAACATTCATTTTGACTGGCATCCATTTCGTGAGTAACAAAGTTTTGAATTATTTTTACCTGTTAATACCAGATATTTTGCTGAATGTTCTTGTAACTGCATTTAGGGATGTAAATGGATGCTTTCGTCAAAAACTGAATACTGATATTTTTATCAAATTGAATCAATTACAATTATTTAATTGTAATAAAAATTTGCACAATAACACTTTTGTATAATAATTGATCATCATCTCTACCACCCCTTACTAAAGATCCGCCATTTATCAGTTGTAAAAAGTTCAACCATCCAGACTATAACAGCTAGAACCGAGAATTCTAGCTATTCAATGTATCAATAGTTCAAATTTTGAGCTCTATCTATTCTGCTTGTGCAACAAAATGAAATTTTTTAGAATTGATGAAGGACGGACCTTTTATGTCACCTGAAATTATCTACTTGTCAAAACCATTTAATGTTTTATTATCAAATATGATTTTCTTTAATTATTTTTTTTTATTAATTTTACTTTCTAGCACTTTTTAAAGAAAATTTTTAAAAATTTTACTTTCTAAAGTTTTTCTTTAATTTGTTTCTCTAAATTTTACTTTCTAAAACTTTGTAAAGAAAATTTTTAAAAATTTTACTTTCTAAAGTTTTTCTTTAATTTTTCTGCATTTAACTTTCTAAACATTTTGTTGAATGGTTTTCTTGTTTATTGCTATGCTTCTTACACTTCATATAAAGAAGTACAAAGTATGACATAAGAAGTTTGTAAAGAAAAATTAAGAAAAGGCAGTGTAGGAGCACCAACGTATTTTATGCAAGTATTTCTTACCAGAGATTGTTAGGAAGATGTGTTATCTCAGTAAAATCGATATTTCAACCGGGAAACATTTTGGCATGAAAAACGCCGAGAAAGATATTCCAGATATTGCATGCAAAGTTATAGAACGAGCAAAAGTTTCAAATACTTTTTATAGTTCAAATTTTGGTGTTCTAAAAAGATGGCTCTTTCAGCTGATCAACTCTCTTCTTAAATAAGAATGAGACTTCATTTGTTTTTCTCCTTTTACAGCTTTCTTGAAAATCTAATAAACTTCATTTTGAATAATAAAGTACACACGATAGCTGTAGAAGTAAAATATTTATGCATCCTTTTTGTGCCCGAAAATAAAGGCAAAAATACAATCTCTGTTTATCGGTGCTGTTTAAAAACGGTGCTGTTTAAAATGTTGGTGGCTTTAACATGCATTTTAATTCATAAAGTCTGTAAATATTGTAGGAAATGATAACAGAGATATACTGAATTGTTTATAGAAAATAGTCATAGAAACATTTATCGATTAAAGCATTTTAAATTCGACATTCGTCACATTCAAGTTAATGTTTAATTAACCACTGTTCACCCACTAAAAACAAAGTACGTATATCTTTAGAAGGTGATTCAATAGCAGTACAAGAATTTTGTATAGAAGCAGGAAGATTCAGAATCTCGGTTAATTCTACCATCCCTTACTTATTTCCCCCGAAAATTTTGAATTGCCCTGTTTAGGTTCCTCCTATGTTATGTATTATGTAGCTTGTACCCAACACCTCGCAATAGATTCTTTAAGAGAAATTTCGGTTTTTATTTATTTTATTTGTTTTACGTTTTTTAAAATAATATATTTTGCCATATACACACACACACTACATTGCCAACATTCCATTTCTTATCAAATAGAAATAAAATGAAATAAAATCTTTGAAAACACAGCCATCATAGCGAAAAACTGATACAATATATGAAAACTTCAAAGATAACAGTACCCTTTCTTGGCAATATCTTATCAAACTTTCATGGCCAGATGTAAACGCCTTATTTTAACCCGCATTTTCATAATGCCTGCTTTTATATTTTCTCGATACGAGAAATTTTGTGTTGAGGTTGCAATGACATTTTTATTGGTAAAAAAGGGGAAAGGAACGTTCACTATTTTTATGGCTAATGGAACTGGGAAAAGGAAGAACACATAAAAGTTTCTTTTGTTTAACAACTTAAAAACTGAGTAAAGAGGAAAGTACTTGAAATTTCGCTTTAGATGAGAAGGATTTAACTTACAGGGGCTGAAACACATAAATTTAAATTCTAATAGAAGTTATTCGTAAAATTGTGGGCAGATATGCACAATTTCGTAATAAAAATACGGTAACATGACTGCCGTTTTGCTCTGGTAATTCTTTAAATAGTCTGTCCCTGAATTTGTGACGAAGTTTTAAGGTTAATTAAGAAGATAGTTCAAGGCATGCAAATTGCATACAATAAAGTTTTGAATAATAAAATACAGTTTATTTACTTCTTAAAAATACATGCGTATAACACAAAATTTCACATCTTAAAAATTACTATAATGCACTGCGCGCAGGATAACAGCAAAATTTTCAATATTTTTAAAAAGAATATCACCTTAAAATAGCAAAAGTACTCCTACTAATAATTTGAACTGCAATCATTCAGGTATTTGAAATTGCAATCAGAATATTTATCTTCAGGAAAAAGTAAAACACTTACATTTTTCGTTTAGAAATATTTTTCTATCTATTTTATAAGTATATTTATAGTTTATTTTATGCAGATAAATACTATGAATAAGCCCTGAAAATTTAGAAGTGTTATGTTGAAGCGTTCGAGATATATTGCGTAGAATGCCAAAATTTGCTTTTTTGAGATGTGAGTATTCATAGATAAAATATAGAATTTGTTTTCGGTATATCTCATGGAATAAATGTCGTATGACTCAAACTTTTATAAATTGTTCACTATGAAATAAACTATAGTTTTTAATTTAAAAAAATAATAATTGATTTTTCCACTGAATTTCACTGAGCTGTCCCCTTAAAAGCATATAAAGAAGCATTTTTTATATAGAAATGTGAGTTCATAAAAGAAATGTTCTGAGGTTACAGAGTGATGGTACTTGAACTCTTTTCAGTAATAATGCGCGTAATTACTTCAAACACATTTTTGAAATTCGATGGCCTAAACGAGATGGACGGACCAGCTACTTGGCCACCACTTTAATGAGATTTTTCAAGTATCAAAATTCTATTAAGGGGACACATCAAAGGCATTCGTCTACAGGACTCCATTTGGGGTTCTGATGAGGACCTCATTGCAAAACTTTCAGCCGTAGCTACAACTGTTCGCTAAACACCTGGCATCTTCAAAAGGGCAGCCTAAACTTTGATATTACTCTACCAGGCCTTTATAGATTTTTCTGGTGATGCATTTGAGCATTTTCTGTAAAGCTACATAAACTAGCCGCCAAGTAAATAGTTTCAACGCTCACACCTTATTGTTTTCTATATTTCGTACAGCATTGACCAAATGGACTCACTTCCAAGAAAACCATATGATTAATTCATAGAAACATATTCATATTTTTTCTCGGACGTGGACCATTCAATGACTACCTCTCAAAATTTATCAAAGCCCCTAAAACTCTTTGTATTTGTAACAAAGTGCAACCCATCTCCTTCATATAGGGTGTAACAAAAAGGTGGGGTAACGCGATTTAATTCTTTATCTATTAGAGATAGGCGGACTGTGTAAATTGGAATTATGTTCAAAATAAGGTCGGAAATAAGTCTATGTTAAGAAAAAATTCCTCCCGTTCATTTAAAAAAAGTTACACTTTTTAAATTTGTATACGACCCCCGTACAAAAACATTTCCAATCAGTAAAATTTTCCCCATACACTCATGACATGATGTAGCAAATTTCGGCCTTTCATCATACAACGTTGCAGAGATATCTTTAAATTAAGAGGATCGGGGATTATACCTAATTTTGAATGTAAACGTTTATTGTTAGAATTGAAAAAAAAGATCTTCCTTAACTTCTGTACGACCCCTGAAATGTGATCATTCGCTGTGATTTTTTTCCTTCGGGAGCCATGGAAAAGTTGTTTAAGGCAGAGTTATATTTATCTTCATATCTCTGACACTTTTTAAGGTATAATTCTCAAATTTTGTAAGTAACCGCATGAGTGTATGGGGTACATTTTGCTTATTGGAAATTGTTTTGTGCGGGGATCGTATACGAATTTAAAATGTGTAACCTTTTGCAAATGAAGGAGAGGAATTTTTTTAACAGTCTTATTTCCGGCCTTAATTTGAACATATTTTTTTTCCAATTTACACTGTCCACTTATCTCTAATAGATAAAGAGTTAAAGCCCGTTAACACTTTTTGGGGACAACTTGTATAATGGGTTGTTCTTTAACAACAGAGTACCGTATTAAAAAATCCCATCAAAATCAATGAATTCGAGGACAAAATATACACTAGAATATTCCCGTCTACTAAAGAAAATCATAACCTGTGTTAAGCATCTCGAAAATAACCAATATATGTTCACAAATCCCTCTCCTCCTTCAATTTCATTTATGGAAGCGGTTGTGGACCTCTTATTTATTATCAGTTCATCATTTAAGAAACACCTTCGGATTTTAAACAGTAAAATCAGAAGTGCTAAAAAATGCTTAAGTAACTATAGGAATCAAGGAATAAAAATCAAAATAAGGCAATTTTATCTGGCGTTTGATTTTCAAAATTAAGCTAGTCAAAAATAGGAACCTCTCAAATAAAACAGAAGTAAAAGACTTGTAAAGTAAAGTAAGAACGTCTATGAGTTCCGTACATGAGCTCCATGGTTCCGCTAATGTTTACATATGCTTGTTGCCATTCACAGCTTAGAAATATTGTCACTTTTCAGGGGCGTAGCCAGAAATTTTTCATGGGGGGGTTACGACTACTACAACTCATATATATGTATACGTGTGTGTGATAATGTAGTGAAGAATATACATTTTCTATGGTAAAAAATTCCTCATGGGGGGGTTATGACCCCCTTAACCCCCCCCCTTGGCTACGCCCCTGCTTTTGGTGTATATATATATACAGGATGAATCTAAACTCTTGGGCAAAACTTTAAGGGGTAATAGGGCACAGAATGAGGAATCGTAATCACATAGGAATCTGGGGTGAAAACGCAGTTTTAACCTACCCAATAATAATCACTTTTGGAAAAGTATTGAAGTGTCCGTCTAATTTCTTAACCAAGTTTCATAAACAGTAGGGTCGTCTCCGAAAATGTCATCCCTGAAATATAATAAACTTTTTAAACTATCCATTTTAGTCTTCTGTTTTCGGAGAAAAATACATTAGTTTCTGACGAACAATGGTGTGAAAGTGCACTGTTGTTTCAGCACTTTTTCCGAAGTGATTATTAATAGCTATACGAAGACGACGTTGCCCCCCCTACATTGCTGTGTGATTCTGATTCCTTATTATGTGCACTATCACCCCTTAAAGTTTTGCCGAATAGTTTAGATTCAGCCTGTATATATATATATATATATATAGATAGATAGATAGATAGATAGACAGATAGATACAGACATTAAGATCTTTTTTTATTTCCGCAGCATTTCCTGTTTTTAAACCTACACTTTTCTCATTTCCGACCTTATATTGAATGCTCTACGAGAAAATGTTTCTTTATATGTATTTTAACTACCTTTAAAATGTAACCCATGAATTCAGGAACACTCTGAATGTAACACTTAATAAAGAATAAACATTTTTATGACAAAATCGAAAAGTTAGAAGGAAATATACTTATGCCAACCGTTTTAAAGATAATGTACTTTTGTCACGTCACCAGAAATAACTGCTTTACGTTCCTTATGGAATAAAGAAAGAAAAAAAAATCCTCGTAAAATGCACTCTTCAAAGTTAAAAGCTTATACAACATGAAAACTTCGAAGATAACTGTGCCCTTTCTTAGAAATATCTGATCAAACTTTCATCGCCACGCATAAACGCCTTGTTCTAACATGCATTTTCATAATACTTGCTTTTTTCGATACGCGGATATTTTGTGTTATGGTTGTAGTGACATTTTTATTGGGAAAAAAGGAAGGGAACTCTCGCTATTTTATTTATTTTTTTTCATAGCTAATGGAACTGGGAAGGAGTAAAAAGATATAAAATTTTCTTTTGTTTACCAGCTTAAAAAATTGAGTAAAGAGGAAAGTACTTGAAAGTTTACTTTAGATGGTGATTTTTGAAGAAAACTTTTTTTCTCATTTAGCAGGTTTACATTACGTCACTGTTTAACTTAACTAAATAGTAGTATTCTTTTTTTTTATCTACAGCTTCAATTTTTATTTTGTCATGAATAAATTTTATAGCACTTAATTTAAAACGTCATTTATTTCTCTTAAAAACCTTTAAAAATTATTTAAATTCTTTACTAAATAATTCAGATTTTAAAATTATTTCTAAAACTTATTATATAGACTGATATAGGCATAGATTTCCACAAAAAATTTTATACAACTATATAAAAAAAGCTAGTGTGATAAAAATGTCATATACCAAAATGAGACAATCATTAATAAATTTTGGGATTACAGTTTGGGAAAGCAATAAACTGTTCAAGAGAAAGCGCTTAGTAAGAATGAATACTATGGAAACACTTATTTTTGTTACTAATTTTGGAATTTTGAATTTAATTTAAGAATTTTAATGCAACTTTTGTTATTTATTATTAACTGTTATATTCAAATAGCGTTTGTGATTGTATATTTCCAAGCAATAAAGTATTGTTTTTAGGAAGCCACCCATTCTTCTCTATTTTGCCAAAATATGCATCTTTTACACTGAAGGTAGATCTTCATCAAATATCAGAATCCTCCTACATTGCTATTTATGAACCAAACACAAACTGGAATAGAAATTACAAAATTATCTACTTTAAACCACTATGCTGTTAAAAAATGAAAAAAACACACTGAAAAAGAAACTGGCATTTAAATTATGAAATAATTAAAACTTTTTAAACTAACACATGTAAATATGTGTTGAATCCAGCTGAAGAAAGCTGAAAATATTTTGACCTAAATACGCTTACAGACTGATAAATACCTGTTACGTGTGTTATTTTACAAAGTTTTAATTATTCCATATTTTTAAATGTTTTGCGTTTTTCAGAGCATGCATTCCATTTAGGTATCTCTAGCTAAACATCGAGGAAACGATGTGGATCAATTGGAGATTAAAGAAAGAACAAAGTAAGGTGCCTATCTGAGATTTGCGTAAGTTTAGAAGGAAGGAAAATCTGTCTGCAATGCGCTTATGCATTTCATTTAATATTTTTTCTAAGATGGAACACCGAAATCCGTTCAACATGACAGGAATAATTGATTTTAATAGTAAGGCAAAGATGGCAACTTCTCCGGAATATAATTAACCACTTTTTGCTATCCGTAATTTTTGGCTTAGATTGTAGGAAAATTTGGGCTTAGAATATAGGAAAATGAGAACTGATTACTATACTCATTTTATTTTTAATATACTGTTTCCAAAAGTTATTACTTACATTCCGATGAAGTTGGTAACTCTGCAAGGCGCGAAGCCGTCCACGCACATTATAAAAGACACCAAGATTGCATAACAGAAATAATTTCCAAAAATTGAAGCAATTTTAGAAATTAAGACTCAAAGTAAAAAAAAAAAAAACACTATGGCTTCAAATCTGAACAAGGAATTGCAACTAAAAACTTTTAACTACGATATATTTTGATTAGAACTTTGTCAAGATATACAACAATTATTCTGAAAAAGAAAAGCACACTTGTTTTAAGCGATAATCATAAATTCGACAAAGCTTAAAATATTATATTTATTTATATGCAATCAATCATTTTGAAACTTTTTAATCAAACAGAACGCTATATTTGATTATGACCTAGAATTCAAATAAATACAGGAAGATCAACTGGATACCCTGTGTTTTGAAGCTGTAAAATTCAGACCATTTTTAAAAATATATCGGGAAATATTATGGCATTTGAAATCCACATGAGCTAAATTGATTTTTTCAAAAAAAACTTGTTGTAATAATTATATATCTTAAGGAAAAAATTAATATGAAATGTTCACAATGTCATGTCAAATATAAACCCGTCAGAATAAGTGAATCTTCACCTTTTCACTTCTTATGCTAAAAGATATTCCACAAAAGCAAATAGTGTGATGTGAATGGAAATAATATATTCTTTGAATGAAAACATCAACAAGAAGAACACCGACGAAAAATTATTTCATCATCAACTTTTAGACAACTTTCATACTCTACAGAGTTTCTGGGACATCATCTTATCCTCGTCTTTTTTTGACACGTTACATTACTATCATTTGGAAACAAAACTGCCAAATTTCAATCACAGTTATAAAAAAATAGCTAACAATACGCAACACAATGGGATGTACTTTTCAAAAATACATATCCAACGACAGCTGTGTTATTTGCACGCGAAAAGTGAAAAAAACCTCCACAGTTGCGAAATCTATTTGATGTTGCAAAACTTTACCTTTCCCTCAGCACTAAAAAATTTGCTGTTATTTCTGTTTCTTGACAGAGATAGAAGGATACTTGTCACTCTTTATCACATCAAATCGGCCACCGAGATAGGTGTATCATTTTGGGGGTCCGCAGACCGTGACTTGACAACTTTCCCCGGTGGCATTCTTACAGTCAACAAGGAAGGCCGTTTCCAGTGTACAAAGCGTAAAAGATTACACCTCTAAGAGACTGCAGCTGTCTCCGTAGATGAGTGGACCACACCACGACATGGCAATTTGTTGTCCTCCTAATGTTCGGGCTCTGCAATCCGTCTTCAGCATTTGTTGATGCTTGATGGATAGGGTACGGACATGCTAGTAGTGGTTACTAAAAATGATGTGAAATGCTCTTTTATTTAACTTAGTTTAGAGCAGGGATGGGCAATTTTTTTCGGTTGCGGGCCAAAAATCGAAAAAAAAAGAAATTTGGCGGGCAAAAATAAATTTTTCTCAAATTTTAAAAACAATATACAAGTATTAAAACTTAAATATGTTAACGAGATGAATGAAATTGCGATTTCACTTTTAAAAGTTCCTTATATTGAGGTTCGAACTGAGATGTACTGATTCTAAGGAACGAGGTAAATGCTCATCTGTCAGTCTACTTCTGAAAGAATTCTTTCTAAGGTTCATAGTTGAAAACACGTGTTCACATATATAAGATGAAGCAAACATAGCACTGATTTTCTGGGAGAGAAACTTACTTTCGATAATGATTTGTAAAACTCTAGCTTTGGCATATTTAGAAACAACTGCTTGAGATGACTGTTAGATTGCAACTCAATTAATTCAAGCTGCAAATCTGACCTCACTGCTTCACAATTTACGTTGAAAGGCATGGTAAAAATATCCAATTCTGTTTGATTGGCACTGAAAATTTGAAATCTGCGTTCGAACTCAAAATGTAGTTTTTTCAAGCCATCTTCATAATTCTTAATATGGATATATGATAAATAGATATATATTTTCCTTTAATTTCCGTCGGACCGGCAAATTAAAATTCTATCCGCGGGCCGGATAAAACCTCCCGGCGGGCCGTAGTTTGCCCATCCCTGGTTTAGAGCGTCATACGAATGACCGTATAAAAAACAATTCTAGTATGTAACAAGTATATTCGTAGCAACGTGCACTACTATAAATTTTATTTCCAGAAGAAACATTAATAATAACTCATTTATTCAAAATATTAATTAATGTCGTATTAATGATTGAAATTCTACTACACTTTTAAACAATAGTAAGTTCTAACTAATATAATTACTCTTAAGGAGTCGGCAGTCTCCATCGAGACTGAATGGCTAAGGCACTCATCATGGTAGATGGCTGAAGTCTGAAGGCCCTGGGTTCGGACCAATTTCGCGGCTCTCGATCTAACGGCCTGGAGTTCTGTACGGTTTCCTCCAGATGTAACGTTAATATGTGTTAGAACCCCTTAAAAAAGTCCTCCGCCCAAAGCACCCATCCTAGACAGATGCCCCTCGTTTCGGATGCCATATCACAAAACGAACTTAAGGAGTCAGACAACAACCATAGCATGCAGTCTCTAAAGGAGTAAGTGTTCAACATTCTATACGTTTACAAAAACCATTTGATAGTGGTTCGAAATGTGTATCTTGATAAAGAGAATATTGACGCTTCTCAAAACAATTTGGATAATATAAATTCTTCTCAATCAGGAACTGAATATATTTGCATCTCTAGAGTTGGGATACTGTGATTTCACACGTTAGTAAAGAACTACTAACTTGCTCACAGGAGTAAATGTGGTTATCTCATGATTCAGCTACGAGGGCGCGGTAAATCCCATTTTTACTGTAAAATTTCATTGATAATGAATTTTATTATAAATGCCTGGTAAAAATTTTTGCTAGCACGTGACTGAGACTGGAGACAGAAAAGTCCCCGCAGTCTTATTTCAGTCACTAGTCTCAGTGTGCGTATGGACTTCTGCTGCTGCTGACGAAGGTCGAAAATTTTTCGCCCGAAACACGTGTCGATACTGTTAAGTACCTTTTAAGCGTGTTATTGTACAAAGTTTTATGTATTTCATCTTTTAATCTCTTGTTTTTTATTTCGTGTTTTTGGTCCCTCTTGAGTATGGTTTGATCAATGGTAAGATTTGATCTGTTGTCAAAGTGAATGTCACTATGATAGCATGTGGTAGATCATTTTCACTTACTTTACTAGTGAACTGTTTGATGGACCGGTAGTGTTTTCAGTGAAATTCACTTTCTTCCACTAGTCTCATAGAATAGAAACATGGCTGGTTCTTCCGATTTTCTCCCTCCATATCATTTTTTCAGTTTTAACCCTTTAATGCGCAGTGTTCCCGCGCTGGGAACACGAAACTCTAACGTTTTGACTGTTGCCAGTCACGAAGAATAGATTGGATTTCTATAAAAAATAGTTGAGGGTGAAATAGCTCCACGAGAATCTTTTACATTTTAGCACGTCCTTTCCCGTAAAAAAAATGGTCACGATTGTTTTTAACAGCACTGACATCTGCTGAAAAATGGAAGAATGCGAGAACAGCTGGATAGATTGCCCAATGCCGAAAAAAGGGCAGCCGTTACCATCGATCGACTTAACTACCAGCAAGATGGCGGACGATGGAAACGTTCTTCGCGTTCCAAAGATCTAGAGACCCTTTTTTGACGACAGCTGGCTGTGCCGGGCACAGCCAGCTGTCGTCAAAAAAGGGTCTCTAGATCTGTGGCACGAGATGAACGTTTCGATCGTCCGCCATCTTGCTGGTAGTTAAGTCGATCGATGGCAACGGCTGCCCTTTTTTCAGCTTTGGGAAAGGGTTGCGCCTCAAAGGGTTAAAGGAACTGTCCAACCTTGATCAGAGAGCTAATAACATCTGAAAAGTTAGCTAATTTTTTTTAAAAAACAGATATCTCGTTTCCAAAAATGCAGACGAAATTGTGCTTTCAGAATTATCACGTTCACAAAGAGCAGTCTAGAGAAAAGCAACACTCCCATTTTAGTCAGTTTCTATTTCTTTTAGCATACCTGCATATTCGTCTTAGGAATTCGCATTGCGAAGAACATGAAGGAGATTAATGAAAGTCTCAAGTGAATATGAAACTTTTCAAAAGAGGATAGCATAATAATACGAAATTTGTTCTTCCTAATCAGATTATGTAAATAGAAGGAATGCAAATGCTCGTCAAGATATCGATTTACCCTGTTACCGAGAAAAATATATCATTTTAAATAGGAATAGTTTCGTGTCTGAGATTTGACAGTGCCCATTTACTTGTGGTACTGATTAAAAACAGGACTTTAAATCGGACTTAGTCTACATTTTGAAATACCAAGGTATTATTTGTTGTGTACGTGCTTCTTCTTCATTCTTTTTTTTTTCTCTTCAAAAAATCCTATTACATGATATTCCACGCAATTTTGGAAAGATTTCTCTCACACGCACATGTGATAGAAGTCTCAGCTTGGATATTTGCCACCCGTTGGCGAGATGAAATAGTTGGTGGCGTTCGTCACGCCATTTTGGCAGTATTTTATCAAAGGAGACATTCGGAGAGCTGTGTTTTATTGGCAGTGTTAATGGGAAAGGATTATAGACTATACTCATGAGTAAAGTCGCCAAAGAATGAAAAGCTGCCATGAGTGTAAAGACACAAGGTATTTGAAATGAAAATTTGAAAATATTTAAAATTTCACCATTCATCTTACTTCACATTTATTGGCCAATGTAGCATTCCTATTTTCCAAGGAATAAAAATCCAATATTGATGCATTCATGTGAAACCTTAAAGCTGCATAAGAATTAAGATTTAGCCATAACATAACATGAGAAATTGGGAAAATTCAACGTAAAAAATTTAAGTTTAAAAAAAAAGTCGTTTGGTATCTTAAACTATCATAAGTTTGATATTGTGTCCAGAAGTTAAGATGTTCGATTAAAAATGTTTTTGAAATTCTGGTTGTAGAAACTTATCTGTGATTGGCTGTTATAAAAGCTTGAGCACTTTACCTTGACTTGTATAAAAACAGCAGGCTTTGGTTATCAAACAGAATGATCTTCTTAACCCTCTGAGTGTATAAGGCATAAAAGGCTGTTAACTGAGATATCTCACTCTAACACATCTACGTTTTTATTAATTAAAATGCACAAATGCATCATTAACTATTCCTCAACATGAAGCATAACATAAGTATTGAAATTCAGATTTTTAATTCATTAGACTTATTAATATTTTTTACTTAATTTGGTTTTGTGCTCGTAAAATTGCCTGAATGGAGAATCGACCAAATGTTGTTTATTTTCAAGGGAATAGGTCATTCACTTATAACCTTCACTCTATCTAGGTTTAACATTTTCAATTCCATTTTTGAAAAGATGTGCAGGTCTAGATTTCTCTTCTGTACATAATGCTGTTTACTGGTACGCAGAAATGGATGCAGTCTAGTATATTTTCTTTTATGGTAACTAATGTAACTACACTCTTAAAAATTTGGTGCTACATTTCTCCAAAACGAGTTACTAGAACGTTGGCTCCATAAGATGTTGTAACCTTATTCCAACATTTGGTGCTTCGACAAAGTATGATTAAACGTTATCACCAATGTTGGAACAAGGTTTCACCATCTTATAGAGCTAACTCTCTAGTACCATGTTTTGGTAAAATGTTGCCCCAAATTTTTAAGAATTTATTCGTTACCACTTAAAAATACGCAGTGGTGAAAATTCCATTTTTTCGTCTGGTATTGCTCCAGGCAGTAGTTTCTGAATTCTGCGCCTAAATAAGCTTCAATCTTCTGGAAGATTCAGTGCGAGTAAAACAATAATGAAGGGAGAAGGATAATCTTAATCATTGCATTTTACCAAAGATATGAGTGAATAAGTGAAACCTCAGCTCAATGATGGGGAAACTCCATAACACTGATTTTTCTTTCGAAAGCAACTACTTCATATTTTCATGAAGGAAACACTAAGACCCTCATGTTTTCCAATGTGTTCTTCACCGATATTTTTTATTGTTTGGGTCTATTCTATAATTAGTGATCTTTCTTAATCATATTATTCATGATCTTCATTAAGGAACCGGGGAGCTATCATTCATTAAAAGCAGTTCAAAAAAGGTACTGGACAAATTACTTGAGTGATGGAAAACCGAGAATTTTATTCCTTGCACCTGTACTTCGCTAGAAACTGGACTAGGTTTTAAAGATTGATTTCTACTTCGTGTGACGGAATTGAACTGGAACCTTGTTGGACTGGAATGGACTACGCACTCTTTGGCAAACATCTGGACTGTGTCTACCTAAATCAGTCTGTTTTCAAGAAGACATTCAACTGCATGTAATTGATTCTGTAATAGATTTTGTTTCATAATTAGACAGTACACTTTCATTTTACTAATGCACCATGACTTTGCTACCTACTTTACGACTTGCCATACCTCTAGCACTTTAGCTGAATGGACTATTTTTTTTTCACCTAGTAACTCTGTTATTTAATCCTACCCATTGTGACCTCTCTCGGGAAGAACAAAACCGGCCACCTTATGAAGCAAAGCAAGATAAGATTTAAAAATATACTTCAGAAATATAAAATACATTGGAATTAAACGCTCTGTGCTCAGTGTACACCTGCAGAAACATCATTTACCAGTTACTGTAAATCTGACAGAACTTTAGCTGCATTAAATACTAAGTTTCGTTTGTTTAATTAAATAAAAAAACAAACGAATAGCGTTATTAAGGAATTTCTTGTTTGAAACGAATGTGTGATGTCTGTAATTTTTTTAGAATACTTTATAACGTTAGTATAAGCTCTTACTGACATTTGGCGCTATGGCTGCTACATTCAAAAGCAGTGGTTTGAAATTACATGACAATATTCTCGAAACACTTTTCTTCATTCATCGAGTTACATGTTGGATTCTCAAAATGAATTAGCGCACACTTTCTGCGACAACTGTGACGGAATGGCTGCACATTCCTTACAGATTAATCGCTGCAGCTCTGGCAGCTCGGGGAAATTTTGGCAGAGATCATCCTTCAAATATCCCCAAAAGGAAAATGTAACGCCAATTTAGTGATGAATGTAGATCAGTTTGAGAATTCCTCATATTCAAGCACTGTTCCTGAATATAATAGCTGCACTGCCATCTGTTCATAAGATTTTGTACTAATAAAATGAAGTATTCCTCCCCCCCCCCCAAAAAAAAAAATCCAAACATCACACATGCGTTTTCAGCAAGAATTTTTTAATAACCCCGTTCCTTTGATTTTCATTTATTTTTAAAAACAAGTAGTCCTTTGTATATACAAACTGTATAACTGTAAAATATTTTACTGACACCAGCTTATTTCCAAGAGCTCACTCAAATGCATAGCACCAATGCACACACTTAAATCACAATAATTTATCGCTGATTTTGATCTGTTTGTTAACGGGTGTGTGTGTGTATCTAAATATATAAATTCGATTAAGTCTTATTCTTCTCAGAAACGTTGTTAGATTTTTATCCAACGCACCTGCCATAAAGCCATTGAGACCCCCAGCTCTTTAAAATGCAGTCGTAAGTGCCTTTAGGTAAGAGTAATACATATTTGTAATACATAATAAATCTCTCTCCGCTTTGCCTGACTAGAGATTAAGGGTGCGAAAACTGCTCTAGATAATAAGATTATGCAAATAGAATGCACGGCGGATGCTGTAGAGATATCGATTCAAAAGGATTTGAAGGAAAATTATTCCTTTCAGCAAAGTAATTTAATTACCATCAAGTATGCCTATGCATTTTTAAGGATAAAGAGCATTTAAATTCCAACAAAATTTAAAACTTAAAATAATTAAAAATTTTGTAAAATACCACAAAATGTAGTTATAGCAATATGATCATTTCGGGTGATGTAGAAGGTCAACCTTTTTTCATTTTTAAAAATGCTTCAGTTTTCTTCAGTTTAAAAAATCTTACCATTTACACGAGTAGAAAGGAAAAAACTTAAATAAATAAAAAAAAGGCCTAATGATTCATAATCAGATAAGACCTAAAAACCGTAAACATATTGTTGCAGAAAACTCTGCTATTCCTGGGTTCGTCGTTCTAAAGTTCTGTTGGTGTAGAAAGTTCTAAAAAAGAGTCCACTTGTCAGAATGGAACACAAACTTTATTGGTTCTAGAACTTCGTCGAACAATCAGCTGTACAAGATTCACAAGCACAATCTAACAGTAAAGTGATTTTAACAGTCCGCTCAGTACCGAAGCTTTCAAAAATGGTTTAATTCTCACACAAACTAAAACATTTCCACAGGCAAAATTCAGTGGAAATATGCTAGGGGCATCGTACACTGTCCCCTAAGACACAGCAATGAAGAATTTACACAATGCACTTAAAAATCAGCTTCGTAAACAAGTGCGAAGACACCACTTCTATCACACAGCAAAGCACCGTACACATCGGAAGCTCGATCCACACTGAACTTGGGCCTCTAAACATGCTTGTAAATATATTCGACGCAGAAGCTGCAAGAAGCTTCCAGGAGAGTCTATTTCTTGAAGATTCCACATAAGACGGAATTTTGATTACGTCATAGAAGAGAAATATTCGGCTACTATGCATGGTAATGCAGAAAAGCTGTCTTTAAAGGCCCCATTGGGAAAATCGCGCCAAATGACCAAAATGTCGCCAAGCTTGGCGAATTCGGTGAAATATCGCAAAATTTGGCGCAAAAATAAGTCCCCAAAAGTGAAGTTACCGAAGGCCTACGACCCATATTTCTCGAGATTTCTAAAACCGCCATAGAAAAATGAATAGGGAAACCAAAACCTCCGTATCGCCGGTTCTAGCTGTCAGATTTTGAAGAAACATAAAGAAAAATTTAACTATTTGAAGCGTAGAATACGAATTTTGAACTATTTTAAGCCCCAGAACAGCGGGTTGCCCCGAAAATTCGTAACAATATATAGATATATACCGAAATTTAAATATGCAGAATAATTCCCGGAGGATCAACGAGTGAAATTCTTTTCGTGAAATTGCTTTATTTAGTTTTCTTAAGATACAGGTTGATCAGTTTAAAAGTGAAACCGTTTTTTTTTTCTTATTATTTTTAAATCTGACGGATGTGGCAACAATTCAAACATTGATGTATAATTGCTTGAACCTCATTAAGTGTGGTCGGGGCATTAGTTTCCCAATCCGTGAGGCCGTGGTCGCAAAGGAGTGGATGGGCAACTTAAGCCTTGGTTCCACCTGGCCTCTGTGAGAGTTTATCTTTTAATATGTTAGATAAACTGTAGTGCAATATTTAAAGATGTATATTACAATAAAAAATATACTTCATTTCATTTTTTAAAAATAAATCATGTATTAAAAAAGAAAAAAATCTAACAATTACTAAAAATCACTTGGATATCAACCTAATTTTATTTATTAATTAATTAATTTTTTTTTTATAAAATGGGATTATTTTTCTTCCTTTTTTTCAAAATATTTCAGAATGATCTTTTTTTTTATAATTAGATAAGTATACGTTTAAAAAAATTTTTTTAAATAAAAAATATAATTATAACTTTTGCCAGATGAGGTTTCAACATTTATTGTATTCCTTAGAAGTGATTTTCAAAAGCAAGTTAAACTAACTACACAGATTTTTTTAAATGATTCACACGAAATAGTAAATGATGGAGTAATGATTTTAAAATTAGAATAAGATTAAAGTTCACGAACTTAGAATTAAAAAAAATCCTTTTAGCATATTGTTTTGTCCATCTCATTTAGCAGATAACTTTTTCTAAGAAATGTTGTTTACGCCTTTTCATGATAAGTATGATAAATTCGATACATAACTCTTTTTTTATCCATACTGTTTAATATGACAAAACATTATGAGTTCATTTTAGCGAACTTTCGTCGAAGCACTATTATTTGTGAAGAAAGTTCTTGGAATTATTCCAAAACAATAAACAAAATGCTCATTTTTTTGCTATCTTTAATAAAAGAAGAAATGCTGGAAACTTCCCTTGTCATGAGTCATTTACTTACTCATGTTATGGAGACAGATCTATGAGTTAAGTGATATTTGAGTTTAAATGAATTCTCAGTGTATTTATCGTAGATGTCTGTCTATTTTGCTAACTAACTTGCAAAGCTATTTCGGTTTGTCTGTCCGTCCATGCTCTACCATAAATATGCATTACATTTGTAAATAATGAATGCTTTGATTTCTTATTCATATGATTTGCATAAGGGGTCGTCTTCATATTTAATTCTGCATAAAAAAAATTTGCAATGACCACAACCTATTTTGACTTTATAAAACGGAAGAAAACCCCCAAATTACCATAAATATACATTTTCATCAATTTCCTACGATAAATTTCGGAGATATTGCGAATTCTTTTTTTTTGTGAGATTTAAAGGTGTTGTCTCTAAATTGAGAACGGCATATAAAGGTTTCGAGTTTTCCTTCTGTCGGCAATCTCGTTCGCAAGAATAAAAAAGAAAAAATATTTATAAGGATGTTTCTAGTTTTAAAATTTTTTTTAATACGATTATAAAAAATGATATAATTTATCATTTAGCTTTATTTCAAATCAGCAAGGTACTCTTTGAATTTTCGAAACGATTAAGAGAAGGCATTATAGTATTACTGCGCGATAAGCAAACTTTTACTGATAACTTTTAAAACAGTTTTTACTTTTCGAGAAATCTAATGTTTAGAATAACTAATCTGATAATTTCCGTCAAATGTTAATAACATTAAGAATGTAAAATATTAATTTAAAACTACAGTTTCGGTTCAACGTAAGTTATAAAATACCTTACCTAAAATTTATTTACAATGAAGAACTTTTCTATTTATTATTTGCCTGCCAGTGCTTTAATCAACTGACCTTTAAGCATGCTGTATAATAATATTTTTATTAAACATTTTAGCTGAGTATTACAAAATGCAATATTTCTGCCACTATTCTAATAAACCATTGAGTATTTTTGAGTTTTATCAATATATCAAAAATTTCCAACCTAATATAGCTTATTTTATTACGCTATTATTGATCTTTAAGAAATTAAACAGTGGTATATTTATCTAAATGGACTTACACTTCTTGTAAAACTTTTGCTCATACACTTAAACACTTTCTCATTTATTCTGAAATTTTTATTGGGTATTTTTAAAGCTCCCTTCGACAGGTGAAATGCTGTCAGAAACATTTAAGAGTGGGAGTCTGTCCTCTGTTCACCTGACCAATACGAGCATGAATGTTACTTAGCAATCGCCGAAGTTGTAAACTGATTTAAGATAAAAATACTGGGAAATAAGTATAGATAATTTTTAAGTAAGAAACATACAGAAAAAAATCCCGAATGTTACTTTATAAAAAAAAAGTTGTAAATCTCCCTAGCAAATTTAACATCGATAAAGCATTATCAAACTTTATGAATCCTTAATGCATTTTGTTCAAAATTTGTCCTTTTTAATACCACAAACGATTACTATTTTTGTGTAAAATAAATATAATGTTTAATATATATATAAATATGCATTATAGCTCACTTTCGAAAAATTATTATTTTATAAATTGATATGCGGCCCCCTAACTCATCAAAATAAGACATTTTAATTAATATAAAATCAACTACTGAATGTAAAAATTTGAAATTTTACACACCCTTAACCTTATTTGTGTATTAACAGTTCAATATGTTAACCGTCCAGTTTTTGGACAATATAAACTTATACAAATTATAAATAATCACGGCATTTTTTAGGCATTGCTAACCAACAGGTAAACGCTGATGTGTAAATGTGGAATGATGTGTAAAAAAATGTGATGGAAGTCCAACAGGTGTTTTGAATCGTAAGAGGAACCCCTTCGTGAAAGTTTACACGTTAAAAAAAAGAACTAAAGTCGTTCCGAAAGATTTAAAATTGGGAGAAATTTGTCCCGATCTTAAATCCTTCGGAGCGAATACAGTTCGTTTTTCTTCATTTTTTAGCAGGTATATTACAAGAGAGAGAGAGAAGTGAAACAAATTACAGTATTGAGTCAACATTGCGATATTTTGATATACAGGTTGAAATATTGTTTCGATATATAGTTTAAAAAATTTGGTAAGTCGTGATAATCCAAGAACTTGCCTGATCGTAGACAGCATTTCACAATATGTTTGAAGCATTTCCCGAACACACTGCAATCAGTTGTGAAACATGCATTCTTACGATTCCAGATGGTTGCGGATAATGATGGCTGTCCTGATGAACATGTTTTGTTGTAACAATATTTGTAAACTATCATAAATGTGTGCTGAATATAAAATTCATTAACCCTTTCCCAATGCTGAAAAAAAGGACATCCGTTGCCATCGCTGGACTTAACTACCAGCAAAATGGCGGACGATCGAAATGTTCATCACGTGTCACAGATCTAGAGACCCTTTTTTGACGTAGCTGGCTGTGCGGCCATCTCTCTACTTAACTACCAGCAAGATGGTCGACGATCGAAACGGTCATCGCGTGCCACAGATCTAGAGACCCTTTTAAGACGAGCGATGGCAACTGCTGCCCTTTCCAGCTGTTCTCGCTTCCAGCTTCCAGCTGTTCATCGGAAAATAATCGTGACAATTTTTTTACGGGAAATGACGTGGTAAAAGTAAAGGATTCTCGTGGATCTATGTCACCCTCAACTATTTTTATAGAAATCAAATCTATTCTCCGTGACTAGCAACAGTCAAAACGTCAGAGTTTAGTGTTCCCAGAGCGGAAACACTGCGCGTTAAAGGGTTAAAAACGGCCCCTGGTGGCGAATATTTGAACCATTTTTTATTCCCTTAAACAAATTCCCATACCTCCACAATTTCATAATTTTATCAACTGTAGTTTAATCATTAAAACAGGGTCGTTTTAACTTCAAACAACCTGTATTTATCATATGCTGAGATTTATAGGAGATATTTCTTTCGTAAAACCAAAATTTACCCAATTTCAAGAAAGTATTGAAAGTAATTTCTCTTTAAACCCGAAATTTGACCAAAGATCTTAAAAGATAAGGAACATTCCATTTTTGAAACCAAAATCTGACTAATGGTGTTTTAACATTGGAAATATTTCCTTTTTAAAACTGAAACTTTTTCCCTTTCTAAATGGATTGGAAATATTCAATTCATAAAACCAAAATTTGCCATTATTATACGTAGGAAACGTGAATTTTGCACTCCTGAATATTGAGCTGTCATTTCAAAAATATCAACAACCAAATATTGTAAGCGAATTTTGTTTTGAATCAAGGGTTAATTGAAGGAAGATAAAAACTCAAAGAAGACTATGTACTTTAATGACTTAAGAAAATAAGTGAAGTGCAGAATGATAGTAAAATTTCGTATTAATCACTTACTTAAATATATTTGATATACTGATATACTTATTTTGTGTCAAGCATTACTTTTAACTGCCTACATTTCGCACATAACCTGTAGGGGCGAATGTGGACAATTTTGAAGAATTTGGCGAAACAAAACCACACCTAAAACTATATTTGCACATAAAATATTTTTTGTCATAATATGCAGATTCACAATTTCTTTCAGGGTTTGTACGGGTCATTAATATACTAAAACTCCGAGCTTTTGAAAAATTCTCTCAAAACGTCCTACTATCTAAGAAACAAGAGACAATTTTTTTCCGTATTTTACAAGAAACGTGACCACTTTTAAAATATCATACCATTGTACGATAATAACTCAAAAGCTCGAAATTTTATCAAATCTAGGATCCGTACGAATTCTTGTATTTGGTCAGTATATTTACTTATTTTGAAGTAAACTTTTTAATGATCTTTTCTATTAATTCCTTTTCACATAAAAAAATTAAGGAAAGTTGAATTTTAAAGATCATTGATCGTTAGAACCATCAAAATTGGCTGTTACAAGTATTACAATATTTTTGAGGTTCACTGTATTGCTAATTGAAATTTTTTTCGTTAAAACTCTATTGAATTATCTCTAATCTTCAGAGGTGTAATTTTATGCGATTAGAGTTGTTTACGAAATAATACGTTTTTCAACATTGTGGTTAAAAATATGAAGGTAATTTATAAAACAAAAATTGCAGTAGTTTTGACATAAATAACACACTAAAACGATTTTATGTTTTCTTTTTTTTTATTTCTTCAAAAATTGTACTTAGGAAAATCATTACAATTTCATCGTAACTGTAATGATTGAACAGAGTGATAAATTGAATATTTTCCTAATTTGTACATTTTCTGAAAGATGTGTACATTTATTTGCTCTCCACTCAGTAAGATGATAATTTTCTGAATCATTAACGTCCTGGAGTAAAGAGAAAAAAAAAATATATAAGCTTTAAGGCTTTTTCTTATTTCGCTGCGTGACAACTCATTTAAATTGGAAGCGTCAAAAAACTCTTTGGATTGTTTCCAAAGAATAAGCGAGAAATGATTTTGGAATTGTCATAATATATATATTTGATTATTTTTTTCTGTTTGGTGTTGTTTATGATGGGAAATTAATTGCGCATTCTTAAAAAAAGCATAATTGTAAAAATACTTTTTTGTTTTAAGTAACTAAAATGTATTTTAATTATGTAATTTAGTGATAAAATGATAATGTAAAAATTAACACTAAAAGGCATCATCTTTTAAAATGGACTAAAAATAAAACTGTACCTTCATTTAGGCTTATTTATGTCATAAATATCTTCTTAAATTTCAGATGTAGCTTCTGAGGAAAATCATGAAAAAAGTACAAATTCGTAAAGTTAGAATGTCTATCCAATAGTTATCATAAAACAAAGGAAAGTAATACAGCCTAATTATATTTTACTTACATGTAATACTACTGGACCTTCATTTAGGCTTACTTATGTCAGGAAAAATATCTTTTTCTTAAATTTCAGATTTAGCTTCAGAGGAAAATCATAAAAAATGTTCAAATTCGTAAAATTAGAACCTCTACCCAATAGTTCTCATAAAACAAAAGAAGTAATATAGCCTAAATATATTTTACTTACTTCTAATACTACTATGTGTTAATACTTTTGCACTTATTTAGCAATAAAAATTAGAAGCAATCTAAAATTCGGGCAAAATTTTGTTTAGTAGACTTCATGCACAAGCTAAGAATTAATTCTTGCTTGCTCAAAAAATAATATTGCCATACATTTTTAAAAACTAAAAATTATTTCCATGATGTTTTTATATTCATTATAAATGTATATTTTAGACAAAAACTACAAAATTTCCTTTTTATTGGGGGAAAAATGAGAGTGCAGTCAATTGTTCACAGTATGCACTCTAGGGTTAAATATTGGTGCACTTTCCAATACAGTACGCTGTTATTCCAGGTTTTCTAAAAATGCTGAAATGTACTTTTATATTTTCTTATTTCAATTAAATTGCAAAATGAGCTACTAAAATCCTTTAAATAATATACAAAATACGTTATAAAACTTTTATGAACAGCATTTCAAATAGTTAACACTTTTATGTGACTTATGTGTATTAAGTAAAATTTTGAATTAGATATTTGTACCTTTTGTTAAACAACAAGATCATTTAAAAAATACATAATTTTTGATCCTTCAGATTAAATTTTTTTAATAATCTACAAAGGTAAGACATGAAAACAAATTTCCCTTTTTTTTTAAATAACCAGTATAACAATCGTTCACCACATGAACAGAGAGATTGCTTAAACAAAAGAAGTTATTACCATGTAATTCAAGTGACTGGATATTCTATCAGTGGCCATTCATGTTTTGAAGGAATTATTTCTATTTATTTTCTGTCCATGGGTAAAATAAAAAGACAATATTTATTCTTTTTAAATAATTAAAGTGATTTTGATGCATGTATAACACATATATGTTTACCGAAACTTTTTCTGCCAAAAATGTATTTAAAAAAATATATTATTGGACAATTTATGTTCTGTAATTTCGACAAGTAATCAAATGAAAAATACTTATTTTACTATTATTACTACATCTATCCTACATTTAAGGTAATTTAAATTTACATAATTGGCTGAAATTTTGATTTTAGAATATTTCTACATATTTGAGTCGCAAATTATTTTAACAATTTAAGTCTTTCTGCCTGTCTTACCATACTTGTTCAGCTACGATTTCTTTCATGATCAAACAAAACATAAAAGAGGGACTTTTTTTAAATTATTGATTAGTGTTTACTGAGCAGGAAAAAAATGGCGTTATAAATTGTTGGTATCCCTTTTTTATTTGAAAAGTTAGCACCTTTGATCCACATAAAAAAGCCCGATCTAATTAAGCAAGATATACGTAAAACATTTCATATGAACATGCTTAAAATGCATGCATAATAAATTGGAATCGGAGAAGGGGGAGAAACAGCCATGATGCAAATTAAATTTCTTCGAGGATTTTGTTTTTATTTTACTTTATTTTTTTTTTCTATTTTATTGATGCACATTTTTTTAGAGCGTAGCATATGCTTTTTGATTCACCCCGCCTTTTTACAATGCAAATATCAGTTATGGAGAAAATAGTGTTTGCAAGGGAAAATGTTACGGGTGTTAGACTTTGATAGTTATTATCATTATTATTATCATTATTACTCGTTAACGGCAGAATGTACAGAAAAAATGTTTTCTTAATTCAACAAAATTTTTGTTGCCTCTATTTAGAAGAAAATTTTTTGTTGAAACAACAAAATTTTTGTTGATTCAACGAAATATTTTGTGAATTTAACAAACATTTTGTTAAATTTCCATCAAAATTATTCGGTTGAAACAAAGCCAACCAAATTTTGCTCAGTCAGTAAAACTTTTTTGAATCTAAGAAACATTTCTTTCCATGTAGTAAATGAAATGTGTTGAAATTCAAGGTATTTTTATACAGAACATTTCGATTACAAGTCTATTTTTCTTGTTTTTTCACAAGTTTTATTGCTTTAAACATTTTAAACATCCATATGCTTTAAAAAAACTCAAAATACTGGCGTTAAACGATAAAATAAATAAAAAACTTCGCAAAAAAACACACATAAGATGTTACTTGTAAGTTGATACGTACGTTTCGACCAAAAATTCTTTCGGAACAACAACAAAGAGTATCATGCGTATTTAAGACTATGTTCGCAAATTCCACGCAAGTCCACGTTCAAGATTTTCTGAAAAATCATCTGTTAAAGTGACCAGTTTTGTGAACTTTACCAATCGCTATAGCTGGTTCACAAGTATGGGTACTGATTTTTGTTATACTGACTATTGTAATGCAGAAAAGAATAATCACTGTGCGGTCGTAAAATTCAACTAAAAAGCTAAAAAATTACACGAACAGGATGAAAAAACCTTTTTTGAGTATTTCAGATCTTTTTTTACACTCACTTTAACATGTCGTGATCAATGGTAGCGAATGCGGTGTTGATCCTTTGGCGTAAATCTTTTAAATCATGAGGCATGGGAGACACGAACACGCGATCTTTCATGTAACCCTATAAAAAATCGCATGGCGTTAGATCCGGAGAGCGAGGTGGCCACGGAAAGCTATTGTCGCCGAAGCTCGTTATTTGAGAAACAAAACTAGTAATGTTTCTTTCTCCAGTAAAGTAAACTTTGCGGTATTGGTAATATATTACTTTTTTTATAAGCCTTCCAAACACGGAAGGAAATTTTGAAATACTCTGTATAACTGAAAATCAACAGCAAAAGCCAGCTTTGTCACTGTTCTCTCAGTTTCTTGCAATACCTTTGGTTTTAGCAACTTTCTCACAATATTTTTACCGTCTCCTGCATAAATGTCTGCCTCATAAAAGATGCGTGCATAACATGGCTGAATTCCTTTGATGCAATGCACTTCAAAATCATTTTCATTTTTGCCTACAAATTGAGTATTATAGTCTTTTAAACTGCATCTTTTCTTGCCGTAGAACTTGAACAATACGAAATATAAAACGTTAACATTAAAATCTTCTACAGCTTCAAATTCAAAATTATCAGTCTGATTCACTAGAAATTTCTTTTCATTCTTCATCTTCTTCAGTTGAGCTATTCTTGTAATTGCTTGCAATTTTTTTTTCTCTCCTGCTTCATATCATTAGGTCGTCCCCTCTTCTTTTTTTCAATCATCTCATTTTGATTTGTGATTTACCCAGGTGTAATCTGTAACAATTTCTGATTTTTTTTAGTTTGACACACATTTTTTTCTCTTTTGCACCATAGTTAGTAAAAGGCTTTTACCATCACTGTGCCATTTTTTGTTTTACGTAATCTTGAGAAACTGAAGATTCTGCGGCTGATGTGGAAGATTTATTTAGATAAATTTAGTCCATTCGTACATTAAAAAGTGAACAAACTTACAGAAAGACAACAAATACATAAATGGGTACACAATGGATCATTGACCAACTCTAATCCCATTTCAGGTGACCCAGAGTACCCCATATGAAGCAATGTATTATTTTTCACCTCAAAATTCCATATCGTTAAAATATTCATTTAAACACAACATGATAGAAAAGAAGGTAATTTAAACTATATAAACACACCACATAACTCATATTTGCTTGACAAATTTCATGTGTAATAACATAAAGTCGTACTTTCTTCAAATTTCATGCAGATGATCAGAAAACAAAATGGCTCTTTCATCCTTCCACAATCAAAGTGAGATGTTTAACTTTTCCCACAGAGTTAAGTTGTTTGATACCTAATTTAAATAATTTTCTCATTTGAAAACTATTCACTGAACCAAAAATATCTTCAATGACCCACTGTACCTCCTCTACATATGGAGAAAAGTGCTCAAAACTACAGACCGCTTGATCGATGGCCACGCGATGGGCCCGAACCCGGGACCTTAACACTTTAGCCGTCCACCATATTTAGTGTCTTTATCCACTCAGATATGGTGCGGCAGTCAAACTCTGAAGTAAATAGAATAAAGTCGAAATTATATAGAATATAAAAGAGAAAAATAAAATCAACGAAAAAAAGAGAACTGTCGTAAAAAAAACTGAGAAACACAAAATAAAAAGTTTTTTTTAACATAAATAAAAGATATATGTATTACAAAGAAATATTCCCGAGTGCTAAAAATTAAACCTTATTTCTCACCAGATTAGCATATTATTACGTACAATACTTACTCACGTACAACTGTGCAAGAGAATGAGTGAAATAATGACATTAAAAAAACTTAAATGTTCACACTTACACAATGCATTCATTTCCATAAACGCCTCCTTTGTCCCGCATTATTCATGATTTCACTTTTTTTTCTGTACTTCAAAACTTTACGAAAACTGCAAATTAATGAGGTGCAATCAAACTAATTCTTCAAAAACGTTAGCACTCCGTCTTTTATCATATTCAGCGCATCTATCATATTATAGAAAACACTTCTTGGAGGGGAGGCTGAAAAAAAAGTGTTTGAAATAAAGTGATTTGCGAAAGAAAGCACTTTTTAATTAGCACTCAAAGAAAAGCCGAACGTGAGGGGGGGGTGAGAGGCGGAATTAACAAAAACAAAGAGCTTGAAAAACTTGAAAAAAATAGCACCGCGTTCGAGTGAATGTGCAAAAAATATATGTTAAAGTAAAAGGAAAAAATATTTTAAAGTCTCCGCTATCATTATCTGTGTTTAAGAGGAAAATGTAATTAATATGTAGACCTGCTAGAAGGATCGACAACACTTTAGAACTCAGTTGGTTTTATGCAAATCAGGAAAAAAGTTTTTGCTGTTAGCCAAGCTGTCATATCTGTATCCATTATTCATACAGGGAATATTCGAGTAATTTTAATAAATTGTAATTCAAACAGGAATTTTTAATGGATAACGATAGTCGTGTTCGTGCATGTGTACAAACACTTGCTGTTGTTAGCCTTGTACATAATAACGGGAGAACTTTAAGTAATGCTATAAAAATGTTTTTAAAGTGGGCATTTGGAGAGGTTAAAAAGCTTAAATCAGAGTAATTTAAATTAAATAAAACATCAATTAAATTTTGTTTTATTAGCCGTGAATCAGATTTTAACTATAGAATTAAAAGTAGAAGTCAAGAAAGTGAGAAATATTACAATAAGAAACTTAACTGATCATAATTAACAAAGAATTCTTCAGGAAATACATATTATTAATTTATTTATTTCATTTTTAAAAGAAAATTCAGCAAAAGGAACTTTAAATTAAAAAAAAAAGAAAACAAAAATTTGATTTTTGCCTGTAAGTTTATGAAAATAACATTATACTCATGAGATGAAATATTCAATTTCATTTGCTATTTGTGCTATATATTAAAAGAAGAGCCATGCAACATTCTGATATATTTAAGACACCAAAATTCCTCAGTTATGAAAATTATCAGATTTTATATTATCAAAATTTACATTGCTTTCGATATCAACACGAAATGATTAAGAGAATGTCCTCATAATAAATCAAATATAGCGGTAGTATTTAAAAAGTAATTTCTTACACTGTTTTCGTCATTCACATTTTAACAAAAGACAAGTGAATATAAATTCAGTCCAGAAAGCAGTACCTGCTTACTCTTATAGATGGGCCTCACCATGGCATAGTGGTTATGCCACTGAAATTGGTAGATGGCCGAAGTGGGAAGTTCCCGAGTTCGGGTCCCATCGCGCGGGCTCTTGATCTAACGGTCTGGAGTTTTGGTAGGTTTTCTCCAGATGTAACGTGAATACGCGTTAGAACCCATTAGAAAGTCCTCATACCAAGGCGCACCCCTGTCCTTGTCAGATCGCCCTAGTGTAGCGTTGCCATAACCAAACAAACTACAGACTACATATAGATGGCGCTACTGATATCTTTAAAAGTAAAGTGGCGCAGGTGTCTAAAGTAACATGGCAGTCGTGAGGGGGGGGGAGAGTTTCATTTCTTTTCTTCTCTCAAGGTGGAGTGGGTTTATGGAGTGAGTTTTGTAACTGTTTACATTGGCGCTTAAGATTAAAAATTCCGCCAAATCCGGTCCGTTTTTTGAATTCCGAAAGCGTCCCTTCAAGCGAAATTCATCTCTGATTATTGACTTCAAGATTGCTGAAGTTAACGACGCACGACACAGTTTTTCATAGCAAAATTCATCTACAAAATGCTTCGAAAGACCAATCACCTTCGGAACTGGGAAGTTTTTAACCTCCCTCTGTCTATCCCGGACTTTGTTCCGCATGACTTTCATTGGTTTACTAATCTCAAAGATTTTTCCACCAAGACAGTATTTTTAAAGGGATTATCACTTAAATATTGACCGCTTAGTTAATGAAATATTTAACAGAACGTGTCCAGGGTTGGCTGATTAATTTTGCTGTTGAGGTATACGAGAAAAGCGTAAACAAAGTGACTTCAAGACAACTCTACTACACTGTAAAATGAGTAACTGGGTACTACTTTAATTTAAATAAAATTAATATTTACTTTAATTTTAATTCACTTTTTAAAAAAGTATCGGTAAACGGCCAATACTTCCTTGACAGCCCTTGTTCTACCATGCAATATAACATGCATTTGTGCTGACACTTGAAGTTAATTAAGTGAAACATGAGACACATGAAGTGAAAATTATCTTTCACGACATCTAATTTTCCTTTTTTTTGGCGGGGGGGGTTTCATTATTTAAAAAAAAAAGAAAAAACCTGACATCTTTTGTGACATATGGAAATAATATATACATTTTTAATTTTACTGAATACCAGTCTTCTCAGGGATTTTTAATCAGAACTGCATAGACCATCTAAACTCTACCCATGTTCCGATAAAAATATGTCGCAACCTGCAGTATCAAGATATTTGTACACATTGGATTGCATGAGACATAGTTTATTAGTTTAATATGTGTCGAACAAAACTCCGAAATATTTCGCAGATTAAGGTATTAGCTCTTGCTAGCTTTTTTTCTTTTTCCTTTTATTTGCCGTTCGGTATTTTGAAGAGGATTTTTATGAAAGAAGAAAAGTTATTCAAAGAATCTCTTTTCTTATCATCGACGTTATGAGATCAGAAGCTATAAACAAATTTTGTTTACGTAATGAAAAATATATTTGTTTGGATTTGATATTTTAGGGGTTATATTTTTTATCATTATTTATAGAGCAGGAAAATGGTCCTTATGATAGTTAACTACGAAACGTTTCTGTACTTTAAAACAAAATTAAGTTTGATTCGGTCAGTTTAACACTTGCTGAAATTCCTGTTTTTCATAGCAATACAGGTTTTTACAGATAAGAAAATACAATACACTTTATATATACAGGATGTCTCAAAAAGTTAACGAATGACTCAAAAGGTTAATGAAAAGCTTTAACGAATGAAAGAGTATAATAAGACAGAAAAAAAGCACTCAAAAGAAACTGGTGTTTAAAGATGAAATAATTGAAAGTTTGTAAAATAACACACATAAAAAAGTATTTATCCTACTGAACATGTGTTTTGGACAAACAAATTTCGTCCTGCCATTTTATAATATGACCGCTTGAAAACGTGTAGGAATGTATCTTCGCAAACTTCGTATATTCATGAGCCAATCAAAATAACTTTATGAAAACAGGGAATTTCCTTCAACGCTTAAAAAATATATTTAAGTTTTGTTAATATTTCTGAAATATTCAAAGACAAAATCAGTATCCACTAACACTTATGTTGCTTTTGCTTTCTCTCACTTGTAATAACCTCCTTATCAATTTTATAACTTTTTTTCAAAAATTCATAATTACAAATGATTGTATTAATTAAACTAAAATTGTACTTACAAGAAGAGAAAGGTTAATTTAGAAAACATATTCTCTTATGGCTATTTTTCCAAATACTTCTTAAAAGAAAATCTGCAGGGTTTTTACTCTAAAAAACATTTAGTTGCGATTAGTGCAAAGGGCACTTGCTTTACTAACTTTCTCACTACAGATGGACATGATGAAATCTGTTGTTGCAACTGGAGGGTTATGAGAAAACCCCTGACAGAGCATCTGATTCATCTCTGATGATACAAGATGGTCGCACATCTACATGGTAGAAGCAGTGTCAACGCTGCAATAAGTCTCCACTGAATTGCAAACATTTTGAAGATAGACCATGGCCAAAGTCCATCGAGAGAGTACACTTTTTATCATTCCACGCCCCCTGGTCAGCCCTTCATAGCTTTTCATTGATTTCATTAGCACCTGTTCTATGGTCAGATCCGACCAAATACCTGACCAGAACTTTTCACTGCATCGGATGGTGAAGAATCAGTTTTCTGTAAACTGCTGGTATTCAAGAGGATCCATTTTTTCGTTTGTTTCAATACCAGCATATCCAATACCGATCTTAAAACGGTGATCTATAGTATGTATACCAAATTTGAGCACAATCGTATGCACCGTTACTCTTTTAAAATGTGCAACGGATATGTGTCAACGCAAATCTGTCCACAAATTATGTCGACAGAAATTACCGGCAGAAATGAACAAAATAGCACTCCAGTGCTAAAAAATGAAAAAGAGAGAAAAATTGAAAGTGTGTATCTTAGAAACTATTGGACTAAAAGTAGCCATTCTGGAATCAAATTATGTCAAAATTAATCTATTTTATAATTCTAAGTAAGAGTTGTCCTGGGAAAAATTGTTCTTCAGGGTCAAAAATGTCCAAAAAATGAAAAAATAACAAAATATTTTTTAAAAACATAAAAAAGGACAATTTGAAAGACTGTATCTGTTTAATATATCTCCTGTTCTATATGGAGCTCATAAATTTTCGTTAAGGATGTTAGTTGTGAACTAAACAAATTCCTTTATAATATTTTGTAACAATCAGAGTTGAGTATTTTTTCATAAAATTATTATTTAAATGATATTTTGAATACTAAACACTTAAAATGCAAATTTTCAGCTATTCACAACGTGACTGAAAGAAACGAAACGTAGCTTAAGAAGTTAAGAGTAGCCATTAAGAAACTTTACCTATTTATAGACCTTTAGGGGCCTGTGTGATTAACCGAACAAGCTAAACTTTCAGAGGCATGTATTCACTCTTAGGAACTCGATATTCTGTGAACGGCAATAAAGTTCAGGTTCAAAAGTCAAAGTATTCAGAGTTACGGTTATAGGTGCAGAAACTTGAAATTGTCGAATGGCTACACCTATTTTCTTTCCATCGCAGAATGATCAGCACGTGCCAAGAACCTAAAGAGTTAAAACGGTGCATGTATCACAAAAAACCAACACATCATGCAAGCACAAAAGACACGGTGTGGTGTCTGGACTGCTTATCAAGGCATGTTGCTTGTGACCAAGGTATGCTGTGTGCTATGTTCAGTATAAATGAGTGTTTAGCATTTATCTGTCTCATTTCTTTTCGTTACAAACTCTACTCTGGTATATTTTAATGTCTTAGAAGATATTTCTGGCTCTGTTCATAAGCCACGACAATAAGTTTTGAACGTGTGAATATTTTAAAAGTAAGCAACTGCAAAATTTTATTTTATAATTGAGTTAAATGTAACAAATAAATAAAATATGTCACATTATTTTTTCCTTAACGTTTTTTTTTTTTTTTTGCCGATTTTCTTTGCCGATTAGGCATTGTCCCGGATAACGGCCCGAAGGTGTTGCCCACTTTATTATGGGGGCACCTAGTAGGTGGGCCAACGTCGCCCCCTATGAAGGGACGGACATGACAACCACGCCCAGTCGGGGATCGAACCCCGGCCGCCAGGAGATGAACCCGGAACCGGAGCTTTACCCACCATACAACTCTGTCGGCTTTTTCCTTAATGTTTTTTAAGTCATTTACGAAAGCATGTGTTTTTGTATATGATCAGAGCTATACTGACCAGAAAATTTTCTGGTCAGTATAGCTCTTGTACTGTGTTTCTGTGTATGGTCGTAATTATCCAACTTTTAAAAAAATTGTGGGGTAATAACGACCATGGATTTAAAAATATTTAGTATATTTAAAAAAAAAAAACAGTAGGAAACTCTTAAATACATCATCAACATACACTTAACATGAATTACCTTGCATAAAATATTTTCCTTTTGCGCAAAATAATTTTTAACGGCAAACGTCAAATTTGTTTATTGAAAAATTTGTCAAATTCTCTGTTTTTCAATTGTGACTATCTTAAAAACACTGAATAATAATGATAATGGATACCTATCATGAAAAATACATTTTAAGCTTTATGATAAATAATTTTGGCGAAAGTTTATCATCTGTAAATTTTTTATATGACACCAGCTGGTCTTTATTACCCCGTGGTCACAGTTGTTCTTACCTGACTCAGTGCAAGTTCTCCGAGTTGTTGTTTCTTCAGAATAAATACCAGACTGAGAAACTACAAAAACCACAAATGTCCTTTTCTATTTGAAAACTACAAATGTCTTAAACAGACAAATTAGGTTTGGCATACCAACAATTGCAATGTTTACTCCTCCTGTTTACCTTTAATCAATACTGACAGGTATGCAGTTTCTGGCTCTCAGTATTTTTCGTTGCTTATATACTCGTTATATTTTCCAAAGAGAACGATGATATCTGAATATTTTGTAAAAAAAATATTCTATTTTTCTCTTAATTATTTAATTTATTTACTTTTATTTGTGAGTTTTCAGTCTTTTCGTGCATCTTTATTTATTTCACTTTATTTCTATTTTAAATAAGTACACAAACGTTAATTATTTTTAAATTTTTCTATTTTTTCTGCTTAAATAATTTACCTTTTAAAATGAATTGTGGCAAGAACCAATTCTGCATTAATTTACGTATTACGACATATTCATACTTTGGAATGAAAATAAAACTGTTCGGCTTTCAGTCTAATTCTTAAAAAAATGTTTTCCAATAAGTAAACACAGTATTTAAATTATTTTTAAATATTACATTTTTATGTTGAACAATTTACTTTTTAAAAGGAAATGTAGCAAGAACCAATCTATATTTATAATACGCTAACGTATGCGGTACCAAAATCGACGATATTTCTGAGCTGAGAACGGCAATAACTAGATGTAAACATTAGCGTATTAATAATACCGTGCATGCAAAAATCCAAATTAACAGTTAAATGCCGCTAAATGTAGCAATCACATTCGTTACTTAGGTATGTCACGCAGTAGCTAGATTACAAAATAACAATAATGGATACGGGAAAATGCATGATCTTTCGGATCTTTTCACAGCTTTAAAATATCTTATTTACAATACTTGGCGCATTTATTGCTCAACTAAAAAATGTCCCCATGCGGTAGGCTAAAGCACATTTTAGCCATTTTCTGTTTCTTTCATATTATTTCAGCTATAGGGATACGAATTAACCCTTTGAGGCGCAACCCTTTCCCAATGCTGAAGAAAGGGCAGCCGTTGCCATCGCTCGACTTAACTACCAGCAAGATGGCGGATGATCGAAACGTTCATCGCGTGCCACAGATCTAGAGGCCCTTTTTTGACGGCAGCTGGCTGTGCCGCACATGTACCGCATCGTGCTGGTAGTTAAGTCGTGAGATGGAAACGGTTGCCCTTTTTTCAGCATTGGGCAATCCATCCATCTGTTCTCGCATTCTTCCATTTTCCAGCAGATGTCAGTGCTGTTAAAAATAATCGTGACCATTTTTTACGGGAAATGATGTGCTCAAAAGTAAAGGATTCTCGTGGAGCTATGTTATCCGCAACTAATTTTATAGAAATCAAATCTATTCTTCGTGATTGGCAACAGTCAAAACGTCAGAGTTTGGTGTTCTCAGAGCGGGAGCACAGCGCGTTAAAGGGTTAAATGGTGGAACCATACTATATAAAAATAAAGATATCAGGTTGCTAACTTTGGTACAACAATGGTGTTATTCAAAGAGAAAAGTGCCTATTAGCGAAACCATGGACCTCATGAATGGAAGGCACCACACTAAATACTAATTTGAGGAAGCCCGCAGTAGCTGCAATTAACAAGAATTTCTGTAGGAATTTGTACATATTTTACAACGTATCACCCAATAGAGTATTTTTATACTCCAGAGCTGCCAAGTCTCTTGCTTTTTCCGGGAGATTTTCCACCACAATTTTTAGACAGTTTTATTTTACATTAAATATTTGGACTTATTTTAAGTATAAATTTGTAAGTAAAAATTAGTGGTGGGAAATCTCCCGAAAAAAGCCGGAGACTTGGCAGCTCTGATAATCGTTTTATGAATGGAAATGTCACCAATTATGTCTTTTTGCAATGTCATTACTTGGCATGGCTACCATACGGCTTTTATGATGATACCCAAAATTTATAGTAACCCTAACCTAAATAAATTTAATGAGAAATGTCGTTAAAACAAAGAAACTGGATTTTCGTTGAAATCAGTCCAATAATTTGATCAACACTGCACTAATCATAAAGAACAGTTAGGTATAACGCGGCGAAGCTGGCCGCCTTGGCGGCTACTTAGGTAGTAACTAACATATTACAGAGTATTCATATTTTGGAATGAATATTAAATTGCGCAGTTGCTCTAATTTTAATTTAGAAAAACCCGACAGAGGAGTATTAATACTTTAAAATGAATATTAAACTGTGCGGTTGCACTGTCTAATTTTAATTTTAAAAAATTCTGCACAGGCATTTTATTTACAAATTCCAGTCTTCAACGGCAGTACTTTCTATCTATGCGGATGAAAGGTTGAATAAGTGTCAGGTCCCCAGGATTTAACGAAAAAAATTAGAAATTTTAGCTAAAAGCAGCAATTTACAAAAAATGTTTGATGACAGAAAAAAAAAAAAAAAAAAAAAAACTTGTACTGAAAAAATTTATTCACTCGAAGTAACAAACTATTTTTGACAGCTCTTTATTCTATTAGGAAATAAATCAAAAACATTTGTTTTTTTATTTTGCTGGCGTAGCTTTTCTTTTTTGAAGAAAGCAATATGAAATTAAAGAAAAGCAAGATGATAAACTACTTGGCCGATTTAATCAAAATAGTAGGAGCATAAGTAGAATGTTTAGCAATGAGGACTTTAAACATACATAATAACTCAAGCTCAAGTAAACTACTTTACATGAAACAATATATGTAAGACTCCTAAATGCAGTTTAAGTATTGACTAACCACATACTTTTATGTATTGTAAGTCTAGAGTGAAAATTTAAATAAACTAACTAGTACGGTGGTTACCAACCTTTTAATTCCCTGCGAACGAATTTGGCGAACCCTTTCTGCAGTCATTGTATGCTAGTATATTGTTTTCGTAAACCCCTATATACATCTTGCGGAGACCCTAAGGTTCGAGTAACAATGGTTGGGAACCGATGACCTAGTCGGTTGCAATCGAAAAGAGAGGAGCGCAACTACAACGTCATCAAATGGGGACTTTAACCCTTTGAAGCGCAACCCTTTCCCAATGCTGAAAAAGGGGCAGCCGTTGCCATCGCTCGACTTAATTACCAGCAAGATGGCGGAGGATCGAAACGTACATCGCGTGCCACAGATCTAGAGACCCTTTTTCGACGACACAGCCAGCTGTGCAAAAAAGGGTCTCTAGATCTGTGGCACGCGATTAGCGTTTCGATCCTCCGCCATCTTTCTGGTAGTTAAGTCGAGCGATGGTAGCGGCTGCCCTTTTTTCAGCATTGGGCAATCTATCCATTTTCTCGCAGTCTTCCATTTTTCAGCAGATGTCAGTGCTGTTAAAAATAATCGTGACCATTTTTTTACGGGAAATGACGTGCTCAAAAGTAAAGGATTCTCATGCAGCTATGTCACCTGCAACTATTTTTATAGAAATCAAATCTATTCTTCGTGACTGGCAACAGTCAAAATGTCAGAGTTTGGTTTTCCCAGAGCGGGAACACTGCGCGTTAAAGGGTTAAACATCCATAACTGAAGTTTACGATTTACTTCAATCAAACTGCAGAATTTCACTGCGTAATGGACAGAACAATTATTTTATACAAAAGACAAAGTTAGAAAAGTAGAATATCAAGACCACAGAATAAACATTGAAGCCTGTATTTCAGTTTTAGTTGAGACTGTTAAGAAAGAAATAAGCCGTACGGTGATAAAAAATCTTACACCTCCCTATCGATTAAAAAAAACAAAGCAGAGACTTGAACTTTAAAATACGTAAAAAGAAGCAATAAAAATAATAAAACACCTCCACCTCCAAGGTTAGAGCAAGTCTTGGGCGTTTGACGAATCCGAGAGTGAAGACAACCGTGAAACAAAATCAAGCTGGAATATAAAAGGGAGAGAAACTCTACTATAACTAAAACAGAAATAAGAACATAAGAGATGCAGTTCTGGAACCATTTTTTGTGTTCTTCCTTTTTTTCCTCTAACACAATGTCCGCGTGGGAGGTTGCACACTGACTGCATGGTGGGACGAGCGTCACGAATTTTTTTGTCCCCCCCCCCTTGTATTTTTATTTATTTATTTATTTATTTTTCTTCCTTTCAGGTCAAAGATGGAAGAAGTCCATTACACGGTATTAAAAGATTGAAGTCTGCATTTTTTTTTTAAATTCTATCTCTTTCAAAACGAGTTACAGGAATTAAAAAGAAAATGGCGAAGTATATATACGTACCCCTTTTAATGAATGAAAAGAACACCTGCGTAATGACGTCGCCTTTTGGATGAGTTTAGTTGAAATTATGCTAATTGAGTTGATTTTAAGGATGAAAATTTGAAACGTTTTAAGACTAAAAGAATTTATGAGTAAAAGAATAACAACATTGAAAAAAAAATAATAACAAACATTAAAACCTCGAAATAACATTTAGGGAGATTTAAAATGCAACACTTTTGTTTGTTTGTTTATACTGTTTAGGATATGTTTTTAAATAATTTAGCTTTTTGAGCTTTAAAACCTTCGGATTTAGAAACTTAATTGGTAGGGGAAATCTATTGTAGTTTTTTCCATCGTGCTAGAATATCTCTTTTTTTGTACTCGAAACTTAAATTTAAAAGAATAACAATGTTTTTAAAAATAAAGATATTTAATTATGCAGGGTGCCCAGTGGCGTATCCAGAGATTTTTCATGGTGGGGGGGAGGGGGTTATGACCTCTGCAACTCGCATATATGTATACGTGTGTGTGATAAGAGAGTGAAGAATATATATATTGTATGGTCAAATATTCCTCATGTTGGGGGTTTGTGACCCCCCCTCCACCCCCCTTGGCTACGCCACTGAGGATGTCCAGTGTGCTAACGGTGCCGAATGGCTATTTCCTAAACCGTTAGTCAGAGACACATAGTTCCAGTTGCAAAAATGCTTTAAATTGTATAATCTATTATATCCGAAACAATTGAAGTCAATAAATCAATTCCTGTAAAAATTACGAATTTAAATTTTTGTACAGTCCAGTGGTCCTATCAATTAATTTTAGCCAAAACTAATTTTAGAACACTAATCTTTAAGCAGAGGATTATAGTCAGGCTCAGTAAAGTTCTATCCGGGGGCTTTTGATTTGAATGACTGATCAAAAGCATGGATACGTTAATTTTTCTCAAATTCATTCTGCATATAACCCCTATTTCGCAGCTCGAAAAGTGCTCTAAATTTAAGCAGCTGTAACTCGGTGAATTTTGATTGTGAAAGGACTTTTTTTTTCATGGAACTGTATAAAGAAATTTTTTCAAAATATAACGAATAGGACCGGGGGACCGTATAAAAATTTCAATTCGTAATTTTTACAGGAATTGATTTATTGATTTCAATTGTTTCTGATATAATAGATTATATAATTTAAAGCATTTTTGCAACTGAAACTATGTCTCTGACTAGTGGTTTAGGAAATAGTCATTGGCCACCGTTAGCACTGGACACCCTACATATAATATGCATAAAGTGCTAGAAATTTCAAAACATTAAGCATTTGTAAAATATACTTTTAAATGACGCTTTTTTGACGACAGCTGGCTTTGCCGCACAGCCGCACAAAAAGGGTCTCTAGATCTGTGGCACGCGATGACCGTTTCGATCATCCGCCATCTTGCTGGTAGTTAAGTCGAGCGATGGCAACGGCTGCCCTTTTTTTCAGCATTGGGAAAGAGTTGCACCTCAAAGGGTTAAGAAAACTACAAGGCACCCGGTACCATATGCGGAACAACCACTTTAATTATCCCTCTGCGTCTATAAAATACTAGTTTAGACAACTGTCGGTTTTAAGAGTATTTATACACGGATAGCAGCGATGTAATTCAGGTTGTTGCGTGTACAAATTACTTACTGTTCATATTATTGTCAAAACTGATTGCAATTTAAACAGTAATCTTTCGAATGCGATTTTGTTTATTTTAGAATATTAACAAAAAAATAGTTAGCAAAGAGTTTTGACCGGGAAAAAAATTATTGTGTTTTGGAATTCGTCTTATCAAGAAAAGATTTGAATACTAAAATTTCAAATTAAACACCAAAAAAGTATAGCTAAGGCCCAGTGCACCGCATACAAAACTGAAAAAATCTGGAGTGTCTCCATTCGACTTTCCGAACACTTACGATTAAGACCATTACCAAGCATTTAAATAAATTTTATGTTCTATGAATATTTCAAACATATATACCAAATTGAAACTCAATCGAATGCACCGTTTAAACACTTGCGCACTTTCAAGAATTTCTCCCCATATGCCATAATGTAAAAGAAATCTTTGTCGTAGCCCTGTAGGAAAACTGTAAGCCCTATACACACCAAATTCAATACCGGTTTTTCGACGGTGGTTTATGACATATATACCCAATTTGAGCTCAATCGAATGCCCCGTTTAGGAGCTATCATGTTAACTCACATACACACATACACACACATACATACATCTCGTAAAAATAGTATAAATGGATTCAGAAGACCTCAAAACGTGTAAATACACCAAAATCTCGAAGTCGATTTTTTTTTTCATGATTACAATACTTTCCTTGCATGGTGCATGTTCGGAAAGTAATAAAAAAGTGATTTTCTAGTAAAATATTAGGTTATTATTTTTTAAACTATTTTTCAACAAATAACAGTCCTTAACATGATCACATATATTTATTTCTTCAGACACAGAAAAACAATTGAGCCTTGTAGAGTTAAAAGTTAAACTGTTACATTAGTTTTGACAAGTTTATAAATACTATTAGGCGTACTGGAAAATAATGTCATTTTTTCGTATGTCAGTATTTTCTCTCTCCAAAACAACTGAAGCTAATAAAACGAAATTTAGCTCGTATGGGAGTATTTTAGCGTAGGTGCTGGATTGGAGAGCATTTCCTAAAATTCTTAATTTATACGTATAGGGGCCAAAACATTCTTTTCACATATCACGCGTAATCTGAAAGAAGAAAAGAGAAATCCATAAAATCCTTGTTATAAAACACAACATTCACGAATATCTGAAAATCGATTTCAGAACATTTAGAATACAATCCTATAAGGACGGTAGACGTAAAAAAAAAGGGGGGGGTTTTCTTGATAAGAAATACATATATATATATATATATATATATATATCATTCTGTAAAATTATCGCTTTAAAACTTAACAAATGTGTGTCCTATGTTTAGGGACAGGTTGTATGTATATTTGCTGATAATTTATTTGTTTGAGTTTCAGGTGAAAAATGGCATTTTTTTCCAATATACCTAATATTTCGAACAGATGGTAGTTACGAACAATTTATGATTTTTTTAAACCAATTTTTAAAACAGTACGCATATCCTATGCTGGGGAAAGAACTGTGATTTAAAATCTAGACTCTAGACTCGCATCTGACGAAAGACACTACAAAACAATTTACGTAGCAAAAATATTTTAACTTCATTTTAAATAGAAATCATATTAAGATCAATTCTGTTGATACGTTTATAAAAATTTTTCAATGCTTTCATTTGAATTACAATGCATGAAAATCGTATAATTAAATCTTTGGAAGCGATGTAACTATAAAAAATGTCTATTAAAATTTTATGTGTATTTTTTAGCATATATTAGCCTACTTTAATTAACACGGCATGACTCCACAACTAAATAATTTACTCAAAATAAAAATGTGTATGTAAATAAGGTTACTAAACATGAAACATTCTAAATTATAATTTTCTCTCCGGGAGAGCATTTTTATCATATAAATAAATAATTTTCTAGACACTAACCTTAATCTGAATGACATTAGCATACATATAGCTTATTAGAAAGGATAAGAGTACAGACATAATCTATTTTTATTCCTTTGGTGCTAAGATCAAATATTCGATTACCTCGAGACTTGTTATTTTGTTATAGTTTGTGAAAAATGATGACCGTGGAATGTATATTTTGTTAACGAATGTTACTTTTTCAAAATTAAATATTGAGACAAATGTGGCGATGTTCAGACAGTTCGGTTTTTTTAAATATTCGTTTTAACAAAGAAATCCCAATTTTGCATAGTTTATGCTTCATCACGGGCGTACCTATAGCTTTCTCATGGGAAGGGTCCAGCTAAGGAGGGGGTGCATTCTTGCTATAACACTTGATTGACAGTAAATTTTACTATAAATATCTGGCACAAGCTTTCAGTACTACTAAAATTTTTAAATTCTCTATAGTGGGTCCATGTTAGCCCAGTGGTTAAGGCGTTGGACTCGTAACCGGAACGATGCGGGTTCGATAATGGCGTATCACTAAAGACCACCGTGTACACGTGGTGTACGCGCACGTTAAATCAGTTGTTCCAAAAGTCCTTTCGGTGGTCGCTAGCAGTTTACAAGGGGTGCCAATATTCAGAAGTCCCACACCCTCTAATGAGGATAAAAATTGTGGCGGGAAAGTCCTTGAAGGACTTTTGTAGCTCTAAATGACACATTTATTAATGTGAGCTGTCCTCTCTTGGCAAATAAATTATGTATAGTAAATTGTGTTTGTGCTACGCAAAGAATTATGAAATTCGCACGATTATTATTTATTTTAATTTAATATAAAGTTTCGCAATTTATACAAAATTTAAATATTTTTATCGTATACTACTTTGAGCGATATATTTTAAAGGCTAATATTTGGCTATATTAACGTTTGTAAGTAGATTAAAGGTGGGGGTGTCCAGACCCCTAATGACCTCCCCACTAGTATACGTTCGTGTACTTCATTAATATAAGAGTCGGTTTAATTAAAGCTTACTATGTTTTATCTCATTCATTACTACATTCTTTTCAGGTTGCGTAGATATCGCTACATATATCTCCTTTCCAGACATTTACACATTACTCAAGCATTTTCAGAATTTTCTATCAAATTGCAGTAATTTCGTTCATTTATACTCGACAGTATTTCATAACACTCCCACCCCTCCGCAATCGAAAAAAAGTCCTAGCTGCGGCCACGTTCCTTCGTCAGTGTATCTTTTTTGTCTTTCGAGTAAACTGTTGTCTTTGAATGCCCCGCTGAGACTCAGAGTTAAAATACAGCAATCATTACTGTTGCGGTTTCAGCGTCATAGAAGTGAATGGGTTTACAGATGAATGCCAGATGAAACGAGACAGAGACTGACAGCTTTTTTGCGAGATGAGACAAGCATTTTTATCATTACAAGAGATTTTGAGAGATGAGACAATGCTTTTCGGCTGTTTTGCGAGAGGAGATTGGCTTATTTTTGGTCTCGCATCTATCCTTACCCTAAGCAGGTTGAACATGGGTTTAAGTTGGGAGCTATATCGCATGATAGATATCCGTGCGAAGAGCTATGTATAGGTTAATATAAAAAGAAATTTTTTTATACTGTGGCTTTTTTCCAACTCGGTAAGGATATTAAAGCACAAAATTCTAAATTAGAATTTGAGAATGTTCATCTCTATAGAATCAAAATATCCTAATTTAAAACTAAATCAGATGGTGCTAAGACAGCAAGTAATTTTTTAGCGTTATTTGCGCAAGCTGTGCACTACTTTTATATTAATGTTGAGTTTTATTATCAGGTGGTAACGGAAGTTTTCCGCCAATTCTGCTTGAGTCAGCTCATGAAGCACCCTGCGATTGAGCTTGCGCCTCAAGTTTATGTAATGCATAGCACGACTAATAGGCATGACTGACGTCTAACACCTTATCTAGTTCTGGAGTGGTTGAATACTGATGCTCTTCAACAATTTAAAGCAGGTAGCCCTCATCAACTTCAATCGGCCGGCCACAAAGCTTTGCTTCTTGAATCTTTTTTTAACTTTTAGTGTCATATGATAAAACAGTAGTACCTGAAGCTATACACATAATTTGTTTACATTCTGTAGTTGACTTTTTGTTAAAGAACTGGAAGTAAATGATGGTTTGAATCTGGTAGCGTGTAGTTCCATTCCGGATACCTTGTACTTAATGATAACGAATTTTTTTTTTAAGATTCTACATCACAGTGTTCTAAAGCATGTCTCGTTCTTTCAAATGCCAAAAATTGTTTGATAAAATATGAGCAAACACGACAACGCGAACTTAGATTGTTCGTGTTGACCGCCACAGACGATATTTATGGTGGCGGGAAACTTTCGTTACAACCTAATAGAATAAAGAACAATCTTTTGCAACAAAATATACTTTATTTGCACTTACTTATGAAAGTTACAACCAAGGTATTTAGTTTTTAACAATTTGAAATAAATAACTAATTTCATTTTACATTTTTCACATTATAATTATCATAATAATAGAATCCATAGTTGCAACTTGAGTTCGTAGATTTAGAAATTCAACAAAAACTGAAATAATTTCAAGGGGTCCTTGATTAAATACTTGAAAGTCTGTAAGCTGCTTATAGAAAATGAAAATTTGCAAAACTTTCCAGCCAGAACGTAAAGCACAGAACGGGTGGAATAAATTCGACATTATGATGCAATGCGAAAGAAATTCCTAACGTCAAACGAGTATCAAGAGAGAGTGATCTGCCTCAAATAGTAATAAAAAAGCAAAGATAACATATCGTTACGGAAAATTTTGGGGCGGGAACATTGAAATTAGGAGTAGAAAAGAGAAATTTTCATATATACTCTATAACAAATAAATCGACGTACCAAGAAGCAGGTGTCCGATTGAGACGAAAATTGGTGGATAGGAAGTCAGTGTACAGAATAGTAAATGATTAAAATTTCCGAACAATTGAATAATTTAGAAATACATCAGGGAAATTACATTAGAATATTCAGAGTTACAGTAACAAGTTCAATAAGGTGTTGACCCGCCGCTAGCCTGGATACAAGAGACCACACGGCGTGGCATAGACCGATAAAGTTCTCGGATGGTCTCCTGCGGTATTTCCTGCCAATTCGCTCCAATTGTCGAACAAGGTCATCAACAGTCCGTGCCAGATGCCATCGCCTTCCCATCATATCCCACATGCTCGATGGGAGAGAGATCTGGCGATCTGGCAGGCCAAGGAAGAGTTTGACAAGCTTGCAGACAGTTTAGAGCAACACGAGCCGTATGTGGTCTGGCATTGTCCTGCTGAAAAACCAGCACAGAGCACTGCAAAAGGAACGGTAGCAAAACAGGTCTTAGGATATCGTCCACGTACCGCTATGCAGTAAGTGTACCTCTAATGACGACCAAAGGGGTCCGGCTGTCAAAGGAAATGGCACCCCAGACCATAATGCCTTATTGAGGGCCGGTGTGGCGTGCAATAGTGAAAGCAGGATCCTCCCTCTGTCCTGTGCGTCTCCAAACACGTCTTCGATGATCGTCAGGACACAGTTGGAAGCGGGATTCGTCGCTCAAGACTATACGTCCCCAGTCGGCATCATTCCAACCTGATCGAGCCCTGCACCACTGTAATCTGGCTCGGCAGTGTGCAGGCGTGAGTGGCAGGTGGCGTAACGGTTGGCGCGAGCGTAGATTTCGCTCTCTCAACCGTCTGTGAATGGTCATGATGGACACTGGTGTTTGGGTTGAACGTCTGATGGTTGATAGAGATGAAGAAGGCGCTGTGAAAGCTGATCGGACCATCACTCTGTCCTCACGATCTGTTGTAGCCCTAGGTCGACCGCTACCATCCTGACGCTGCACTCTGCCATTTTCCACCCATCCTTGCCAGCATCTTCGAATCGTCGCATCGCTTCGACTCAAATGACGAGCGATTCTCCGATTAGTCCAACCGGCCTCTTTCAATCCAATGATACGACCTCTGTCAAACTCTGACAGTTGCTCGTAATGAGCACGAATCCTGCAGAGAGGCATTTTTTAAGTTGTTGAAAGGTCATCTGAATCGCAATCAAACCGAAAGTTTTAACAACCGTTGAAGAACTGCTCCTTATATACGTCTGCTGGATGCGCAGTTCCGATGCGCTAGAGATCAAACTATTCATTCATTGACACAAAATTTGAATCATTTGCATATCTGTTCAAAACATTCATGCATACGAAATTTCAAAGCAATCGGATGATTGTTTCTTGGTGCGTCAATTTTTTTGTTATAGAGTGTATTTCGTAACAAATATTTAAAATATAAATAATTTGAGATCATGTTCATATGGGGAAGGTCACTTGCTCTTCATGCTTTTCCGTCGACGCTACACTTGTTCTTAGGCAATGGCAGAATGCCGGAACTTAGAAAGAATAGGGCAGCAAACTGAAGGGCATCACTACCTCCCGTTCAGCGTTTCTAAAATCTCTTCGCAGATTGTGGATTTCGATTTGACTGGAAAACCCTTTAGTGTTAAGCAGGAACTTCACCAAACTGAAAATAATAGTGCATAACATAAGTAAAATAAAAACTGGCTGTCTCTTTAAAAACACAAGGAATTTAATGGTACTGTACCTATTTTACATTTTATTTCCTTTGCGTGTGTTTGCTTATTTACTGGGAGAGGACATAGCTCATTTCACCAAATGTGTCATTTAGAACTGTATGAATCCAGGGTGGTGGTGCAGGGGTGCAGACCCTCCAAGAAATTTCGGTTTTTATTAACAAAGTGATAATGATGAAGTATTTTTATGAAAATTCCTGCCTTTCCATCGTTTGGACCCTCCCTGAAATTTTTTTTTTCTGTGTACCGACCTGGGTACATGCGTCCCTCATGGAGTTTCCTACCATTAGGGACGTAGCCAGGAGGAGGTACTATGGAACCCGTGGCCACCTCACTATATTTTGGATTTTTGTTAATTAGATGTCAATAAATCACGTGTATTTGTGAAACATTCTACCTATTTCACTTTTTCTGAAATCCCCAAATTTTCTTTTTTCGCTACTTACCTGCCTATCATTATTTGGATCCTGATCAGCAAAAGGGGTAGTCACTCATCGCAGGAGCAATGCGATTTTGAACAAATAACTCCCCGGGGACACGAAAGATGGAGGCTTCTGAATATTGGTATTTCTCGACAACTGCTAGCGACCACCGAGGGTACTTTCGCATCTGCGGATTTAACGTGCATTTAACGATCTCTGAAATTACCTGGCGCCACACATGTGCACTGAGTGATTCTATTCTAGCTGATGCAGAGACATCTGGTTTCGTCGGAAAAATCAGTGACACTTTAAGAGTTATGTGAGACTGGATACCCACAATAATATTCCGATCAGAGTTATTTAAATGCATATTCTACTTGCTAAAGATATTTTAATTCATACCTCATATATACTCCAGTTTTGTCAGCAAATTAAGGAATTTTAAATTAAAAAAAAGCTTTTGATAAACTATTAGGTGTACCGGAAAGTAAAGTAATTTTATGTAAATATTTTGCTTATCCAAAGCTACTGAAGGATATAATACGAAATTTAGCAGTTAGTTTTTAGTGTACTTTCTAGACTAGAAAGCATTTCCAAAATCCGTAACTTATGAGAGACAGGGGGTCCCAAACGTCCTTTTCCTATATCCTTCGTGATCTTAAAGAAAAAAAGAGGTATCCATAAAATTCTTGCTGTAAAATACAGCATTCGCGAATGCCTAAAAATTCATTTCAGAACGTTTCGAATATAACTCTCCAAGGAGGGTAGACATGAAAAAGGGGGAATGGTGGCCGTTTTTCTTGAAAAAATAAATATATACATATTATATATAAAATTCTTGCTTTAAAATTAAAGAAATATGAGTCCTACGCTTAGGCACAGCTTGAATGCAATTCAATACTTGTTGAAAATTTATTTGTTTGAATTTTATCTAAAAAAAAAGTGCATTACTTTCCGGTACACCTTAAATATGCATATGCATGCCTTTTTACCTTTTTAAAACCTTAGTAAATTAAAATGTCATTTTTCTTTCATGACGCATGGCCAGTCATCTCAAGTAAGACATTCATATTCAAGGCTTTTGAAAATGGCAAAAAAAAAGAATGGTTAATTGTATTTTAGTCATCCATCACTCTTCTCGCACGTTGCCATTATTATTATTGTTATTTTATTCCCAGTTTACAATATTCCAAGCCTTTTTAGTATTATCTTGGCCAACCTTACTCTGATGTACAAAAAGCCAAGGTCAGATGAGGGAAGACCCTCCTTATCTGTCAAAGTACGACGGGGTCACTCGGCATAAGGTGTCCGCTCGCATACCATGTGCTCTGGTTGTATCGCCCGCACGTCGATTATTCTAACAGGAACTTCAGTGAACGGTCAATGACTGGACTTTGCTCTTTTTTTATATTTTTTTACTCGATGAGGTTTCAACCTTCAGTGTTTGCTAGACATGGTGATTTTTTTTTTTTTTTTTTTTTTTTTTTTTTAAGCACAGGAAAGAATGTTCGGAATTTGCATAAGATTGAGGCAATTTCTTTTGAACTTGAATTTTTGCTGCTTAGGTAAACGCAAGAATGTTTAATTTTGTTCTGGTTTTGTGATAGATTTCTTTTTATTTTCTTTTGACAAGATTTTCTGATGACGATATGTGATTCTAAGTTTAAGCGTTAAATCATTTTGAAAACAGTTGTTCGATCTTTAACAGATTGTAGAGGTTAATCCAAGATAAGCGTTTTCAAATCACATTACTAGGGGAATCCACTTTTAACTGTGGTACAATATTAATTTTAAGATATCGGAGTTTTTTATTTGTTTTATATTTTTACGATACATTTCTGGGCAGTAGTTTCTTCATACCTTAACCCTCTGCGGCCGTTCAAACTTGGGCATAGGTGCCGTACTGGTCGTACTTAATTTCCATTGAACGAGGAGTGATGAAAGAAAACAAGAAATGAAAGAAAACAAGCAAGATCAAGAAGGATAAACAAGATTTATTAATTCGTTTAACCCTTTAACGCGCAGTGTTCCCGCTCTGGGAACACCAAACTCTGACGTTTTGACTGTTGCCAGTCACGAAGAATAGATTTGATTTCTATAAAAATAGTTGCGGGTGACATAGCTTAACGAGAATCCTTTACATTTTAGCATGTAGTTTTCCGGTAAAAAAAAGTTGTCACGATTATTTTTAACAGCACTGATATCTTCTGAAAAATGGCCGAATGAGAAAACAGCTGGATAGATTGCCCAATGCTGTGCGGCACAGCCAGTTGCGTGAAAAAAGGGTCTCTAGATCTGTGGCACGCGATGAACGTTTCGATCGTCCGCGATCTTGATGGTACTTAAGTCGAGCGATGGCAACGGCTGCCCTTTTTTCAGCATTGGGAAGGGGTTGCGCCTCAAAGGGTTAAGGGTATCCGACGTGAAGAGCGATCACCGTGACAGGATTTTTGAAGAGCTTTAAAATCAAACCAATGATGTTAAACACAAAAATTAATAATGTTCATTCACCCAATGCACTAAGGACTAATACTAACAGTAATGCTGTATGTTTCATGCAACTTTCAGAAAAAATTCATAAGCACAAAAATCGCTTCCAAGAAAAGACCGAAGAGTTGCTTGTTTGGAAAAATATTGCGAAACCCTGAATGTTTCGTAACTCTTATACGCTCTTAAAAATTTGCAGCATTTCTTTAAAACATGGTACTAGAATAGCTGTCTCCATAAAACGTTGTTCCATGTGGTGCTTCATCAAAGTATGGTTAAACCTGAGCACCAAATGTTGTAACAAGGTTTAACCCTCTTATGAAGCCAACTTTTTTAGTACCATGTTTTGGTGAAATGTTGCACAAAATTCTAAGAGTGTAAGTTCATTGTTTGTAACAGGATACAGTACATCTTCTAAAGAGACATTGTAAATTTTTCCGAGTCTCTAGCGCCATTAAAATTCTTTAAAAAGCTGTTCAAAAGTTGCATGATTTTCTAAACAAATAGCCTTACCAATTCAAAAAATAAAATTTCCGAAGTTTAGTATGGTAAGAATAAACATAATGTACGTTTCAAAACAACGCGGAACACACTAACACCTACAACTTTAGTTTTAATGCGATTTTTTCTTTACCTTTATATAACCCTTCTTATCTTTCTTTCCCGTCTATTTTCAGAAAGGTCAACCGTGAGAAGCGATGACCATCGCAACTGGCAAGAAGCAAATGAATTAATTTTGTGAGGAGAGTTCAAATTTACTTTTGGTCTCTATTTTATCATTCTGGCCAACTTAGATGCCATTTGTGTGGGAAATTACTGACCAAGTGGGTTGCTGACTTATCACTTACGGTAACCATAAGCATGCCATGTGTGTAAGAATTTCAGATCAATATTTTTGGTAGGTAATGTTTACATTAACTTTTGTGGATAGTAGGTGTTGGGTGAAGTAAATATAATTAATGATATTACCATGCTATGAGTGATAGCTTCAATATGATATAGAAAATAATTACATTTCATACCATGTCTATGGAAATAAGGTTTTTGATTATTAAAAGCATTAAAATATACAGATCTAAAAACTTTAGTTAAAAACACAAATTTAATATTAAAAACTGTTAAAAACTAAGCATGTTTCCGCTAACAGTCATGGCCGTCATCTGTGAACGAAACTGCCGCTGTCTTGCTTTTAATTTCCTCTTTTGATGTAGATAAGGGCGTGCCTTACGTCATCGAACGATGCATGCGTCATGTCGTCTTGAAGCCTTATTACACGAAGAAAGTTTGGGGCGATTTGGTTGCTGCAACCAGCTGCGGAAACTTCTTTCCTGGAAATTTCCCTTATTTACCTAGGGAACGGTCAACTACAACTCTTTCTTCAGAGGCGAAATTATTGCAAGTTGCTAAAATGCCAGTCAATCGCAGTGCTTCCTATTCCAACGTCACAAAGATGATCACTACGTCACAAGAATGATGACTCAGCGATACTGATCGTAGTGAAGAGCGAAGAGAAGATGTCTCAAATGGAATAGCAATATGAAAAATCGATCTAATTGAAAGTGATCTAATGTGAAATTCCACATTTATGGAACCCTCGAGATCCTAATTATTTAAAGTTGCTGAAACGATATGCTACTTATAATTACATGCTCTAGCAATCGCCAGTTCGGCGAATCTCAGGCGTTTATGAGCACAGGTGAGTTTGCTTATCATGGCAACCCTGCTTGCTCATCGACCCACCGGAAGGAGTTTCGGCAACTGGTTGCAGCAACTAAATCGCATGGAATTTTCTACGTGTAATAAGGCCTTTAGAACTTACGCGCTTTTTCGCGAATTATTGAAAATATTGACGATAGATGTCGCCATCAACGGCATGACGGACGCATCGTTCGATGACGTATGGAACGTTCTCATCGACATCAAGAGAGAAATTGAGAAGCAAAACAGCGTCAGTTTCGTTGACTGATGGCAGCAATGACTTATGTCCGAAATATATTTTGTTCTTAAAAGCTTTTATTTGGTAAATTTTAAAGTTACCTTAGTAAACCTTTTAAACTAAGGTTTTTGATTATTTGTACACCTTGCGCATGTGCAGCTTCGAATAATTTGCACGATTTATTGTTTTGCACGTGAAGAAGATAAAATTCAAATCCACCACAAAAGCGTGATGAAGGGATTAAAAAATAAAAATAAATGTTTTTAATGTGTTTTTTAACAAAGGTTTTCGATTACGTACTGTACACCCTGGTATTACGCCCGTGCAGCTTCGAATAATTTGACAGGTTTGTTGCCCTAGATGCATAGCAGATAAAATTCAAATCAGCCACAAGAGCATGATTAGTGGATTAAAATTTAAAAATAAGTGACATATACAATATACGGGACTAAGCGATCAAAATAGTTCCAATTTCTCCAACGCTCACGATGACTGTCGTGTTGGAAATAGCTTTACAATCGATGAGTTAGGCATAGTTTATCTTTCTTGATAATAAAGCAAAATCATCTCTGTAACATACAGCAAATAGACATCGAATCAATGCCGCTAAGCTAAAATAAAGCGTTTTGGGTTTTAACTTTTCTAAACGTAGCTCATGTCAATACCTTTTAAATGTATACATATGTATACAGGGGGCTATAATTAAAATTCCGCTTTGAAATAGTCAGAAAAGGAAAGTTGCTGGACCAAATGTTATCAAACTTGGTAATCGTGTATAGGTGGTCATGGGAATTTATTACCTGCGGGAAAAAAAGTTCAAAAATTCCCCACCAGGAGGAAAACGGCGCTGTATTCAAAATTGGTAAACGAAATAAGACATGAAGACATCGATTTGAAATGTTTGTAATCGTTTCTAAAACGAAACTGTGTGTATGGCTATCTCAAAAGCACTGTTTATGGTGATAATCCAAGCAATTTTGTGGAATTAAAAGGTGTGATACACAGACATGTTCGTAACATTCCTCCTGATATTCTAAGAACTGCTCTTGAGAATGCCGCAATACGCTTTAAATTGCTTTCGGACAATGGTGGATGCCACATTGAATATGCTTTGTATCACGTTTTAAAAACGATTTCGAACATTTTAAACCGATATCTTCATGTCTGATTTCGTTTACCAGTATTGCATAGAGCGCCATTTTCACCCTGGTGGTGAATTTTTGAACTTTTGTTTTTCGGCAGGTAATAAATTCCAATGACCACCTTTACACGATTACCAAGTTTGATAGCATTTGGTCCAGTAGTTTTCCTTTACTGGCCGTTTAGAAGTCGAATTTTATTATAACTACCATATATATATATATATATATATATACAGGGTGTCCCATAAACGCCGCCCAAACTCTGCACAGCAGATTTCTCGTTGGGAGTACATAAAAAGTGCCCACAGAACCATAACTGTACGGCTCGTAGTTTTCAAGAAAAGTGCGGAATAAAAAGCAGAAACGTCATTTCCGATGCACTTAAAAAGTCTTTATTGGAATCATGAACATGTTTTTTTTTTTGCTTATGCTTTCATAAAATGATGCTCAAAATGTCCACCGCGCATGTCGAGGCTTGCATGCGTGCGCATTGTTATGGCCAACTGCTGCCGTTCCATCTGGTGTCCACATAAATACACCAGCACGAAGGAGAGGGACTGAATCTTTATTTGTTGTAATTAGGACTCGATAGATCAATTCTTTCAATCGTTTTCATTGAAAGCAATCCATAGATGCCAGACTGTAGCGGCCATTACGCCTAGTCCCCATATGTAATCCAGTATCCAATTTAATTTTTCTAGTTATTTTTCCTCGCACCGGATGTAACGTCATATTTTGTTTTTCCTATTTTTCTCGAAAACTATGGATGGTACAGGTACAGTTCTTTGGGCATTTTTTATGTACTCCCAGCGAGGAATCTGATTCTGCAGAGTTTGGGACACCCTGTATATATATACACTGCTGGCCATCGTAAATGCAACACCCTGAAGGAAGCATGCAAATAATATGAAATTTACAACATGCATTAGCTGAGGGGAGATATGCAAATGATTAGAATTTCAGCGCAGACGCACATCAAGCGCGCCTGTGGCGCCACCTCAAAGCGCTATTTAAGGCTTGGAGATTTCGACGGTTTCAAGTACAGCAATTGTGTTTTTCTTGCTTTTTTTTCAAAAAAACGATAAATTATGCCTCGTAGGAAACAACGATCATCTTTTGATCAAGTATCCGAGTTTGACAGAGGAAGGATAGTGGCATACCGAGATTGTGGGTTATCTTTCAGGGAAATCGGTCCTCGTATTGGACGAAACCAAACAACTGTGATGCGGATATGTGATCGTTGGGTGCAGGAGGGTACGACGGACAGACGTGATCGACCGCATCGACCTCAGTGCACCACGTCACGTGATGACAGGCAGATTGTACGCATGGCAGTGACGGACCGCTCAGTCACATCACGAACCATATCACAGCAGATTCAGTCTGTAACGCATCATCCAGTGTCTGCGCGTACCATTCGACGTCGTTTACAGCAGAATGGTCTGTCCGCAAGACGTCCGTTGCTTTGTCTACCTCTGACGCGGAACCACAGACGTCTCCGCCGCCAATGGTGCGATGAAAGAAGGATGTGGACGACAGAATGGAATGAAATTCTCTTTACTGACGAGTCACGCTTCTGTATGCAACACCACGACGGTCGGATTCGAGTCTGGAGACACCGTGGAGAGAGGATGCTGAACAGCTGCATTATGCACCGTCACACTGGTCCTGCACCGGGTATTATGGTATGGGGCGGTATCGGATATCTCTCTCGCACTCCTCTAGTACGCATTGCCGGTACTTTAACCAGCCAGCGCTACATCTCCGAGGTGTTGGAGCCAGTTGTCCTTTCTTACCTTCAGGGCTTGCCAACAGCCATATTTCAGCAGGATAATGCACGGCCACACGTGGCACGCATTGTCCAAGGGTTCTTCGTCAATCACCAGATTGAATTGCTTCCCTGGCCGGCGCGCTCTCCGGATCTTTCGCCGATAGAAAACATGTGGTCCATGGTTGCTCAACGACTGACCCAGAGTTCATCCCCAGCTGTCACACCAGATCAACTTTGGCAACGTGTGGAAGCTGCTTGGTCTGTTGTACCCCAAGAACACATTCAAAGTCTCTTTGAATCAATGCCGAGGCGTGTGGCAGCTGTGATCTCCAACAACGGCGGCTACTCTGGGTACTGATTTTGGCAGGAACCACGCTTCATAGAATGCTGTAAATTTAATCATTTGTTACTTGGTCAACATGTTATCTACACAATAAATTTTGTTGTGATATCTCTTGTTTTTCTTGGTGTTGCAATTTGGGTGGCCAGCAGTGTATATATTTTCAAATGTAAGAATTCTAGCTTCTTCCCTCTACGTCCACTGAGAAATTAGAGTAAGAAGATTAAGTATGATGTAACCATAACCCATTCATAAAACCTTTCACTTTCATGTTCATGTACTACATCTTGAAAATGAGAAGAAACTGGCAGATAGAATAAAGCAACTCTCATTCTAAAACTGTAATTACTCCATCTCTAGCCAAACAAGCAGACTAATAAAGCTTTCAAAATTGACAATCAACTGAAAAAGGCCTCATTGTTTTCTGATACGCACTAATTTTTTGCCTCAATTCATTCCCTTCAAAATTAGATCAATCCTATCTGTCTCATCTACAATTAACAATCCGGAGGCACGTCAGTTAAGAAAGGGAAAAAAAATGAAAATTAATTAGCAAAAACTACTTTCCTTAGAATAATAGACGCTCCACTTAAGAAAAATATTGAAGCTCTTTTTTTTCTGCTCTCTCTTTTTTTGAAGCATGAAAAATGTTTAAACAAATCTCGTTTCCCCAATCAACCGTCAGACGGAAGCTTCCGTAATTGCCTTACATTTCATAAATTTCTGTTTGTCTAACTGTCCGAGTCGCTTCTCGGCAAACAAAAATTTTCATTAAGGCCCGTGATATGTTTGGATTGCCCTCTCGAAGAAGTGAGGAAAACTTTTCACCAGCAAGGGCAATTATTGCCCTTAAGTTACTCCTAGCGTTGTTCTCCAGAGCGGATTGTGTCTGAGAGAGTATGGTGTTTAAGCTTACACTTTAATGGTGTTGATTATAAGAAAATTAACTTCTAATGGCGGTTTCTAGTAGTTTAAAAAATGTGTGTCGCGTATTGTTTTTATTAGAGTAAACATTTATGTTTATATATTGTCCCTTGTGGTATTGGAGCTGTAGTTATGCAAAAGAGAAAAATATCGCAAAACACGTTGATTGTTTGTGTTAGATTCCTAAGATTTCTTACTTTTGTGTGTGTGTAGAACTTAAATTTGACTATCTGTATAACAGTGACTCTTAACTTTAAAACCAATATTGAGAACGTGTTAAAATGTACCAGAACTACGTTTGCCGAAATTTATTCATAGTTTTTATATAAACCGTATTATCCCGAATATAACGCGGTATTCGAGGCCTAAATATAGGTTTTTTCTACTTATCTTGATAAAGAATGTGGGGGTCGTGTTACATTCCGGGCTGAGGTACTACATAGGGTAGCTGAATTTGATTTAACCCTTTAACGCGCAGTGTTCCCGCTCAGGGAACACCAAAATCCGACGTTTTGACTGTTGCCAGTCACGAGGAATAGATTTGATTTCTATAAAAATAGTTGTGGGTGACATAGCTCCACGAGAATCCTTTACTTTTTAGCACGTCATTTCCCGTAAAAAAAAAGTGTCACGATTATTTTTGACAGCACGGACATCTGCCGAAAATGGAAGAATGCGAGAACAGCTGGGTAGATTGCCCAATGCTGAAAAAGGGCAGCCGTTGCCATCGTTTTGATCGTCCGCCATCTTGCTGGTAGTTAAGTCGAGCGTTGGCAACGGCTGCCCTTTTTTCAGCATTGGGAAAGGGTTGCGCTTCAAAGGGTTAATTCAGTAGCATTCGGATATTGTTTTCTAAGGGGGGAGGTCAAGAAGATCATATTTTGATTTTTCTTTTCTTTTCCTTTTTTTTTTAAATCTAGGTTTACCACCATTTGTACAGCTGTATACATATTTGAATGCGGGCGCAGTTCACCGGATTATATTGTGGGCTAAGCACCGTACTACGGTTTCGGGTTCAACTCCCGGCGGTTGAGGGTCAATCCCCGACTGGGCGTGGATGTCATTCTGTCCGTCCCTCCATAGTGGGCAACGTTGGCCCACCTACTAAGTGCCCCCATATTAAAGTGACCAACAACTCCGGCCTCAATAGCGGCCAATGCCTCCAAAGCATGGTTAAGGTCCGCCATTTAAAAAATATATGTATAGTGAATGAATTAAAATTATTAATTACAAATCCATATCTTACTTCATATACTAATGTTTAATAAAATTATTCAATTTATTTATTTGTTTATTTTAGCTAGAAGACCTTTTTTGTGACATGCATTACACTACTAGATATGAAAATTGCATGAAAAGGGAGGGGGTGGAATAGTGCCATTAAGTAAATTAAAATATCCTTTGAACTCTACAATATTCACTGCTTTAACACAAACTACTTCATATATCGCAGCATTATTAAACTGAAGCTATTTTTTCAGCTCACATCAATAAAATATAAGTGATGAGATAGAATCAAGTATAAAATATTACACATCATTTCTGCTTTCCAAATATTTCATATAACGAATTACATAATTCATGCAAATTAAGTGCTCCAGCATCTGTAATACATTTTGATACAAACAATAACCGTAAAAACGTTATTGAAAAAACTTAATTTTCCTGGCTTAGCATAAAACAGACTGTTAAAACAAAAGTAAGCAACGAAACGAGAGGGGGGCCATGATCGTGACTGGGAATATTGTCTCACCAATTACTCTCTTCACCCCTTTCTTTGCGCAAACGTCGTAAACAAGAAGGAAAAGAAGTTATTATAGGGGGGGGGGGTGAAGGGAACTGGGGAACCTCTTTATTGCGATAAGAAAAGTGGGATGCGTTAAGAATCTGAAATTATTAAGCAACGTGTCAATGTGGGATGCGGCCGCTTTTAGTTTGTTGTGGGCACTGATTTACCTCGGAAGGGATTATCAGATAACTTATGAATATTTAAAGAGTAGTTCATGCAGGGTATATATGCTTGTAAGGATACGTTGGCGTGAATAAATTTTAACGGAGTTCTGTAATTATACTTGGGTAGCACAAATGAATGACTGGATTTTAAATATTTATATTTTTGAAACTATCTACTTACACAAGGTGTGATCAAATGAAAAGGTACGAAACGACACGGTGGGTACAAATGTAGAGTTTATTCAAAATATACACCATAGGCCTGAGTACAGCGATACCACTGATGAACAAGCCGCAGGATTCCTTGTTCCCAGAATTCCTGTGGCCGTGACGAGATCCAGTCCGTCACAGCCTCCTTCAGTACGTCGTCCGAGTTGAAGCGCTTCACTTTCAGGTGTTTCTTCAGTGGACCAAACACATAGAAATCGCAGGGCGACATGTCCGGACTGTAGGGCGGATGGTCCAACGTCTCCTACTTGAACTTGGCCAGTTCCATGTGTGTGACTCTGTGTGAGCAGCCCCGGTCTTTTGTTCTTGATGGACCTGCGTAGGCGTCAGAAATCGGATAACACCTCGCTGCTCCTCAATCGTCGAATTTTGCAACGCGAACGCCATCCTGTCCTCATATGGACTGTCGCTTTTGATAAGAGCCTCTGCTCTCTCCTGCGCATGCGGGCGCCCGCGCATGCTCCGATCCCAATCAGAGACTCCAATCCCATCCCGCGATGTCTGGCTACGTTCTCCTGGGTTAATATGCAAATATTTACCTGTTTCGTATCTTTTCATTTGTATTCTCTTCGTATCTTCGTATCTTCTCTGGATTTCTCTTCGCATCTTCTATTTACGTCGTTTCGTATCTTTTCATTTGATCACCCCTTGTATAATACGCTAACGTATAGGGTACCAAAATCCACGATATTTCTATGCTGGGAACTGGAACAACTAGATGTAAACATTAGCGTAATAACAATAGTACACGCGCCAAAATCCAAATTAGCAGTTCAACGACGTCAAGTGAAGCCAGCATATTCGTTATTGATTACGTATGTCACGCAGTAGCTAGATTACAAAGTAACAATGCATACGCGAAAAAGCAAATTTTTTCGGATGTTTTCACATCGCTTTTTTGGCACATTTAAAAAAAAATCGCTTCCAGTGGGCTGAAGCATATTTCAGCCATTTCCTGTTTCTGTTATATTTTTGTAAGCAAGGATGCGTATTAAATAATGCAACCGTACTATAAAACACCAGGTTACTGACTTCGGCACATTAGCCCCGCAGTTGCTGCAATTAAGAAGCATTTCTGTAGGAATTTGTACCACAAGTAAACACCCAATACAGTATTTTTATAATAATTTTATGAATGGAAAAGTCGCCAATTATATCTTGCAATGTTGATACTTGCCTTTGCCCCCATGTCCACCATCAGCTTTTATCATGACAGACAACATCTGTAGCAACCCTAACCTAAACCATGGCCACCAGTTAGCCATGCCTTAAGAAATTTAATGACAAATACTGTTAATACAAAGAAACATGATTTTCGTTGAAATGAGTCCAATAATTTGGCCAACACTAAACTGAGTATATAGAACAGTAAGGCATGATGCGGCGAAGCTGTCCGCCTTGGAGACTAGTTACACAAATTATAATAACAGGATTCGTACGGGTCCTCAATTTGCTAAAATTCCGAGCTTTTGAAAAATTGTCCAAAAATATCCTACTATTTGAGATACTCGAGAGAACTTTTTCAGTATATTTTATAAAAAAAGGACCACTTTAAAAAAATCAGATCATTTTGGAACACTATTTCAAAAGTTTGGAATTTTAACATAGCCAGGATCTATACGAACTCTGAATAAGTGAGGCTCGAAATTAAAGAAAAATATTCAAAAATGTTTTTTTAGTTACAAGTGTTCCCTGAGCGGCTTACGACAAACATTTCTTCAGCAATCAAGTTCGTCGTTAAATTAGAGTGCTCGTAATAATCGAGTTTCTACTCAAAACTTATAAAATTTATCCTCCAAGCGGCCGTGACGTAAAATCCCCTCCACTTCATTCCAGTTTTCGCTGCAATGCATTTATAATTTAAACTGATTATAACAATCAAATATCATGATATATGTTTTAGTATGAAAGCTTTAGAGTAATTTAGAAGCTTATTTTTTAATAATTACAAATCTTCCTACGAAAATATATTTTTTTTATAATTTTAAAGCTACATGAAACCTTTATAGTGAAAACAGCTTTTACATTATTTGGCCATTTCCAAGACGCAAACAAATTATTCATTTTAAATTCCATTGTTATCCGCGAATTCTCGTTAAATCTTGGCTCGCAATATCCGATTTTGATTGTATCACGTTGTCAATGGTTCCAAATTCTACATAAATGCTGTTTTTATGTTTCACCGATGCTAAAAAAACTGCATGTTCTTAATGTTCACAATGGTGCAGCATTAGTAACCATTGACAGTGTGACACTACACATGAAATAACTTTGCAAATGGACGAACTTCATTACAATTTTAGATGTTTGTCGTGTATCAGAAGGGGTCACACGTCGAACATTTGCAAATGAAACAAAAAAAAATAACATATGTTAAACATGTGTAATAATTTCGAAAATATTAATATTTAAGATCCGTTCATTCATATGTATTAACCCCGTATACGTATTGGGATTGCATTTAACAATAAATTTTGTATTAGAAGGCGATAAATAAAAGCGATTTAAGACTCTGCCCAAGTTATTCACACAGGTTCCATTCTCATTGCTTTTGATTGATAAACGAGTGACTCGACGTTGTGACGAATGTGACTGGACTGGTCGTGTGTCATTAATATCAAACTACCTCTTGGGCGTTTTCCGCGTTCTCTCCCATTTGATATGCCAATGAGGAGCAGCTTCCCATGAAAATACTGGCTCTTATCACTACATCGTACTGGGATAATTAAAAGATAACTCGAAACAACTTCCGCGTTGCCCATCTTACCTTACGCATAAAAAGGAGGGAGTGGGGTGTTGTGTTTTTGGTCATTCAAAGCTACAATAGTTCTGACGAATATCTTACTATTTACGCTGATCACTGACTCACTGATTCACTGACTCACTAATTGACTGATTCTGTAAAAATTACTGGCAACCACTTCAAGATGAAACTTTTACCACCATTACTTCAAAAAGATTAAAAAGTTAAGCACAAAAAGCATAATAACACCTACACTGTTTAACGATTCGCTTGAAAATTTTCATAATTATTCAAATAGATATAGAAAAAAATCTGCCCTGCTATAAAAATCTGAAAATTCACCCGCTCAATAATTTTTAAAGAGATTTTTCGCTCTTTTCAGCTCCATTTTATTTCCGAGAATAAAAAAAGTTAATCGTTTCCTACAAAATTAGCTGTCGTTATTGACATGACATCATAATGAAGTTACGGTCACCTGAATTTGAAAAGAAAGTAGCGATTCCAGTTCATTAAAAATATTTTTTCCAGATTACATAGTTTAATTTTTTTTCACAAATAAAATTATTTCTTCTGTAGGAAGCATTGATATAACAGGGGATGCTGCAAGCGAAACGAAATCGTCCGAATGCGAAAAGTTTCCGCAACTCTAGAGGAACATGAAATTCGATTTCGGTATGTAATAAAAAACTGAATATGAAGTTATTTATTTTAAATGGAAAAAATTAAATATATTGAGGGTAGACATATTTTCGTAAAATATTTTTTCTAGCTCCCATTGTAATTGCTTCTTCAATGGTTATAGTTGTGCATAATTGCTTTTAGTTGTATTGATTCCTTATTTTATTAACGTCATTTCGCCATTGATAATATTTTTGTCACGATAAATATGTTAAATCTTACGATCAAGAGATTATTCATAATCAGTAGTGATTAGTCCATTCCACAGCTGTGGCTGCATCCTTTAAAAAGAGCCTGGAAGGTTTCAAGGTATATAAACCAGATTTCAAAATAAACGAATTCATTAAAATCGGCACTTTTGTTTAGAAGCCCTGCTGCCACAGACTTCAGTCTCCATGTGTCATAGGTTTCTATCTTATTTTTATGCCACCTAGGTGATGTAGCGGCTGAAGAATCATTTAATAATACCTTGTATCCGGGTTCGATTCCCGGCTTGGGCTTGGCTGTTTACTTATAGGTTCGTTTATAGGGGGTAACGCTTGCCGCCCACTGGGTGCCTCATAATAAAATCGACAGTAATGCGGGCCTTAGAAGCGGCAAAATGCTGGATGACCAAATATTCTCCCACTGTAAAAAAAAGGAATCTCACTTTAATGAAATAGTTCAACTGATTTTAATCAAACAGATTAGTTTAGAACAAATCCCACGGTACCAATGTAATGAGTTTTCAAGCAAAATAAACCTCAACCAAATCGACTTTTCCGTTTCAGAGTTAAGATTGCACAGAAAGATCCTTCAAATTTCATGCTTCGGTGCTTTTACTCTTACAGTAGATGGCTAAATTATTAGGAACAGTTCCCATATTTTTGGAGTACTTTTACTTGTTTAAGGTTTATTTATTTATTTATTTTTATAAGTAAATCCCGGTTCTAGACTTTGTAGTATTTTTTTTTTATTTACGAGAGTATTCTTTGTATATCATACAAGAAACATGTTACGTAGATATATCTTACTTTTGTTTAAAAGTAATATTTGCATTCAATAAAAATCTCAATGAAAATAATATAATTTCGTGGTGCAACCACGTGGTGAAATTAGTCTTTATTCGAGACACGCTCACCTATTAGGAGCCTCCATAATAAACAGACTAGTAATTCCGGCCTTGGTGGTGGCCAATGCGTATAATCGGCAAGTGCATGCCATTAATTATTATAGTTAGAACAATATTGGATACCTGGGATGTTTTTTTACGACATGTCTCGCTAGCCAATCGGAATCTTTGTCCCTTTTTTGTTTTCTAGTTGCTTTAAAGCTGCATAGGCATACGAATGCAGCTGCATCCGGAACTGTCGGGGGCTAAATTAGTGACGTTTTGAGAGCAATAACTTTGTAAATGATTGATGGTCTGAAATCTTAATTAATATTCTATTCCGTCCTTTGATTACGCCAATACATAAAATAAAAGTAATATATTAACTACAACAGAATATTTAACTAAAGGAGCACAAAAAAGTTTTAGAAACATCCATTTTATTTTTTAATTGATTAGCAATAAAATAAAGTAAAATAAATTATGGCCATTATAGTCAATATGAATAGGAAATTGCTGTAATATTAGCTTACTAACGTCTTCCATTTTCCAATAAATCACAAGACCTTCGTAAAAACAAACAACGCTGATAACGTATGATTCTCCAACGAAGAATATAATATATTTCTATATCATATTTCTTCCAGATACGAGATAATTTATCTCAATATTCTTCAAATCTTAGTGTATTTAAGTTAGTTAAAAACGCCCATTCCATCATACAAAAAGACGATAACAATTTACATTGTACTATGAGCAATTACTGATAGCAATCTTTTTATGCATTCATCATACCAATATCTACAAAACAGCTTCGGCTATGGCTTCCCCTTATCAACCCTGTCAATCGAGAACGTAAATTTATTTTCAACTTCGGTTGAGTGAACGTGGTAACGCTGTAAAGAACAAAATCGCCATTTTTATTCCTCGGCTACGCCTCTTTCGAATTCGACGTTGAGAGTGCTGCCAAATGTAGCAAGCGTAATACAACAATTAAAGCTTCTTTTATGCTGTTTTCAGGTGCTCGAATTTAATTGCAGAGCAGAAAAAAACTTAAAGTGCATTTATATTTTTTAAGGTATGATACACCGTATAATTTTAACTATTACGTCTTGTTCGTATATAGGGTAGTAAGAAGTGTGCTTACGGTAATTTTACCAGCAATTCAATGATAACTGTTCTTCTTACGCATTGTTACATGATTACGTGACACCGAAATAAAATAAAAAATATTCGCAACATTCATCATTAACTAACAGAGATGCGTTGTTTTAAGCATCGTAAATGAGATAAAAGCGTTGATTTCTGGGTTACTAAGGATTGTTTTTTAGTGTTTATTGTATTCTTTATTTGTACGTGAGGGTTACTAATAGACATGAAATTCTTTTTATGACTCCGTGTGCTGTAAGATTTTAGTTTATTACCTATTTTAATTGTTTTAGCCATGGGTTAACCTGAGGGTATAAATATTTACGAGGTTACAGCACTCAAAACCGGTAATTCGTTCGATAATGCCAGGCGTTTCACCAATAACGTTAGCAGGGCCTTATAATCGCATGTGCAAATCGGGACTTTGCCCAGGGCCCCAGGCTCGAAAGGGCCCCTAATTTCAAATGTTGTTCTGAAATATTCTTTTTTATATCAAACTTTTATAAAAAATAAAACACATTTCATAGATGGGGCCCCCCAAATTCATGAATGTCCGGGGCCCCTGTTGTTCATAATCGGACTTTGAACGTTGAGGATATTTTGAAATCTTGCTCCTCAGTGGGAAAAAAAAATACAATATACCTGCAATGACCCTTAAGATTCGAATGCTTTAAAGAGCCAACAATTTAGTGCTATATTTGTTAAAATTTGTGTATTTTTATTTTCCGAATTATACGGTACCCAATAACACTGTTGAATCAAAAACTATAAATTACTGTATGTTCGTGTAAATGTAAAAGTAATAATGGTAATAATAATTATAATAAAATTAATAAAATTAATAAAAAATTGCTTAATGAATAATCTATACACGAATTGGAGATCCTCTGCTGTCGGATAAAACCAAGATATTTCAGTTCTATGGGGATGTATATCCATACACTTAAGTCATGCATTTAATTTATCGTAAGGATATAAATAAAAGCGAAACGGAGCTAGAGTTACTCTTGATTGCGCGATTTATGAGTCGATATTTAGTTTAGTTGATTTTAGAGTTAATTGTTTAAGTGGATTGTTTATAAGGTGAAGCATGATTTTAAAGGTTTATAAAGAACAAAATTCCCTACGTGTCAGAAACAAATTAATTGACTTACATTTATTAAAAACATTTAAATGCAAAGTTTTAAACGCAGAAAATAAGCATTGTAGTAGGCATGAATACCAATCAATTCTAAATAAGATGCAAGTGCTTCATCTTCACTAGCTAAACGAATAGGAACAATTTCATAATCTTTGAAATTGATATAGATTTCTGGTAGTTTCTGGTAATTTCGAGGCGATTTTATTTCAAGGGCTTTTCTGTTTCGCGAAGATTGATTGCATAATACATTGGAAAAACAAATATTACAGGTTAATAAAATCGCTTGAAATAACCCATTAATAAAATCGTGGCAAATGTCTCAAGATTATACACTTTTTGGCGATATTTTGCCAAATTTGGCCCAAAAATAAGTCTCCAAAACTGAATCCAGATGAGCGAAATTGCCAACCTTTGTAGAGAAATCGCCAACCTTAAAGATATCTTATGGGAAAGTTGAAGGTCCCTATCTCGAGTCTCAGATAACCAATTTACAAGCAACGAAATGCTCAATTTAGTTATTCTAAGTGAAGAGTACGAATTTTAGACTAAATTAAACCTTAGAAGAGCAGATCATCCTGAAAATTTGTAACAATACATACAGTTGAGTTCACTAAATGGAATAGCCGATCTGCCACGGAATATTATTGTAAGTGGGATATTCCGTTATCTGGAATCACATTGACAATTTTCTACTATTTGGTAAATTGAAAATTAATTACATGCAAGATATTTGTTTAACCAATATGAAATTAAACGAGCGTGACAATATATGGATTTTTTTTTCAATTATGTGTGCCTTACACACACACACAGTGTTATCTTAAGGCCTTAGCAACAGAGCGGACATTTTAATTGTGAAGAAAAAACACGTTTTCTTGTAAAAAAATTTAAATGTCTATAAAATTCAAGAAGAAAGGTTATTAAAAAAAGATATTAAAAAATTAAGCTATTATCTAAAACAGTGACACTCAGTAGACGACTTTATCCTAATAATTAAAATTGTTCTATGAAATCCATTTAATTATACTTATTGATTAGCTCCTTATTTTAAAAGATACATTTTGTGCACATTAGATTAATTGTTCCTTTAAATAGCTGGATGATTAAAAAAAGTCTGTTTAAAAAGGAAGCATGTAAAAAAATAACCTATTTAATTTATGATACTTAATTTTCTTTTCTTTTTTTTTTTTTTTTGTATTTTCATTTTGTTATATTTAAGCGGAATTTTCTTTTTATAGGAAAGTAAATTCATTTTTAATATACCATACCTATCTTTTGTAACAATAAGTACAATTTGAAACTATAAATTTCATTGGATAAAAGAAAGTAAAACTAAACGAATTTACATAATGGAAAAAATCATTTATTAATATGGATTAAATATTTTAGATTTTGTATCAGAGACAATTATATTAACATATTGCCTGGAAGTAAAAAAAATGAAATATCTAAACATATATTTAATTTTTATGCAAATGAGGATTTATGTTTTTCCAAGTATACAAAGGGCTGGTATTTGAATGTATGTGATTAATTACTTTGTTCAAGAAATGTTATTTTTGTGCAAAAAGTTTTGCATTAATAGCTACTACTTAAGCATAAATAACATTTTTTTTATGATGGTATGAGATTTTTTGAAGCAGAAATAGATTAATCTTTCAAATCACGAATTTACACCATTAAGTTATTCAATAAATGAACTTGGCCGCCTAGGTGGTATAGTGGCTAAAGAACAATTCTATCATGCCTCTGGTCTGGGCTTGGGCATGGGTGTTAACTTGTCCGTCCCTTCAAATAATATTTTTAGATTTATTTTTTTTTTCTCTACTTGGGTTATCTGATCTACTTTTGGTTTTTTGCCTCTAAATAATTAATTAAATTCAATAATTAAAAACTCAATTTCTTTAAAAAGACAAATAGAGCAATAATATAATAGTTATTTTTATTTTTTATTTCTTTCCTATTTTTACTGCATTAAATATTTACCCATTTATAAATAAATTTTATAATATTTAACCAAGATATATAGATATGTATATATAAACTTGTAATTAAAAAGAGCTACCCTGGACATGAGTACTGCCAGCTTTGGTTACCACGAAAAAATTTAAACATTTGTAAATTCTGGAAGGGTCTTATGTATTAGTAGGAGAGCAGGCAATTTTCAAAATCGTAAACCTATAAGGTCGGTTGCCTGCTCTCAAGAAATAATGAAAAAAAAATAATGTTCGTCCCTTCATAGGGGGTAACGGTAGCCGCCGATTGGGTGCTCTCATAATAAAATGCCAGTAATTAGGGTCTTAAAAGTGGCGAATGCTTGATGAGCAAGTGCCCACCCTCTGAAAAAAAAATTTTGCTCGATTCTACACATTTTAACTTATAATTTCGGTAATAATAACGAAAAAAAATATGATAAATATTTTTTAAGAAAATTTTAGAGACTTGTTTTAGTTAATCTGGAATATATAAATTATTGAATTTTTATAATTTCGAAAATGCACTTATATGTGTAATGTTTTAAGCCTCGTTAAAAGATCATGCTTATAAGATTATTTATAAAAAAAAATAAAACGCTGAAGGAATTATTAGTTTTTTTTTTTGTAATAAAAGAAAATGTCAGTCATAGAAAATAATTTTAAAAAAAATGTTCAAATGCGGAGAAATGAAGGGTTTCCAAAAATTTAATTTATACCACAACTTATTAAATTATTGAAAATTATGAATCTGAATGCTACATTTAAGTCATTTATCAAAACTAGCAAATTTTAAAAAAACTGCTAGTATCTATGCATAATAAACAGATAAATAAAAAGACTCGGATTCTCCAAAATTAATACTTGGAAACGAAAGAAAAGAATTTCTAAAATTTAATTTAAATCTTAATTTAAGGATGAGGTTATTTTTCCTCTAATTATAGAGTACGTCACTAAAATTCCAGTTTTAAAAATTAATTTTTGGAATAAGTTAACTTTTTAAAGGAGCTGTTGAAAATTTGGAGGAAGAAGCGCTAGCGCATTTTTCTATCAACCAGTTGAACCGGGTTCGTATCTTTCTACAGGAACCGGAATCCCTGGAATAAGTGCCGGATATTCAAGGTAGATGGCAGGGCCTTATTTTTCTCCCATTCAATTCACCCTTTTTCTCCTAACAGGTCATTATGTGGTCACCAATATGATGACCACATTGTGTTGTCACAAGGTGATCGTCACGAGAGTGGGACACATCGTCTTCACAGTGAATCACAGTGAACAGCGACGTCGAAATTACTGCTGGTGACGGGATTATGACTGTCACTTTAGGGTCACTTGGAAGTCGCTGAGCTATCGGAGTATGCCAGCTTTATTTTTTATTTATACATAAACATTTTACCAATGCTCCTACTCTTTATAAATATCATTTACTATTGCATGAGAATGATGGTCGCTACCCTACATTGCTGCCTAGTTCCCAAACAATCATGGCGTGCGGTGTCGTTCCTAGAAAATTGTGCACTTCTTCATAGCATCAAAACTACATACTGAACTCCAAGCACTACTGCTCTCTCTAAAGAAAATATATTCCTAGGGGGACTGTATATCGATTTTAAGAATTAATGACAGCAAGAAAATATAAATAAATAAAATTATATTTTTCTCCCAAATATTGAGAGGAATCGTAAAATCTGATTCCTTCTTGGAACGTGGTTAGAAAATAATCCGAATGTATTTACACTGGGGATATATATCCAGTACTTAGATTGAAACTTGGATTTTATTTTTCTTTCTTTCATTCTAAAGGCACTTACAAATACCCACACAGAAATCCCACAAACTGAATTCTCGATTTCGGAGTTCATATTTTATGAAATGGAATGTCCTTACGTGTTGGAAACGCATTTATAAATCTAAAATGCATGTAAATACATTTCGTGTTTTGATTTTGTTTTATTTAAGCCATTTTACCATGTCACTACGCAGACAAGTATTTTGATTGCTTCATTAAAATGAAGAACAATTTTAAAGTAGTAATATTTAAGTTGAATGATTTCATAATTTTTCTTTCTTAAAACTGACAAATACATTTCTAAAAGATAATTTCTTTTTGTATATATAGAATAAACCTTTTAGGGAGCTACCGCACTCGTTTCCGCAAAAATTCGGTCATTAGGGATGGACGCGAGGCGATTTTTTCGCGAGACGAGACAGAAATTTTTAACATTACGATATAGGGATTTTGCGAGACGGGACAAAGCTTTTAGAATGTTTTGCGAGAAGCGAGACGATAATTTTCCGCCTCGCGTCCAACCCCATCGGTCGTTAAAACAGGTGGTCGTTCGAAGAAGTTATAAACATTTGGTAGCCAAGAAAAAAAAAGTACTAAAAATATTGTTTATTTAAGTACATAATTATACATAATTTACATAATTAATTATACAACTACTTTTAAAATTTAAATTTTAATAAAATATTTAGGAATTTCAGATTGCTTCATTCTTTTTTCGCTCTCTGAGAGTACGTCTCTCTCTACATTATTTTTAACATCTGACAAAAGAGTATTTATTCTGATATTTTTACATATAGTATGTTATTATGGTAATGTCCCGCAGTGGTCTGGGCGCTAAACTCCGTTCCCATAAGAACACGGCAAGTGAAACAGCATCCGGCATGGCCAGTGCTTGGGAGGGACTTTCCCCTCTCGGCTGGACTGCTGAGGAACCGTGTACGCTAATGGGAGCTAGTGCACGTAAAATCCGTCGTGGCTCCAATGTCCTCCAAGTTGTTAAACGATACCTCTGGGGGTGCCGATTTCAGGGGGTTGGTCTCTCCTCTGGAATTGCTTCAAAATTAGGGAACCACTGGGCTAAGTCGGACTTCCTCCCACAGGGGCCCACTAAAAATGGAAGGCGCCCCCCTCTGCCCATCGTCTCCCTATCTGGGGGGATCTGGCACCGCATGCGGTTGTCAGAGGGCATAATAGAAAAAAAAATATGGTAATGCATTCGGAATTCACCATAATAAAATCTATTTGCTTTAAAATTTGCTTTGTGGGTTTTCCTACAAGCAACCGCGAATTTTCTCTCCGACTTTCCTTTTCATTTGACTCGATCACATCAATGTGATGCTCCAACAGAAAAAAATAATTCGTTTCTTAGATATGCGCCTTCTCTAAAGATCTACACGATTTGTACGCAAATGTGTACCTGTGCTTTCGCCTGCTTTCGATTTGCAGTAGAGGCTGACTTGGAATATGGTTTTTGTTTACTTAAGGGAAAATACAAAAAAAAAAAAAAATGGCGCACTGGGAAACTGGATTGGTTATTTATGGAGGGTTGTGTGGTCTCTTCTAGAAGACCTTTTAGCATTAAGTAGATGTTGTAGATATCAATGTCTCAAAATATTGGTCGCTCATAGAAATTTCGCTGTATGTATAATATATACAGTCAACTCCGGATATAGTGAATTTTCAGCTTTAGTGAATGCATTTCATTAGTCCCGATTCAGATAAGTTCGAGATATTCATAGGATTATTCGGTTTTAGCGAACCATGACTTCGGTTTTTAAATTCGGTAATTCCTTTACAAGGAGATAAAGCCAATTATGGTGGCAATTACAACGGACGCGAGAAAAAAACGTTACTGTAACAGAGTCACTGTGTCAGTGAGTCAGGGATCAGTGTAACGATATAGTAGAATTTATATTTTTTAAATTATTTTTTTTTTATTCGCTCATTTTCCATTTGCATTTTTATAGCTGAAGAAAGATGGACTCTTTGCACTTCCTTACTGTTATATTTTATATTATCAGGCTTTAAACCAAATAGGTAGGCCGTTCTTGAAGGTAGTATCCTATACATTTTATATTACATGTGTGTTAGACACGGATTTCTCTCTATGTATTATTCACTTATTGGTGAATGAAGATGATATTTGCGACCTTAATATAGCGACGTATTATTGTGTGTTATCCTTAACACATGATCATCTCTAATACAGCATAAAAACTGCACAATGAACTCTGTTGAAAGAAAATACAGGATTCAAAAATTCAAAAAGAATCCATTGCAACACCCGCATTTTTCTGCCATAGTTCATCAGACTATTAAAAAACCATAAATGGCGTTTGAACAAAAAATGTCATATATGAAAATTTGCAGAATAAGACATTTGTAAAGCTAAGTATTGTAAAGAACCAAAGTCAACACAGAAAAAAAGAGCATTGACACAATTCCACAAGAATGGACAGCAGAAATGCTAAACTAACAATAAGACACTTGAAAACTTTGAACTACAATAAAAACAACTTCAATCTCCTCTCTTGGTTCCCTCTCTGGTTCATTGCAATGATCTTCCTTGCAAATGTTTCGCGCCGCTAATTTTCGTCATATATACGCATCGCTCTAACGCCATTTGTGGTTTTTCAATAGACCGGAAGAAAGTGTGTGCTGGCATTGGAAAACTTTTACTATAAGCGTAACCGTGAGAGCTAACTCTATTGTCCTAAACAATTCCAATTTGAGCTCATATCTCAGAATAATTATATTTGAAATCTCACTGGATTGGTTTAACGGCATGAAAGCTAGAGGTTCATATATCGGGTAAGTTTTTTAAATACACTGTATATTCCTAGGACTGCATAGTGCGTATCGATTTTTAAAATTGATGAGTAAAAGGAAACATAAATAAATAAAATTATATTTTTCTCTCAAATATTGGATTCCTTCTTTAAACGCAGTCAGAAAATAATTCGAATGCATTTACACTGGGGATGTATATCCAGTACTTAGATTGAAAAATTCAGCTTTTCTTTTACAAACAACCTGTGGCGCACACAAGGGAGGGGTCCAGGGGGTCTGGATCCCTCTCAAAAGAGTTGTTAGCTTTGCTTCCTTAAATCAAGATATATTTTTTGACATGTAAATGTGTTAAGATTTTAATTAATACTTACTTTATTTGTTAAGATAAATAAATAAAAACGATTGAAAAAAAATGCAAATATATTAAAGTGCTTATAAAAGGTGGCCACCAGGGAAAAAAAATCGGTATTTTTGGGTGGCTGTTGTCGTAGCTTTATAGGTTGTACCCCCTCCAAGAGAACATTCGGTGTGCGCCACTGCAAATAACCACACTTACAAATAGCCTTCACTTACAAACAACCACACAAAAATTTTGCAAAGTGAATTTTAGATGCGAGTTTTAGATTTTATGAAACTGAATGTTTTCTACTTGTTGGAAATTCATTGATAAATGTAAAATGCATATAAGTACATATCGTGGTTTTTCTTTTAAGTATTTTACTATTTTACTATGTGGACAAGAATTTTGATAGATTCTGTAAAAGTATTGTACTCCACATTCCTAGTTTTTCTACGTTAGGCAACACCAGGTATAAGGTTAGAAATTTGGGTGAATATATTTCTTAAAAAATATTCAACACTGCATTTCGAAAAAAAAAATTGGCATTGTTTCCGAACATAAATACTCGAAACATATTTATACCATGCATCAAAAAAAATAAGTTGCTTCATAAATTGAAATTTGTAGTGCAACAAACAAAGTATAAAACTTCCATAAAAATCTTTAAAATGGAATATTTCAACGAACGCAGGACACTTGGTAAACTCCTTATTAAAAATTTTTCCACTTGTTGAGCCGTGGCAAAAGCAAATCGGGCAGGTCAATAGAAAATGTTCCCATCACCATCTCAGAATTTCATGATTTTCTTTTATTGTGTTGCCTTACCCAAGGAAAGAACAAATCTGAAATATTTTTGATTTACCTCTTTTAGTTTTGGAGTTATGGGAGGGGGGGGGGGTCAAAGTACTCCAGACGAGTGACGTAGAGTCACTGGAGTACTTATTCAGTCAAATTAGGGCCATTTTTGCCACTTTATTGTCTCGACTGCGACTGGCTCAGAGGTGCTTCAGAGAATTTTTTCATTTTATCCTATAATATACCTTGTATATTAACATCTCAAATTGAAAATTCATTCGAAAATAGTCAGAGCCCGAAATTAGGGCCCCCAAAATACCCCCAATTTCATAAAAAATACAGTTTTAAGAATGCTTTAAATCTTGGCTCTGACGTGATACAGAAAAACTTTTTGCACAGTGCAGTTATATATCTTCATATAAAGTGATTCCAATGTTAAAAATTTTTGAAGGCCCCCACCCCAGGGCTCCCCGGTACGGGGTGTGCTAATTTATGCAATTTATGCAATTTCCTTAGTGCTAATTTATGCAATTTCGAAGCATTGGTACAGCTGAAGCCGACTTCCCACAGGAGAACTATTGACATGGAGATGTAGTGTCAACATAGAAGTTTGATATTATGAAAAAACATTTCTTGAAGGTACAACTGTTTCCAAGAAAAATCCCAAAAAGTACCTCCCTATTTGGGACATTCCACTGGCACGCATGGGGGCATTTCGGCGTTACATTTAGAAGTTTAATCGACAGTGGCAATATTGAAAATTAACTTATTCTTCATATATCTCAAATATATCCTCCATATATCACAAATAGTTATTTTACAGGGGCACTCATAAGAATTACATTACGCTGTATGGGAATCACTGTAACTTCTGAACCGATTCGAAATTTTTTTTCACTGATAGAAAGCTACACTATTCCTGAATAATACAGCCTACCTTTCAGCATGCAGCATATTCAAACTTTATTAAACTCCATTGAAATTTTTGAAAAGTGCAGTTATATATCTTCATATAAAGTGAATCCAATGTTAAATATTTTTAAAAGCCCCCCACTTTGCGGCCTCTACCTTCCAGTCATTTTAAGAGGCATCGCAAGAGCAAATCAGGTAAACAAAAGAAGAAAGTTTCAATCACCATCTCAGAATCTCATGATTTTTTTTTCTTTCTTGTGTTGCCTTACCCAAGGAAAGAACACATATGAAATATTTTTGATTTAGCTCTTTTAGTTTTGGAGTTATGGGGGTCAAAGTACCCCAGAGGAGTGACGAATTTAGGGCCATTTTTGCCATTTTACTCTTTCGACTGTGATTTGCTCTGACATGCTTCAGAGATTTTTTTTTTTTTTAATCTGATAATATATCTTGAATATTAACATCTAAAACTGGAAATTCATTTGAAAATAGGCAGAGCCACCAAATAAGCCCCCCCTCCCAAATATTTGGGGGGGGGGGTGAATGAATTTCCAGTACAATGGATTCACTTTATATGAAGATATATAACTGCACTGTTCAAAACTTTCAATGGAGTTTAATAAAATTTGAATAAATTTGAGAGGCGAATGGAGACAGTTACGACAATGTTTACGAATTATTTTGAGTGTTCCTGTAAATTATGCTGCATGCATGAATTTTAGCCTATGTTATTCAGGAATAGTGTAGCTTTCAGTGAAAAGATCTTTAGAATCGATTCAGTAGTTACAGTCCATATAGCGTCAGGTGCTAGAATTTTTGAGTGTCCCTGTAAAAGAACTAGTTATGCTGCATGCTGAAAGGTAGGCTATATTACTCAGGAATAGTGTAGCTTCCTGTCAGTGAAAAAAAATTTCGAATCGGTTCAGTAGTTACAGTGATTCCCATACAGCGTAATGTAATTCTTATGTGTGGCCCTGTAAAATAACTATTTGTGATATATGGAGGATATATTTGAGATATATGAAGAATAAGTTAATTTTCAATATTGCCACTGTCGATTAAACTTCTAAAAGTAACTCCGAAATGCCCCCATGCGTGCCAGTGGAATGTCCCAAATAGGGAGGTACTTTTTGGGATTTTTCTTGGAAACAGTTGTACCTTCAAGAAATGTTTTTTCATAATATCAAACTTCTATGTTGACACTACATCTCCATGTCAATAGTTCTCCTGTGGGAAGTCGGCTTCAGCTGTACCTATGCTTCGAAATTGCATAAATTAGCACTAAGGACCGTGTTTGGGGCCCCGTACCGGGGAGCCCTGGGATGGGGGCCTTCAAAAATTTTTAACATTGGAATCACTTTATATGAAGATATATATCTGCACTGTGCAAAAAGTTTTTCTGTATCACGTCAGAGCCAAGATTTAAAGCATTCTTAAAACTGTATTTTTTATGAAATTGGGGGTATTTTGGGGGCAATAATTTCGGGCTCTGACTATTTTCGAATGAATTTTCAATTTGAGATGTTAATATACAAGGTATATTATAGGATAAAATGAAAAAATTCTCTGAAGCACCTCTGAGCCAGTCGCAGTCGAGACAATAAAGTGGCAAAAATGGCCCTAATTTAATTCTATGTCACTCGTCTGGGGTACTTTGACCCCCATAACCCCAAAACTAAAAGAGGTAAATCAAAAGTGTTTCAGAATTGTTCTTTCCTTGGGTAAGGCAACACAATAAAAGAAAATCATGAAATTCTGAGATGGTGATGGGAACGCCCTGCTCGATGTGGCCCTGCAATGCGTCTTAAAACTACTCGATAACAAATCAAAATAATGTCTTACCCTATGGTTAAAAGGTTTGCAAGAATCAAAATAATTATAATGGCCTGTTGAAGGAGCTAAACACACACTACGTGACGCAAACGACCACATTCGTTTGCAGCATTCCAATCATGGAGGACAATTATGTTCAGATATTAAATTCTTTTTATAAGAATGTTTAAGACAAAGGAATTCCTTGTACTTCATCTTTTTGTTGCTGTTGTTTTCTGTAACATTTTCAGGATGGGGAAATTCAACTTGTGCTTTACCCCTTTCACTTACCCTCTGTTGACAGTGCCGCTTATTTAATAGTAGGTTGAAACACTTGTGTTAATGCTGACATGCTTCCCCTTCTTTCTCTAAAAGTACGAAGTAAGTTAATAGAGAGAGAGAGAAGCACTGATTGGTCCAAGTACACACAAAGCCCGTTATTATAGAAGAATATGGTTTAAAAGTCGACTACCTGTGATGCAGTTAATCACATATTTTTAATTAGTTTGGATTTTAATTTCTCTATCCTTTGACATTTTCAAATTCCTATATTTCTGTCTGCTATTCTATCTTAAATCCGTTTTGTAAATTACTTTATTTACCCATTAAAAAAGCCTGTTGAGGAGAGAGGTTTTTTTTTCTTTTCATGGCGCCTATGTGGCGTGTTTCTCCCTAATACTTTCTCACAGGGCTTCAATAAAATTTCTAGAGTTGCCATCTCTCCTATCCATCCACTGTTGGCGAGCCTGCGTTATGAAGCCCGGTGGTGCAGCGTTCAGCGCATTGCGCTGCTGTGCCACAGGTCCAGAGTTCGATTTCAGGTCTGGGCAGGGTTCACTCAAACTTTCATCCCTGTAGTGGGTCGATAAAATGAAGACCACGCTTACTTGGGAGTTAAACACTGGGGTCTCCGCTTCGGGCTCACCAGCTGGCCAAGGCATATGCCAGAGCCCACGGTCGCGAAGGCGTGATTAGGTAGAGCAGACATTGGCCCGCATGTGGACTGCTGCACAAATGCTTAACTTTTTTTAACTATTGTGTCTTAGGTAACACAATAGTCAGCAGGAATTTTACAGTCTGGGGATTTTTGGTGATAGTTCTTTCTTGCTCCTAGCACTATCGCTAAGTTGACTTACTGTATTTCTGAACCTTTTTGAATCACCTAACAGTTCTGCTTCTGCCCGTAAAGATACGCCTTTTTTGTGCTGTAGTGCCAACCTCCGTACTACTGCCTGTAACTAATTATTTGATGTAGAAAATAAAATATTTTTAAAATTTTTTGTTTGGCATGACGTTCCTTCGGTATTGCACACTGCGTCATTAAATGTATAGGGTGTCTTGAAAATATAGGTACAAAATTTTAGGGTAGGCAGGGCCCATCATAAAGATTGAGAATTCGATGGTAAAACATAGCAGGATACGTCAGAAGGAAGAAGCCAAAGACAAAAAAATTCCATATCGCAGGAGGTAGCAGAGTTTACCAGGTAGATGATTTGATAGAACTGAACAGAGTGATTCATTGTTGAGCATCATGAGTACAAATGGCGTATTAGAGAACACAGTTCATAAAGATGCAACAGATAACTGCAGTTCTCGCCGTGAGACGCCAAGCAAGCCTCCCACCGAGATGTGGAAACCTCAAAATCTCGGGAGTTTCTTTGGTTGAAGCAACTGCACAGAGGAGTCTTGCCACGAGATTCACTGCAGACTCAACAGGCTTTACACACACAATCGCTTTTTGGAGTTCCTACGGAGAGAAATTATAGATAGATAAATCAAGTGAGCGAGGAGGCCGGAAACCCGGTCCACCATGTCCAACCCATCTTTGCGAGCAAGCATCATCAATAGCGAAGTACGATTGTATTTCCGGTCATGGGTTGTTTATATGCAAGGGAAAATCCCCATGATGTGCCCTATATTTTCCAAAAGTTTATTGTAATAGTTTTGAGATTTTCTTGTGTATTAAAGTCCATGAAAACTATTTAAACACAAAATCATCACATTGCATTCTGAGATAGCAATTGGTAACATTAATTAACTATGAAATGTTCTTCTTAAGAATAAATCACGTGAGCACGAACAACTCTAGGTTCACCCCCTACTGATATTGCTTATCAAAACCTTGCACAGTAAGTCACTATATCTATGAAGTTTGGTTTGAATAACTAGACGCAAAATTTGTTTCTGACTTCTAAAAAGCTATTACGCATTCACTAATCATTGAAATCAGAAAAAAATAGTATGCCTTCACTAACTATTCACTTCTAAATAACTATTACGTATTTTCTAGCTATTCGCTTCATCTATTCACTTCTGAAAAGTTATTACGTATTCAATTCACTTTTTCTATAGGAAAATCTTTTATGCATTCACTAACTATTCATGTCTTCTATTACGTAACAAAACCTTTCACAGCAAATCACAATATCTATGAAGTTTTCATTGTAATAACTACTGCATATAAAGAGATAAATTTTATTTCTTCCTTTTAAAAAACTAGGAAGAAATAAAAACGCATTCACTTCTATAAAAAACTATTATATATTCACTAACCATTCGTATCTCCTGTTCGAAAACTATAACGTATTCACTAACTATTTACTTTATTAAATATCAAAACCTTTCACAGTATCTATGAATTTTTCGTTGAAATAACAACACTATATAAAGACGCAAAATATATTTCTCACTTCTACAAAGAAAAAAAAAATCTAAACTTTTTAAAAACTTTTTTTAGAGAAACAAACTGAAACGTAGAAGGGGGACTAAAATCTCTGATTCTGAGCATGAACGAGAAATCAGTTTCGCTGATGTGACACAATATTTTTGAAAATAACTTTTATGTTATTTCTTTTTCGGCTTCAGTGAATTTGTACTAAGGCCGAAATGCCTCCTGATATTTCTTTTCCAGTTTTGTTTGCCAGTGTAAAACTAACAAAAGCATCATATCAAGGACTTGGGAGTGAAATCTCTCTATATTAGAAAAAGTCTTATTTTGTAAAGTTACAGCTGCATTTCATGCGGTAAAATTCGTTCTACACAGAATTTACTATCGTAAGTAGAACTAAAAATTCTTACTGCTACTCTACTGTAAAAATTGCAATGACAAAATGAAACAAGGGAAATTTAAAAAAAACTGAAAAACTCTGAAATTTTAGCCATCAAACAGAGGATGATGACTTATATTTTTATGCGCACGAATTAGAAAACTGCAATTCTATGAAATTACCAAGAAACATAAATCATGCAAAAGGCATCGATTATAAGTTGCATTCCAACAAAATATTCTTTTCTGTGCTAGATTTGGTAGTGTATTTCACTCAAACTTAGCAAAATTTTGACTATAACCTTAAAAGGAAGCTGGATATCATATTTATTGCAATTTTTCAAAAGGGACTTTAAATGTTAGTTCCTCCGTTTAAAGGAAAAGAAATCTATTATACGTGCATTTATATGCATTGTGCATTCAGTGGATCAATGTCTCTAAACTGCCACAGACCGTAATGTATTAGAATTTTTTAAAGTGCTCCTGTCAGAGAACTATAAAATCCACTTGCACTATTTTCAGTGGAGAGCATTATTTGCAATTCTTAACAGCACATATCAATTTTATATTCTTTGAAACAAATAAACGACCGTAAAGTAAGTTTTAAGCAATGAATGCCAATAAAAAGTGATGTAATGGAATTCTTTTGGGTGCTCGTGAAAAATGAAAACGAGAAATTTTCACATTAATGATTTTAATTTTTTTTTTTCATATTCTTCTTACTACTACTTTTCATTCAAATTATATAAAATCTTGGTAAGATAAACCACAAAATTGTATACTATAAAATATTTCTTAAAATTATCACATGATTATTAAAAAAGTACATAAAAATACAGTTTTAAATACATAATTAATAATGTGCAAATGTGTAAAATAGTTGAAATTACTTTATTTTTATGTATTTTTTAATGATCATGTGAGAATTTGAAGTAATATTTTATAGTGTTACGAATTTTCGGGGCAACCCGCTGCTCTGGGGCTTAAAATGGTTTAAAATTCGTATTCTACGCTTCAAATAGATAAATTTTGCTTTTTGTTGCATCAAAATCGGCCAATTAGAACCGGAGATACGTAGGTTTCGCTTTCCCATATGTTTTTCTATGGGCTTCTAGAAATCTCGAGAAATATTAGTCCTAGAGCTTAGATCTCTTCACTTTTGAGGACTTATTTTTGGCGCCAAATTTGGCGATATTTCGCCAAAAGTCGCCAAGCTTGGCGACTTTTTGGTCATTTGGCGCGATTTTCCCGATGGGGCCTGGAAGTTGTTTTTCCTGCATTAAAAACTCATAATAACCTAACATTTCTCTTCTATGACGTAATCAAAATTCACGCTTTATGTAGAACCCTCGAGAAATTGACTTTTCTGGAAACCTCTTGTACCTCCTGCGTCGACTATTTATAGAAGCGTGCATCGCCCCGAAGAGTCAGTTGCGAGTTGAACATTCAATGTGTGAAGAGCTCTGAGTACGCTTGTTTTGTGTAAACTGATAGTGCTATAGAAGCTGTGTTTTAGCTTGCTTTGTGAAGCTGTTTTTAAAGTGCTGTGTGTAAATTCTTCATTGCTGTGTCTTAAGGGATAGTGTACTATATCCCTTGAATATTTCCACGGAATTTTAGCCTGTAAAAGTGACTTATTTTGTGTGAGAAATACAGCATTTGTGAGAGCTTCTGATCCAAGCGGATTGTTAAAAGCACGTTACTGCTAGATTGTGCTTGTGAATTGTGTGCAGCTGATTGTTCTACGAAGTTCTAGAAGAAATAAAGTTTGTGTTCCATCCTGACAAGTGACTTTTTACTTGAACTTTTTTTACACCAACTGGACTTTAGAACGACGAACCCCAGGAGTAGCAGAGTAATTCCGCAACATTTGGTGTCAGAATCGGGATTCTAAAGAAGGACTTTAATTTTCCAGTTTATGGTTTTGACTAGACAAAAAAATGGAAGAACAACTTCAAAAGCTCATGAATATGATGCAAGAAATGAAAGCCGGACAAGACGAGATGAAAGCCGGACAAGACGAGATGAAAGCCGCACAAGAACAGATGAAAGCCGGACAAGACGAGATGAAAGCCGGACAAGAACAAATGAATTCGGATTTAGAAAAGAAAATTGAAGCCGGACAAGAAGAGATGAAAACTGGGTTGCAGAAAATAGAGAAAAATCAAGAAAAGTTGGAGCAGAAGATAGAGAAAACCCAAGAAAATTTAGAAGAAATTAAGCAGGGCCAAGAAGAAATGGAGAAAAGAGTTTCTCTCTTAGAAGAAACTCAGACGAAATATGAAGAAAGAATTGAAGGGAATGTTAAGGAATTACAGCAGGATATTTGCAGAATGCGTGAAGAATGTGAAGCTAAAATTGAAGAGAAATTGGACGCTCTCGTAAAGCTGGGAAAGTTACCCGAAAACATCAGGTTATCTTCACACCGCCCAGCAGTGAAACTTACTGCCTATGACGGAAAGACTCCCTGGGAAGCTTGATCGTCGCCAGAGCCAATGGTTGGAGCGAGTCCGAGAAAGCTAATCAACTGGCCGCTTCCCTTAGCGGAGATGCAATTAATGTATTGCAAACTATCGGAGCGACGAAGATAGGAGATTTTGACGCCCTTGCCAGTGCCTTGGAGATGAAATTCGGTGAGAAGTGCCAGAAAGAATATAGTAGAATCCAACTTAAGTCAAGGATGCAGAGATCTGGCGAGACCCTCCAAGAGCTGGCTTCGGACATAGATAGGCTGTGTCATCTAGCCTACATGGACCACCTTGATAATGTCCGAGAAGAAATGGCGGTGCGTCATTTTATTGAAGCCATCCGTGATCCAGAAACCCAAAAGGCACTCATGTTGGAGGATTATCAGGATTTGAAGTCTGCTCTGGTGTTCGCAATGAAGCTAGAGGCAGCCCAGCGAGCCGTGAGAAAAGATCGGCATGCTATTAGAGCGGTCACGGTCCAAGAGGAAGCTGTTAAAGACACAGAGGGCGTCGAGAACAGGTTGAAGAGAATTGAAGATCTCATAGAGCGAAAATTAAGATCCGATAGATCGAGAGATGGCCGAAAGAAAGTGAACTGCTGGAAGTGTGGCGTCGAAGACCATGTACAAAAGCATTGTGGTCGAAAGTCTCAAGACCAGCAAGAGAAATCTAAGAACATGAAAGAGGGAAACTAGGAGGTGGCCATCTCGCGGGGCGGAGGTTGCCATATAGTCAAAAGCCCCACCTAAAAGTCTTGCAGATTTCATCAGTGAATGGTGGCAGTAATGGACTCTTCGTACAGGGATACGTTAATGGTTCCCCATGCCACATGGTGATTGATACTGGAGCGAACGTAACCATCATAAGGACGGATCTGGCCAAGAAATTAAATTTGAAGATTATCTGGACTCCGTCCTCGCTGACCCTCCAGACTGTGACAGGTGACAAGATCGAAGTGGGCGGAAAAGCGCAAGTAGAAATCACGTTTGGGAATGCCAGATACGACCATGTGGTATATGTCGCCAATATTACAGACTCTTTTATTCTCGGACTGGACTTTTTAAAATCACACAAATTTAATTTGGACTTTTAGAATAATGTGCTTCGTTCAGACTCAGAAGAAATAGCTGCGTTCGATATTAGAAATGAAACTGTTTTGCCTGTTCAGCAAATAATAGCCCAGACTGATATCACTCTACCTCCCAGAACTGATTCCATAATTTCTGGAACAGTAAAAGAAAGCAATAAATTCCGTTTTGGATTAATCGAACACCCAAGCAATAGTAATTCCGTCAGAGGAGTGCTTGTGGGAGCAACACTTGTGGACTTGTCGAGAACAGAAATTCCAGTTAGAGTAGTAAATGTGACGGACAAGTCGAAGGTGATAAAGAAAAATGAAGTGTTGGCGACATGCAATTCTGTTACCTGCATTAATAAGAACATCAGCCAAACGACAGCTAAATCTTCCGAGTGCCTGACGAAGGAATTAATACAAGACGTGGAGTTAACGGCAGAACAGAGAAGCGCTGCGGAGAAAGTAATAGCTGAATTTGAAGACCTCTTCTCCCGCACTTCGGGTGACTTTGGCCGTACGAGCTTAACTCAACATAGGATAGATACAGGCAGCCATTCTCCCATCAAGCAACATCCTAGGCGGCTGCCGTTTGCTGAGCAAGAAGAGGTGAGCAGACTTTTAGAGGAGATGCAGCGTGATGACGTCATCGAGCCATCGACTAGTCCGTGGGCCTCGCCGATTGTTTTGGTCCGAAAGAAAGATGGTTCCACCCGGTTCTGCGTTGACTATAGACGTCTGAATGACATTACCAAGAAAGACAGCTACCCTCTTCCCAGGATAGACGACACATTGGACACTTTATCGGGAAACGAATGGTTCTCCACTCTGGATCTCAAGAGTGGCTACTGGCAAGTAGAAATCCATCCTGATGACCGTGAAAAGACTGCGTTCACCACGGGACAAGGATTGTGGCAGTTCAAAGTTATGCCTTTTGGACTCTGCAACGCACCGGCTACATTCGAGCGTCTAATGGAGACAGTGGTGAGAGGACTTTCCTACGAAGCATGTCTCGTTTATTTGGACGATATCATCATCGTCGGAAGGACTTTCGAAGAGCATCTCGAGAACATTCGAAAGGTACTACAGAAATTAAAAGAGGCAAACTTGAAACTAAGTCCATCGAAGTGTAATTTGTTTCGTCGGGAAGTACGTTACCTCGGGCACATAATATCCGCCCACGGAGTCCGAACCGATCCCGAAAAGACGTCCGCAGTCCAGAACTGGAGTCGTCCCGAGAATATCCATGACTTAAGAAGTTTTCTCGGTCTGTGTACTTACTATCGAAAATTCGTGAAGGGCTTTTCTCAAATTGCAAGACCTCTTCACAAATTGACCGAGACTGGACAGAAATTTCTATGGACTGAGGAATGTGAGGACGCATTCAACGAACTGAAGACGGCTTTAACATCTTCGCCGATCCTGTCGTATCCTCACCCTGACAAGCCATTTATCCTGGACACAGACGCAAGTAAGGAGAGTGTTGGAGCAGTTTTGTCCCAGGAGATAGATGGCCAAGAACACGTCATTGCTTACTGGAGCAAATGCCTTTCAAAGGCAGAACGTAACTATTGTGTTACGAGAAAGGAACTTCTTGCTATCATTAAAGCCGTGGAGCACTTCCATCATTACCTGTACGGCCGAAAGTTCCTGCTCCGAACGGACCATGCCTCTTTAACCTGGCTTCTAAATTTCAAGAATCCAGAGGGCCAAATAGCGAGGTGGATACAGCGATTACAAGAATATGACATCGAGATACGTCTTCGGAAAGGGTCATCTCATGGAAATGCAGATGCTTTGTCGAGAAGGCCCTGCATAGACAGTTGTCGCTATTGCTCCAGGGCAGAGAAAAATTACCATCTGAAACATCCCGTTGTCCGCCAAGTTACATCATCGACACCATCCCAAGATCCCTGGAGTGACGAAAATGTTCGGGCGGACCAATTAGCAGACAGCATTAAACCTATTGTGGAATTTATGGAAAAATCCAGCGCTAAGCCCAGTTGGCAAGAAATATCATCTTACAGTCCGGCAACAAAACAGTACTGGGCTTTATGGGATTCGCTTCGCCTGAGGAATGGAGTCCTGTATCGTAAATGGGAGTCGGACGACGGCAAGATGCTCCGATGGCAGTTAGTACTCCCTCGCTCGAGGATTCCGAAGGTTCTAGAAGAACTTCATAATGGCTACACTGGAGGCCATTTTGGCGTGATGAAGACCCTGCAGAAAGTTCGCGAGCGCTTTTACTAGGTTAGGGCTCGAGGCGACGTCGAAAAGTGGTGTCAAGCTTGTGACGCCTGTGCCGCCCGTAAAGGCCCGAAGAAACGAAGCCGTGGAAGACTACATCGTTATAATGTAGGAGCGCCTTTTGAGAGGATTGCACTCGACATCCTGGGACCTCTTCCGCGAACTTCGGATGGCAACAAATACATCCTAGTTGTCATTGACTACTTCTCTAAATGGCCCGAAGCGTTTCCTATTCCCGATCAAGAAGCTACGACCGTAGCAGAGGTACTGGTGCAAGAATGGATTTCCAGATATGGAACCCCTCTGCAACTTCATTCCGACCAAGGAACGAACTTTACCTCTGCAGTCTTTAAAGAACTATGCCAACTTCTCGGAATAGACAAAACCCAGACTAAGCCTTTACACCCACAATCCGACGGCATGGTGGAGAGGTTCAATCGCACAATTTTGAGCAACCTCTCGCTCCTGGTATCTAGGAATCAAGAGGACTGGGACAAGAAAATCCCCCTCTTTCTGCTGGCCTATAGGAGTGCCGTCCACGAGACTACCAGCTTCACACCTTCCCAGATGCTGTTCGGCAGAGATCTTCGTCTTCCCGCCGATCTAGTGTTCGGCCGCCCTCCAGATGTGCCTTCATCGCCAGAGGAGTACGTGGAAAACCTTCGGGCACGGTTTGAAGATGTGCATCATTTTGCTCGGGAGCGGATCAACCTGAACACGGAAAAGATGAAGACTCGCTACGACACGAAGGCTACGGGACACGAGTTCAACATAGGTGAAAAAGTTTGGCTATGGAATCCTACTCGACGGAAAGGCCTGTCTCCCAAGCTGCAATCGCCGTGGGACGGTCCTTACACAGTCCTAAACCGGCTGAATGACGTCATCGTACGGATTCGTAAGTCACCAAACTCGAAGCCAAGAGTTGTACATTACGATCGGCTAGCCATCTACCGCGGTTGTAATTAGCTCAGACCATGGTCACTATGGCGTAATTCCTATTTTCTTTCAACTCTCATTTCTTTCCTGTCTTTCTCTTCTCTTCCTCATTCGTCAACTTTCTTTCACTTACTTACGCCATGTTTAGTGTACATATTTGTAATATATTGGTTTTTATTAACGTGTATTTGTTTATTACATTGATTACTTATTAGTGTAATTATTTATTATGTATACTATTTATTTATTAGAGTGCATTTGCTTACTGTGTTTATTGATTATTTGCTTAAATTATGTTGTTAAGATTTGGTTAAAGGTTGGACACTGTATATTTGTGTGACCTCCTAACCGGGGATTGTACTGCCCGGGACGTGCAGTCCTTGGGAAGGGGGCAATGTTACGAATTTTCGGGGCAACCCGCTGCTCTGGGGCTTAAAATGGTTTAAAATTCGTATTCTACGCTTCAAATAGATAAATTTTGCTTTTTGTTGCATCAAAATCGGCCAATTAGAACCGGAGATACGGAGGTTTCGCTTTCCCATATGTTTTTCTATGGGCTTCTAGAAATCTCGAGAAATATTAGTCCTAGAGCTTAGATCTCTTCACTTTTGAGGACTTATTTTTGGCGCCAAATTTGGCGATATTTCGCCAAAAGTCGCCAAGCTTGGCGACTTTTTGGTCATTTGACGCGATTTCCTGGAAGTTGTTTTTCCTGCATTAAAAACTCATAATAACCTAACATTTCTCTTCTATGACGTAATCAAAATTCACGCTTTATGTAGAACCCTCGAGAAATTGACTTTTCTGGAAACCTCTTGTACCTCCTGCCTCGACTATTTATAGAAGCGTGCATCGCCCCGAAGAGTCAGTTGCGAGTTGAACATTCAATGTGTGAAGAGCTCTGAGTACGCTTGTTTTGTGTAAACTGATAGTGCTATAGAAGCTGTGTTTTAGCTTGCTTTGTGAAGCTGTTTTTAAAGTGCTGTGTGTAAATTCTTCATTGCTGTGTCTTAAGGGATAGTGTACTATATCCCTTGAATATTTCCACGGAAATTTAGCCTGTAAAAGTGACTTATTTTGTGTGAGAAATACAGCATTTGTGAGAGCTTCTGTTCCAAGCGGATTGTTAAAAGCACGTTACTGCTAGATTGTGCTTGTGAATTGTGTGCAGCTGATTGTTCTACGAAGTTCTAGAAGAAATAAAGTTTGTGTTCCATCCTGACAAGTGACTTTTTACTTGAACTTTTTTTACACCAACTGGACTTTAGAACGACGAACCCCAGGAGTAGCAGAGTAATTCCGCAACAATAGTATGCAGTATTTAAATAGTAAATTAAACTGAATACTATATAAATATTGTATACTATAAAAATATATTTAAAAAAATTCATGTGATTTCTAAAAAATACATGAAATTAATGTTTTAAATGTACAATTAAACTTAATACCTTATTTGTTACAAACTGATTGATGTTTTTGCTTCACCGCAAAAAAAGACCTTCTTACAGACTTGTACTCAATATTTTAAGAAACTAAAGTTAGAATTTCAGTTAATAGCATCGCAATTTTTTCTGGAGCTTACGAAAACAATCCCGTATAAATGTTTCTAATGTTCGCATTCATTTAGCTTTTGTCCTAACTTTTTTTTGCTTAGTCACTAACAAGGGCTAAAAATCTTCAGAAACGAACAAAACTTAAACTTTTATTTTTGTTTTATATTTTTTACATACATTTTTCAGTTGTCTGGCCATTTTCTTTAGATGTTTTAAAAACTTTTATTCTCTAATTCTTTTTTGATGTTGTTATCAGTTTTCTTTAAGAACTATAGAAGGCAGAATTTTCAAAGTTGCGTAACAAGCTATTTAGCCGTTACTCTGTATAACTTAAGGTCTGTGAGTGTGTTTGTGATTGAAGTTGAATTATCTAAAAGGAGTGTTTTTGTTTTACATAGTCAGTTTAACTGAAATAAATCCTCCCTAGAATTCATTAGTCCAAATTCATCTTAGTTTGTTCTCTGAAGAAATTTGCAAGCAGCTTATGAGACTTGCTTTTAATTTTTTAAATAACATTTTCAGTTGTCTAATTAAAATATTAATTGTATGAGTGAACTACTTTTTCCTAATATTTTCGCAGTTTTTTAGAAGCATTCATTCATATGAAGGTCTCTCATATTCGGATTTCCAAACTGTGTAATTCCTTTAATCCGGACAAAAATTGGCCTTGAAATAATCCAGTTATGCTACACAAACTGAAAATTGGCAAATAATGATTGTTTTCACGGTAAAATTTTCTTGGAGCTTTAAATTATAAAAACGAAAAAAAAAATGATAGGAATATGTGTAATTAGGAAAAAGAATAAATTCTTAAATTACTTCTAAGCTTTAATATCAAAATAAGTTTTATGATACCTGAATGTTATAAGTAATTTAAATTGTACATGCATTGCTGTGAATACTGGAATAAACTGTACGGGATTTTGCGTCACAGTCCATTGGAAGGTTAAACCACATTTTTCATAAGATACGAGGTTTAGTAGGATTTTAAAAATAACACCTTTCTTTTGTGTATATTTCATTAATAGATGTGTTTTATTTCTCACTTGTGCATTTTTTTTCCATTTAGAAAAGTTAATCTGATTATCACGATTTCCTAAAAGTTTTTTCTTAAAACTTCTATAATCTAGAATCGGTAATGTCCCAGTGCATCCAGATTTGAGAAAATCTACGGTATTTATTAATTCAATAAGGTCAGAGTGTAGGGTTTTGCATAGAAATGTTTAAAGAAAATATATCTATCGACTGATATAAGACCGGCCTAACGGCCAAGTGGATAAAACCCTCAACATTGGGAGATAGTTGAAGTGTGCAAGTCGAGGGTTCCGGAATGTCGATCTTACGGCCTGGGGCTTTGGGAAGTTTTTAACAGATGTACATCCGTGAATACACGTTAAAGGCCTTTAAAAAGTTATCCACCTAAGGCACCCCTACTTAGTTAGATACCTATCGTGTTTATATCCCTTTCCTAAAAATAACTTGAAATAAGGCGAACCTAACAAGAAGCTCTATCTCTTTATGTTAACTTAAGGACTGACAGGAATTTTCTTGTCAGATTCAAAATGATGGCCTTAAATACTTCAATTTATGCAGTTTATAGGATTTATGTAATAATTATACTTAATTGGAAATGGTTTACAGGATTAATATACCAAGAATTTCAAAGTAAAATGCTTATCACTGTAAAACGTGAAGCCATTTGTAAAAGAAAATGTCTTCTAATGCACCTGAGTTTCAAAAATTTGTTCTTTGTGTGTTAATATTACCTACACAGTTTGTAAAACTAAAAGAAAAAAAAATATATACGTGTGTGTGTGTATCTTTGCAACTCAAATGTATCTTTTTTTTTAATTTCTAAAAGAAAAAGAGAGACGTATATTATGAATATTGCGTTATAAAAATCTTAATACGTGCTATATCCGTAACATATTCCAGCTCATTTCAAATGCTACTAGATAGACATTAGTAGATATCAATATTTTTTATATAGTCCCAATTTTCAAAAATAGATGGCTACATTTGAACGTACAGTGCCTTCGCTATTATCTTTGTGTAAAGTCGGACAAATTAACAACTTGAGTAACTGAAAAAGATTTGTCTCTTAAATTCTGAAAACAGAAATTAGGAAGTTTGAATCATTTACACATCACTTCGCTTTCTTACTGATTTAGATTATTTATCTACGAATATTTTACCACTTTGTATCTCCTTTACGGAAATGTGCCTTCTAAAATCCCTCGATACCGAACTAACGTACCGGGAACTCATAACAAACGAATCTCTCCCCATTAATTTCTACAAAGGAAATCATTTATTACCCTTTCAGCACCGCGTTTGTTGAAGTTAGCCCTTCGCGTTAAAGTACTTAATAAGGGACACTGCAGAATGCTCACGTATTCTCAGGTTGCATAGCAATTTGCTGTCTGTGGAGGTAAAAGAATGGTTAATGGAAAGCAATCCTCCGGGGGATGCTTTCAACTCATCAAGTAAAAACGTGGTTTTTCCGTAGTTAGGAGGATAAAAGTGAAAATAAAATAAAAAGTGTTGAGTTCAGTGCTGAAAGGATAAAGTAATACCATGAATTAAGCTTTCATTTGCACTTTGCGTTTGGGAATTTTGTGAAGTTAAGCACATCATTTCTGTAATTTGCTCAAAGATCAGATTTATATATTATTTCTACATTAAATTTAATAATAATAGATAAGTTGTCCTGTTTTACCCTTTTTTAAATTCTAAATGAATAAGCATATGAACAAGAAAGAGATTCATAATAAGCACGAAAATGTGAGGTCATGCTGAAGTAAATAAGCATCAAAAGACAGCATGTAAGGGCACCAAAAAGAGAGCCAAAATAGCAGACAGGTTTCGGGATGTATGACAGGTCGTCGTCAGTATTGGAATGAGAATGGAACCGAAATATGGGTTTAACGGGGCACCTGCGCCATGCACTTATCCCCCGAGATGAAAATTTGAAGAGATGTAAACTTTTTAATCTTGAATTTGAAAACCCCCAAAAACATGACAGGGGCGTAAAATCGAGTTGCGGAACAGAGTCGAGAAAACAAACAACAACGATCGTCTTTAGTCGAGAAACGAAAGAGCAAGACCTGAGCTGAGTAAGCAGTAACAAGAGATGGAATGGAGTGGAGGCCGACCCGCCTTCCCCCCACCCTCGAGGAGTGAGCTTCGCAGCGGGTTGCTCGGCCACGACCAAAATTAGCAGCGTCAAGCAGAGATGAAATTTAGCAAAGTCCAATGACAGGAGTGAATGGAGCGAGAAGTAAAACAAGCCGAGATGAGCCACAGCAGACATTGAGGAGGGTGCCCAACGTCGCCCTTGGAAAGGGTGCCACGTCCACAAAGTGACGGCCAGCCCTTAACTGTTGAAGCCCTGCTACGAAGTCTTGGTTGTAGCTGTTCTTTAGCGGGTACTGCAGCAGTCTCAGGAAAGTCGTCACACCGTTGGTCGACTGCCACTCGCAAATCGACCATCAGAAGAAGCGATGAACTATCTCAGGAAGTTGAATTCTCGCGCCATACAGTCCAGGGAGCCGTGATGATTCGATGAACCAGAATGTGAAGTAATACAGAACCGAACCGAACCGAACCGTAGTGGGGGTTTTCAGGGGGCACCTGTGCACATCCACTTATCTCCAGCGTGTCATTTGTAGAGTGTCTTTAAAAACTTGTAATAAGAGCAGAGGATGAAGTTAAAATTTTGAAAAAATGAAAAATAAAAAAAAAAGCCTCCATAGATGACGGAGGTGGTTAAAAAGGGAACAGTTCGAAGAAGCCATCAGCAGATGGCTAGTCGAAGGTTGGCAGAAGATGAAGGGCGGCCATAGGCCGTTTTTTATTGAGAGGGTCTCTGAAGTCGTAGTCGGGGAAGTCGCCTCTGATAGCATTTGGGAGCTCATCCAGGTTGTGGTAAAAGTTGATCATTTGCTTGAGTATGGTTTGTCTGATGGTCTTGACTTTTAAGTCCCGTCTGATGGTGATGTTAGAGATGAATGTTGGTCCGTGGCGAATTTTACGCAGGAGGAGGTTTTGTTTGGATTCGAGTCTGGTGATGTGGCCTTTTGCAGCGCTGGCCCATACGGGGGCAGCGTACGTAGCTGTAGGACGGATATAAGCTGTGTAGAGTAGAGTTTTGTTTTTAGTTGAATTTTTTTATTGAAGATGAGCTTGGAGATTTTGGAAAATGCTCCATTCATTTTTTTTCTAATGTTGGTTATATGATGTCGCCAAGTGAGGTTCTTATCAATTGTAACCCCAAGGTATTTCACTGTATTGGACCATTCCAGAGGGTGGTTATTGACGATAATACGTGAAGGAGGAGTTTTGCGAGTAAACGATATAGCCTGACATTTGGAATCATTGATTTCAAGATGCCATTTGGACATCCAGTCTTCAATTAGGGTGGTATGACACTGTATGTTTTTAGAAAGTTGCTTCTTGTTTCGGTGATGGCCGATGACGGCAGTGCCGTCAGCGAATAATGCTAGTTCGGTTCCCATTGCACGTGGGATGTCATTGATAAAGATGTTGAAGAGAGTGGGTCCCAGGATCGAGCCCTGGGGGACACCACTCTCAATGGGACAGGAGTCAGAGAGAGCTTGGTCAACTTTGACTTGAAAGGTTCTGTTGGTAAGATAGTTGTTTATAAGATGAATAATTGAATCAGGAAAGTGGTATTGCATGAGTTTGTAAAGTAAGCCTTTGTGCCACACTTTGTCAAATGCTTTTTTGAGATCTAGAAGAAGCATGACAGCTTGCTGTTTGGAGAGGGTGGCCTCGTGTATGGTTTCGATGACACGGATGAGTTGTTGAGTAGTTGAGTGTTTGGATCTAAATCCAAACTGTTCCGGTAGGAGAAGGTCATGAGTTTCGATGTGTTCCATGAGACGATTGAGTATGACTCGTTCAGAAATCTTGCTGAGCGCACTGAGAAGACTGATCGGGCGTTATGCTTCCGGTCTAGTTAAGTCCTGCCCAGGCTTTGGGAGTGAAGTAATACAGAGCGAAATTTGCTCTGTTTATATAGAAAAGTGGGGAGTCAGGATAATGTTTACGAGGCCCTTATAGAGAAGCAGGGATTCAGAAGAGGGCCAATAGGAAATCAGGAAATTAAGGTAGCTGAGAACAGGAGGATTTTCAACATTCAGAAAAGAGGAGGAAACAGCGAAATCAACATTAACAAGACTGTTTATGTCAGGGGTGGCGAACCACTGGCACGCGTGCCACTAATGGCATGCGACACAATATTTTGGGCACGCCACTTTTCAAAATAGTTTGCATTTTAATTAAAAATGACAAAGTTAATTATGAAGAGTCACAATCAAACGGTCATCGAGTCAAAATCATAAGTCAAAATTATTTGACGGCACGTCTATATGGCCTCATTAAACATTTCTTTAGAAAAAATGGCACACTGATCTATAAAGGTTCGCCACCCCCGGTTTATGTTTTCGTGGATATCGAAAACTTGAATAAAATCTTATTCAGTAGGGTACGGGGTCCGCATATGAGATTAGCTAACCTAAAGAGGAAAGTATGGTTGGCATCCAAACATTGTTTAACAATGGCAGACATATTGGTTTCATGTTCTCTAACAAAAACTATAAGTGTCAACCAGACTTCCGACTTTAGATCAGCTAAGCTGCTTAATGTGAAAGCAATTTTATCAATTACTGATTTTACTTGGGTAGTAAGAAAACAATTATTAGATTTAAGGTATCTTATTAACGTAATAACTTTTTGAATTACATCTATGATTGCAAACATAAGTTTCATTTGAGAAAATATAACCTTATCATGCTGCAGTTGAAAAGCATAAAAACTTGTCTACACAGTTATAAGTTTTATTAAGAACTACTAAGAAATTTTAGAGAAATGTATGTTAGAAACCATTTAAATACGGTTCTTTAAAATTATCACAGCATATTATATTTATAAAGCGTATACATGCATAGTTACGAAGTGCAGTATATGATTTTCACAAAAGGTTTTGAGCTTGTGTATTGAATATTTAGTCAGGTTTTATAATTTTGTTAATTTTTAGAATAAAATTCAATACAATATTTCAATTAATTTCCATGTGTGATGCATATCAATTACCCACGCAAAAGTAAATTAATTACTCAAATAAATGCATGCTGAAAGTTTGTAAAATACCTTTAGAAATTAAATTATCAATGTTTTATTATTACACAGCTAGAGAAAGAAGCATCGTAGTTACAGAAGCTGCAGAAAATTATATATATACATATATTTTCTATTTAAAATTATTAGCATAAAATAGTATTAAGGTAAGTGCAAATTTTGTGTTTTGAGGTTTAATTGAAATACATACTTTTTAGTCTCATATTCGCTTGAGACATATATTAATCTTCAGTAGATGCTTCGCAATGAAGGAACAAGAGCTAAGACAAAGGCTTAATAGAAAAAATACAGATTAAAAATGCTTATTACTTTCTATAGTAATAAACATCATTAGTGTATTATCTCCTGATACTTCTTCATAAACAATTTTCTAAACTATAAATTAATGCAGGTTCAATGCAGTTTAGCGAATTTTATTATGTAACAGCATGTTTGTTTAATGTCTTCGTACTACTGAATTCGATTAACTGAGAGATAAAAAGTAACAATAAACAAAGACTTCAAATTACTTCAGCATAACGAAAAATTGTTGCCATTTTAAATTAGTAGAGTTTGGCAAATTCTCTCCAAATATAGTCGCCAGGCTGGATTCAGTTTTGGAAACTTCACCAAGCGGAGTTCAATTTCAGGAACTCACTATTTTCTCTTACCTTTTGTGAGGTAAATTTTAAAAAGACTGAAGTATCGTTTTCAATATTTCCAAAAAAGTCTGTGAGTATTTGCTTTTGAATAAACAGTTAGCTAATTTTTTTACTACACCTTAATTAGTCAGCGCGATTTTACTCTTATATGTCATGAAATCTAAAAAGCTCGTTGATATTATTCATTTCTGAGGTTCTTTTACAAAAAATATCATGCTCCACGATGCATAAATTAACAACTTACTAATAGGCCTTATTCATAGATATTTTTCCCTACAATCAAAATGCTTAATTTATACGTTTATTTCAATCCAACCGTAGTTTAAATAGAACAAAAAATACTGTAAATTACTAAGTGTGAGCAGTTAAAAGAAATTTAAAATATATGATTATTAAACGAAATATATGAAGAATATGAAGAATTCTTTTGAGATTCTATGTACAGCACGTATTTTTTTGCAATTATGTTCAAAGGAAACACTTGCGTAATAGAAAGAGAGATTATTATTATTATTATTATTACTATTATTTACTTTCAAAAGCAATATTTTGGAGTATATGCAAAGTTGCATTTTATTCTTTATATAAATATCAATTTTTGTGTGCTTTTAAAATATGTACAGGATGAATGAAATTTGTATAGATACTAATAAAGTAAGTACAGATATTAATAAAATACTAGCTGCTTACCCGTTCTCCGCACGGTAGGAGACGAATATTTTCCTTACACACATATAATTCGAATTAAACCCAGTGATAGGAATATAATAGTGAAAAATTGCTGGAGTTCTTACGAAAAGCTGACTCCATGAGTGGAAATTTGAGATGATTGCAACATGATGACACAAAAACTGCATCATTGTCACTGGCGATCAGAAAAGTAAGAACTTTACGGTATGCAGATGAAACGTTTCTCTTTCGAAAAATGCCTTATTTCTACATCATATAATTCTCTTTTTTAGGTTTAATTTATAGCATTCATACATACCATATGAATAACTTTACATGATGTTGAATACTATTTTATCTTATCTTGCATTTCGTAAAGCGTGGACAATGCATTAGCACAGTTATGTTGCAGATGACTTTATTAAATTTTACTCAAATTTAAAAAACCTACACGAAACAATCGATGCACATTGTACGTTCAGAAACCAAAAATGCATCCTGTTTCCGTGAAGATCTTGTCGCTTTCGCAAATGAAAAAATTTGTGACGTAACTTAAGCGGAAAAGCTTATTACCCTTACTGAACTCTTAATACAGTAGCACACTTGTTACATAAAACTACCGTTGATCTCACTGCCAATTCACACTAAATAAATAACTAATTTCATATTTTATTTTTAACATAGATTAATTGCATAGTGTCAAATTCAATATTAAACAAAATCTGAAATCGTTTCTAGAGCTCTAGGTCTTGTAACTGGAGTAACTGGAAGATATATGAAAAAATAAATAGAACTTTAACAAAAAAGTAATTTATATGAAATATTCTAAGCACATTGTATCCCGTTATTCGGAAAGATTCCACAAACGTCATGGGAAGAAAGAGCAATTAATTTCATATTATATTTTGTATTCCTTGCAAGCGCCTTTGTTATGTACATGATTGCAATATCATTCTCGTACACGATGCTTATCCTATAGTCTCTGGTGATTTATTTTGGATTTTCATTTCATATTCCTGACTTTTCATACTTTTGAAATTTTGTTGCTTTGCGCATGTGAATATTCGATTATCATTTCGCATTACGGCTACCAATTAAATAGTTTTCCATATCGCTTCTTTCACGTTAACGACGTTAATCTGCCTTTTTCTAGTTTAAAAAAAACGCCTACAAAGTTTCAATGCTTCAATTTAGACACACAGAGGAGTTAGGCAAATACACACCCGACAAATTGCTTCCTTATGTCCGCCGAAGCAGCACATACGTTAGCGTGTAATGTGCTTCTCCGGATAATCTGACAGCAAAACAGAAGACAATGACGTGAAAATGACGTCACACGCGAAAGAAATATGTTAAAATTCTATTTGTTTCACATTTAATGCGTTTTCACTTTTTTGGGTCTTAAGAGAGGTAGAAATGAGTTGTTTCACTTAATTATTAAATTGAACAACTTAAGTGGCAACAATGGATTCCGTTGCTACGGAAACTGTAGCAGTGTTAAAAATAGAATATGAAATGATTTATTTATGTTTACTTTGCTAGAACTGCCATTTTGGTGTAATTAACGTCGGCAGTCGATGGCAAATAGCCAAAATGAATCACACATTAAACTTGACAATAAATGCAATAATTTAAAGGCATTACCAGCTAGTCTAACTGGGTTTAAAAAATATTCTCATTCATCTCAAACAGCATTCGTATTTATAAAGACTTCCTATTTTATTACACCTTGTTTGGCGGGATTAAAAAATATTATCTATTCATACGCTCGTAACACCGACTCATATCAATCGGAGCATAGAATTAGCAATACAAATGATAAAGTTTAATTTTCTAAAATTTGGCGGGGTTTCCCTAACTTAAATCAATTTATTTATCTTGATGAAAATCATTTAAAATCGCCTTAATAACTGCATTATTTCTGAACAGAAAATTAAAATTTCAGGCTAAATTCTAGTAAAACCTGCACTTGTTTTTAAAAATACTATTTCTTTATGCTCTCAGTAAATTGCGCCAAGCCTAAAATTGTGTGCAAACCACTAGAATCCACTTTCCCAAATCGCCATATAAGCCATTTTTTTTCGCCAAATTATAAGGTTATGCACTTTAGTCTCTGAAATTTACAAATCCTTTTTCTTTTGCGTATAAAAAATATTGAATTCCTGCTCTGATTTCCCACGCAGACGATATTTTAATTAAAAAATAACCTAGCAAATATTCGAAACAGAAAAAAAGTATTATTCCTTTATTTTTAATGCAAGAGTGTAAATCATTTAATAAATTCGCCAAACATGGCAACCTCGATGCTTATTTCTCACATTTTTACTACAGGGGTTACAATCGCGTAGTTGAGGAGAGCAAAAATTAGTGTTTTTGACGGGGTTTTTTATCAATATCTCCTAAACTAATTCGAATTTCGAAATTTAAATTAGCGGAAGACCTTCCTCGGAATTTTTCGAATAAGTGGACACCTCGATTGAAACTCAACTCCCCGCGGTTTCGGAGGAGATGATGCTACACACAGGCAGACAGACAGTCAGACAGACAGACAGACGCGCACAGATTTTAATAGTATAGATACAGAATAAAAATGTTTTCAAAAACAGAATTTTACGCATTTTTCTAGCTTCGTTAACTGTTTACTTCGGATAGAACACTGAATGACAATAAAAAATTACAGCAATGAATTTTACTTTTTTTACTGTCCTTTTAGAAAAACTACAGTAAATTTTCTAACTATTACCTAGCTGTAAATAAACTGTGTTGCTCGATTGAAATATTTTCTTATGCTTACATTTAATATGAAATCTACGCATATTTTTAATATTATATTTAATGCAATACTTTTATTATCAAACTCAAAAGATACATAATGTAAAGTATATGGTTGCGTGGACGTAATTTAGGCAAACCAAATAAGGATTAGTAAATTTTATGGGTGTTATTTTATAAAGTTTTAATTATCTCATAATCTAAAATGGGTTTCGATTTGCCTGTTGACAGTTCCTGGGACTTCACTTCTCAAAACTCTGTGGCAGGTTTTTAACCCTTTACAGGATTTTCCCGAGTTTAATTCGGCATTTTTACATTAATTTTTAGGAAATTTTGTATGCGAATGTACTATTAAGTTTAAAAAGTTATATATGTATGAAACTAAGCATAAAAATCCCGAAATAAAATCAGCCGGGAAGACGTTAAGAAACGCCAAAGATTCAGCTCTAAATAACTTTTGTGACTGAATTGTCCACTTTCCTATGAAAAACATGTAGATTAATTATTCAAACCAACTTAAAAAATATAATAATATCATTTTTTTAAGTAGAAAATAGTCATATTACATATTAAAAGCATTTTATATAAGTTTCTTTTCTTCCAGGACTGCGTGAATGAACGAACTCTAATGGAAAGTTGTTTACATTCGGGAACTGAACTCAGAGCAGGTACAAGGGATGGAGATTGCTTGGGTATAAATTGATGCACTTGTTCCAGCAGCTTACTCTTGGCAAGAGCTCAATTCTTGTGCATCCAGCTGTCCTGAATCCTGCTTCTATGGACCATTTGTGGCGGGTGTGCAAATTTCGATTTGATTGCTCTTTTTTTTTAAAGCTGCTCTGCATTTTGATGCAATTAATGATTTTTGAAAGTTTATGGAATAACATTTCACAGGAGAGTGGATTTTTTTCCATATCTTTAAAACATACTTTTTATAAATGAAGAATATTTCTATGTATTCACATCTACTAAGCCTTGGTGATATTTCCTTACACTAAGAGGGTTTGTAATGTGTATGTTGACAGCAAAATCCGCTTGTAGACACTTGACAGTTTCCAAATGTTGTGGTAAAGCATACGTCTAGCTTTGTGCACATTTCCCTACCACTAGTCACACTTCATTTTTGACTCACATTTCCAACAGATTTTGAATGGCGATGCGCTCGATCTACTCTCTGATATTGAATGGCAGAAAGTTTGCACAGTTAGCCCAACGCGCAAAAACAAGAGTGGTTGACACATATGCAGCACGTTCATCTGCTTTGTGAAAGTTGTGAGTATTCCGTGAAAAAAACATTAATTAAAAATTATTTTCTACGTTGAACTATAATTATTTTTGCGTATGAATACTTTATAACAATAAATTTGGCCAAACCAAAGCAAAGGGCTCTCTCTAACGTTAGTTATGGCATCAACACATATAAAATTTCCCTTGTACTTCAAGACAGAGTAATGCATTGAAACAAACTGCAGGCCTGAACAGTGGCCTAGCGGTACCCTTTTGAAGTGGGAGACGGAAGGCACCTGCTTCAAAACCAGGTCACATCCGCCGACCTAACCGTTCGGAGTTTTCTGTGATTTTCTCCGAAAAGTAGCGTAAATACGTGTTAGAACACTTTAAAAAGACCCCCCACGGAGAGCATCCCACCTCCCGACCGGGATACCTCGTGTAGATAATTAGCCGTAATCCCACAACACAACACAACACAGAAACAAACTACAACGCCGTTTTGTAAATTTTGTTGAAAAAACAAAACCTCTCCCATTTCCCCCAAAACTGTCGTCACTCATGGAATACGATTATAGTGTGTTTGGATTAGGTTGCACGGAGAACGATGCCTTACCAGTGGCGGCAGATTTAGAAAAAAGAAGTACTCTCCTCTGGTGAAATTTACATGGTGGCACTGCAGTCGTTTCAGTGTATCACGTTATGCGTTAGGGGAAAGCAAACATTTTGAGAGTTAGCATAGGGGAAATTTAACTGGCGTTATTGACGTTATTGGAATGATTGAGTTACGTGCGATGGTAAGTGACGGTAGCCTGGAGCATACGAATGTAAACAAACATGCTGTCATACTTACCTTCTAACCACAAAGTACAGAGCAACCTTGTGTAGAAGATTCTTTAATCTTATTTTTACACAAGCCTCTACCCTAGTAAACTATCTGGTTGACTTAGCCTTGAATTCACTAGAGTCAGAATGACTGTGTCAAAATTCAAACACCCTAAAAGTGTTGCATTTGAAAAAAAGTTCGAGAAATTCTGGCAAATGCCAAACGAATTTAATTATACGAGGAGTTGAACGATTATGGAATGAATTTTACCTTTTCCGCAATAGACAATCCGAAAATTTTAATTTAATTTATTTTCAGTAAATTCCAAATTATGTACCTTTTCTCTCCCATCTTTTACGAAAGTAAAAATTGTCTTTTAATAATGGACAAATAAAGGCACAGGGAAAACTTAATTGGCACTATGGGTATCACCGAGTTGTGTATGGCAGATGTGACGGCATCTTTGAGCAAAAGAATAAAAACGAATATGCCACTACTCTTACTTTCTAACCATAAAGATGCAGAACAATAGTGTAGAAGATTCTTTAATGCAATTCTAACACAAGCCCTTTCCCTAATAAAGTATCTGGTTGCCTTAGCCCTGAATTCAACAGTCAAACTTACAGAAAGAACCGTGTCAAAATTCAAACACAGTCAAATCGTTGCATTAGAAGAAAACATTGGAGCTCGGACTCGGATATAAGACAATTATCGACTAGCGGCAGACGGACGAAATAGCGTCAGCCACTGAAAGGAAAATACTCGACCTCTTCTTTGATGATTAGCTACATAAGCGTCCTCTAGCGATGCATAGCAACGTAGAGATATGAATGAAAGCAGATGGCATTAATTATCTTCATTGGACGAAATGAAGTAACTGTGTTGGTCTAAGTATGGCGGATCATTTTGTTGGTTTTTTTTAAAATAAAAGTGAAAGATGCACAATTTTACGGATTAAAAAGTAAATATGCACAGTTATATGTTACAAAAGTTCTAAATGCATAATCTCAGCATCCTGCAGTTAAAAGATTTACAGTTATATCAAATACGTAATTATTCTTGGCACCAACTTTGGCAAAATTACTTCTTTAGAATTGGGACTGTCACCATAGAATTACACAGTCACACTGCAATGTGGTTGGTCTAAGCAATATGGCGGATCGGTTACAGTTTTGGCTTCACTATCAGATAACTAATGGCGTCTCCTTGTATTCATATCTCTAAGCACAGCGACGAATCATGATAAAGTCTGCTATTAGCACACGCAAGCGTGCAACATAAACTAAATGATTACGACTCAGGACGCCATCTTACAGGCAAATAACTATTTTAGAATCCGTCGATGATCGTCCTATATCCAAGTACAAAAGGCAAAACAAATTTAATCACACGAGGAGTTGGACAGTTATGTAATGAATTTTAGCATTTCTGCAATAAGCGAAGCGAAAAATGTAATTTAATATAATTTAACTTCAGTTAACTCCAAATTATATAATATCCTCCTCCCCCGTTTACGAAAGTAAAAAAATTATTCTAATATGATGTCTTTTAATAGTGCACAAAAAAAAGTTAAAACAACATTAAGAATAAACTAGCATACTTACTGACCGCACTTCACTTGCCGCCTTAGCAGCCTAGAAAAAGGAAAAGAAAAAGTATAAGGAACTCACTAAATAAAGGCTAAAAACAAATTAAGCTCCTCTTTCGCTTTTTTTTTTTGTCGAACTTTCTGTTTTCTTTAATGACTGCCGTGAGATTTCCGTGTAAACGCAGTGACGAGTAAACAGCTAAATTATAAACTTTTAGTTTGAAGTAATTTTTCTTTCTCTGGAAAAGGGGGCTCTTAAGCTTTTGCCACAACTTTTTCGTTTGACTCTTTTTCAAAAGTGCAATGAAGTCTGAAAACATGCCGATGAAAGAGTTTTTTTTTCCACGTTGTGTATCATTGTAAAACAAGTTTAAACAAACATTTTTCTAGGTCTTTTTTACGCTTGAAATGCAGTCTATCTCAGGAGAATGGTTTTATATAAAAGGGGTAGCTATTTGAATTTCTTTGCTATAGTCAAAGCGACTCCGTGAAATCTGTTTTTATTTTGTTTTTGTGTGTGTACATTTTAGGAATTCTTTGAAAATTTATATTTATTCGTTAGCAATCTTTTTAAGATTTTATGCTAATTTAGTTGTTTGTGCGATGAATAAATGTATGAGAAATATTTAAGAGGAATTTTAAACCGATGAATAAATTTGAGTAAATAGAGAGTTGTTTTAATTTTTTTTTGTATATATTTATTTTTAAAAAATATTCCGCTATAGAGATGGAAATGAAGTGGGAAACAGGCTTCTCTGGTCTCACAAAACAGTTTCAAAGCAATGTTTTGCAAATTCCTTACATACTAATGATAAAAATGTCTGTCTTGCCTCAAAAACTCTATATTTTGGACTCGCGACGACTCATATAAAAACTATATGTCTGACTCGTCTCGTCGCACATAAAAACTGTACATCTCTGACTCATCCCATCTCACATAAAAGTGTACATATCTGACTCGTCTCGTCTCACATAAAACTGCACATCTCACACTCATCCCATCTCACATAAAGTGTACATCTCTGTTTCACACAAAACTGTACATCTCAGACTCGTCTCGTCTCTCATAAAAACTGTATATCTCTGACTCATCGCGTCTCATTTAAAACTGCATATTTCTGACTCGTCTTGTCTCACATAAAGTTGTGTATATCTTTGACAAGTCTCGTCTCACATTAAAAACTCTATGCATCTTATTCGTCTCGTCTCAAATATAACTCTATATATCTTATTCGTCTCGTCTGACATAAAAACTTTATAAATCTGACTCGACTCGACTCACATAAAAACTGTTTATTTTTGTCTCGTCTCGTCTCATATCCATCTCTATTTCGCTTACAAGCTGAAGTGCGCGAAGTTAACAAGTTTACTTGACTTTCCGAACTTCGTATTTCTAGTTAATAATATTCAGTCGCTAAAGTATTCTCAGTAGACCTAACAATGAAAAAGCGTTAGTTTTCAAGTCGGCAAGGAATTTAGCAATGGTAGCACTCGCAAGTAATCACTGTGTAAAGACTGTGTTCATGACCGTCTGGAGTTTTAATGTGTCAAAGGAGCCATAAAAAATGCAAGGAATTTAATATGCAAAACAAGTGTACACCATAATTAGGATCATTCATTTATTAATGGTAATTATTTTGCACTAAAACTTTAAAAATAATAAAGTGTTGTGTGGAACAACCATCTTTTCAAATTTTAACTGAAGGGAAAATATTGTTTTTTTCACAAACATCATGCTTTAATGATAAATCGTATGAAACTGGTTTACATAATATCAAAAACAAACTGGTGAAGTCCGGAAATTTTTTAATAAATATATATGTATAACTAGCTGCTTTTGTTTCAGAATAGGGTATCTGTTAAATCAAAAATTCGCTCTTTTAAAAGAAATTTCTCAAGTAGAAAAAGTATATATATAAAGGTTACAGAAATGAAGTTCGTGCCTATAACTTTCTATAGCTCCACGACCAACGAATAGCCTAGTGGATAAGACACTGAATATTGGTAGATGGTTGAAATATGAAGATCCAGGGTTCAGCTTACAGTGCAGCTGTTGATCTTAACAATGTGGAGCTTTGAGAGGTTTTCGCAAACATGAATACGTATTAGATATTTTAAAATACTTCTGCCCAAGGCATTACCCTTAGGCAGATAGCCCTGGTGAGGATTTGCTTTAACCACTTCTATCGATCAATATAAAGTTTCACAACATTCGGCTAAATTTTTAATTTTAAAATATCTTAAATTATATTGGATACACAAAATTAAAGAAAAATATCCAAATCTTCAGTACATGAAGCAGTAGAATATTGTTATTTTTAATAGTATAGTACAAACTATTTTAGTTCCGAACTTTTCTGTCATTCATTGTCTGTAAATTCATATTTTTTCTACTTTTCGACGAATGAAAAAACAAAAACCCGTAATTTAAAAAAATCAAAATATGGTTATATCTTTTATGTATGTGTAATTTTTTAAAAAATCTATGTAAGCATTCCACAAAAATTGATAATTTTTTTGTGAAAATTGAAAATTTTTTAAAGTTTTGTGACACAAAGTAATAAAATATCGAGGGTTTGTAAGAAAAATGCATACACTCTTTGAACTCTTATAGAAATTTAATGTTTCTAGCAGCATGGCTAAAATTTTGAGCAAAAGTAATGTTATGTTTAGATTTATGTTTGAACAGTCTCAAAGCACGTAACTCAGACATACTTTGGAATGGGATTGAAGCCCTTTCCGCAGAAGCCCATTGGACACTTTTGTGCGAAATACGGAAACTATCGTGACTCCTAATCAAGAATATATGGATGTTGGGACACCACTTTAAACATTTAATCTAACCATAAGCTGGACATTTAGTATGACAGGAAAGTGCTCTTATTTTTCAAGCTGGATTGAAGCCGTATTTGTTTTCAGAAATTTAACTTTTTAGGTTGAAAAATAAATCCTTTATGAGAGTTAAAAGTATGCGTACATTTTATTCTGACGCATCATGCATTTGTTTTATTTTTCAAATATATTGTAATCATCAAAATGAACTATAATCACCAACAATTTGTTTGTTTCACGAACGATTACAGAATGGTACATTTTTTTACACATCTTGTAACATTCTGATAGAATTCAAACAAAAACACAGCCGTCCCTTTAGTAACGCACTTCTAAGCTAAGAAAATATATGACAATAGATAATTTTTAGTTAGTAATTATTTAAAGTATGATTTCCTGTCGTCTGTCTTTCAACACCCTTCATTTTACTGTAATGAATATAAATGATTAGTTAAGCACATTTTAAGTGTCAATTAAATATCCGAATAAGTTCTTTCCGTAAAAAATAACAAACTTCTTCGTCTGATTTCCATAAAAATTCCATCTATATTCCTTAGTCTTTCTATTAGGTCTATTTTGTTTTTTTCCATCTTACATTTAAAGCATCTGTCGGTACAATGGTATAATGTTAATTTTAGCTATGCGTTATTGTCGCCTTTCAGCAAAATATTGCATAACTACTATTGTACTTTCTTGTGGTCATAACATAGACCATTTGTGACGTGATTTATATTCGTAATCGTGACGTGAATAATGCAGTAGAATTATTAATTCATGAGACAAACATGCTATAAAATTTACAAGAGTCTATTTTTCTAACTATAACTTATGTATGCATATTCAAGTGGTATGAGCATTGTTTGAAAGCACCAAGATGTCGCAAAAACCACTCAGTAACAGCTTTCATGAATTTTTGATGATTGAAATATTATTAATGAAGTCATTTCCATTCATATTCTGTGTCATAATCTAACTATCAGCGGAAAAGAAGGTAGTATCATCCCATGCTTCTAAAAGTGTAATTTTTTAATAGCTTTCGTCAAATCCGATTTATAAATACTCATGCTCCATAGTATGGGTACACGAAGCACATTTGTCGAACATTTAACCCCCGTTCTTCCAAGTAGGAGAAGGGTGGGCGAAATGAGCTACTTAAGGTTATTCTGGCAAATAACTCTGTGATAAATATAAATAAATTAAATAAGTAATACTTATTTCAGTTTTAAAAGCTTAGTCCTTATTCTTCAGTATTGAATATTGAAATATGCTGCATATTTGGTATCTGTATTTGAAAATATGCAAAGCTGCGAACTACCCCATTTCGCATAGTTCAAAGTTCACATGTAAACTGATCATCATCGTCGTCAACACCAGCCCACAAGTCATGAGCCCATTTGTTATATGCACTGCATTTGATCCACCCTTCCCCATGTGCTGATCTTGTGCATATATCGCTACAGCACAAGCATGTAACATCCACGTCATCTGGATTACTTTCTGACAGTTTTCAGTATGTTGGTAGAGTAGTGACAAGACGTATTTTATCTTGTAAACTGTCCAATATCCGACGTTTGGATAGAACTTCATTCTGCCTCACCTCAAGATACCCCGTTTTGCCTTACATGCAAACATTCAAAACAACTGGGCCTAACTAACAAATCGCATTCTACTTTTTTATGCAATTTACTTAAAAATCATCACTTTCACCACGTGTTAACTATCACATTAGTATCTGCATGCGAACCTAACAAAAAAATCCTAACATTACACTTACCTTAGATCAGGGTAATGAAAAGTAATAAATCTTAAGAGCGTATCTGTCTGTGACTCTGCTAGTAGTACCTATCCCACGTGGAAACGAAACATAGATACGCTATGCACAACCTATAGCAATGACATACAGATGGCAGCACATGATAAGGGGGAAAATCAAAAACCCCGTTTTATCCACTCTTCCCCAGCATTAATCTTTGTACATTAGTATGCAAACTTGCATGACAAAGTTTTAAAAGTTCTCCTGTCGCAGCTTCATTATTGGGGTTAGTGGGTCCGAACCCAACAGTGGAATTCATATCCAACTCTTTCTAGGTACTTTTTGAAGGTAAACTCAAAAAGAATGTTTTCCGGCTGCATCGTCAGTTGGCAGGAGCGAAGACGAGGTTGAATTGTGTTTCCATGATATATTTCGTAAAAATATCGTATCGCATACTCTGATAAAGCCATAAAAATGAAATGTAGAAAAATACATTTGTGTTCTTTTGTCCTTCAAAAAAAAGCTAAGGGTGAAAAGGAAAAAAGTAAAAAATAAACATACAACAGCCTAAATTTTTTGAAAAACCAAAAACTTTCAGTTTATTTTGTTTCAAATAGCTTATAGTGCTAGTTGAAGTGTTGAAAAAATGATTCTGGCTATCGACAAAAAGAAACAAATAAAACATTTATTTTTTGGTGTGGTATCGTCATTTCAGGTTTTACGTAATCTGTCTGAAATTTCTGTTTTGTTAAGTCTTTGAAGCGGCGGGGTTTTGTTACACTAAACAAAAATTTTAATTGCAATATATTTTTAATGAACTACTTATGCTTATTTAACTTTTATGTTTGTTAAGCGTTAATCTGGATGTTTACAAACATTTCCTGCAAAAGAGTGGAGAGCTTTACTCATGTTTTAAGAGTAAGACTGACAGAGTAACACTCCCCTCCTTCTCAATATTTTAAGGATTCATCAATGTCCTCCATATTTAAAGGATGCATCTATGAATTCTAATTCAGGTGCTAGTTCTCTCATCTGGAATTGGTTCAAAATTAGAAGCCCAGTAATAAGGGTCAATGTTGGTCTGCCTAGTAGGCAGCCCCATTATGAAATGACCAATATCTGCGGTTTTCGTACGGGTTAAGCCAACAAGTAGGCTGCTGACCCCGCCATTAAAAAAAGGTTGTTTCATATTAAACCACTTTCTATTAAAGGATCATTATGTAGTATTTTAAGCAGTTCAAAAAAAATAATATTTTTACCAAATTTATAAAACGTTTCTGTACTAGCACCACTCTAATTTCATCTGCAATATTCATTGGCAACAATTTTCATATTTTTAATCATATGCGTTTACAGCTCTTCTATTTATCGAACGATCGATCCCGATGAATATCGATACGGAATCATTGCACAAACAAAACAAAAATGCTAATAAACTCCCAAACCTCATCGATTTGGGGAGGGAAAGTTCGATTCGCAGGTAATTAGTGGGTCCCTCAAAAGTGATTAGGAAGTATACACCAATTAACCCCGATTCGCGAGGAAAAACAAAACAGGAAAAGGGTAACTTTTGATTAATGGTTTTGATGCTTTTGCAGCTCGCTTGTTGCCTGTGAATTTATTCATCCCGTCTTTTATCTAAATCCAAGAAAGAATATAAATTACTTCACACTAGTTTGCAGCTTCGTTTCAAAGCGAAAAATCTCGAAATATTTCAATGTAAGGAAATGTCAAGATTTTTGTTGTTATTGTTCATTTTGGGATAATACGAACTTGGATATAGGACGAGCATGGACTATTCTAAAAGAGATAAACGAAATTTGAATTTAAAATGGCGCTGTGAGTCGTAATCATTAAATTTATGTTGTGCGCATGCGTATTCATATATGTGAAGTGCAGTAGTCATAACCCCCCCCCGCATGAAAATTTTCTGGCTACGCCACTGCTACTAATTACTAATTTTAATAACTTGCCTGATTCTTAATCTTAATAAGGTTCCTCTGCTTACGGCCACAATAATATGTCTCATTGCGGCCCATTCTCCTCTAAACTCCCTTTGTGATTTTCGTAACGTTATTTTTAGAAGAAATATATGTAATTGTTCATAGAACTGATGTCAGAAATTTATTTATTCGTTCAGGTACCAGAAAAATTAGAAAATGTGGTGGTGATAGACTGGAACTGAAATACGTTAATTCAGAATGAATTTTAGTATTACCTTTAATTTCCGAATTCATCTTTTAACTGAAAAACAAAAGCAGTATTTTGACTATCAAATCACGCATGTGCAATATCTGTGAATTGGACAGTCGATTATTTGAACTTATTAAATGACATTTAAAAAGAGACTGAGATCTCCATTTGGAAGAACACACGAAGGGCAGCATTAAGGTTTAGACGTTCATTGGTTCTGTCAATTCGTATTATAAGGTGTGTTTTAAGTAGGAAAATTGATATGTGCAAATGAAAAACAAGGGAGGGGACTCTAATAACTTTACAACAGATTTCCTAAAATTTACTAAATTATGCCTTAACTTGTTCATTCACTCCGTTTTTTCCTATAGTAGGAATAGACAGGAGATCTTACTACATCTTTCGAACGAGATTTAAAAAAATTAAGAGACATCTGACTCATATTGTAAAAACTGTAAAACCTTTAAAGCCGGAACTTTAAACATGTTCGCTGCTGATCCACGAGTGTTAGCTAAATTTCCTACACCAGTTTTATGAATAACTAATTCATATTCCGAAAAACACGGTTTAAAAGAAATATGTGAAATTTTTATTATTCACGACATCAATCATTTATTATTAAAAACCACATTTTATATGTGAAATTGACATAGTAACTCTAATCCGGCAGTTAAAGTCCGATATCAGATTTGAAACTCCGGATATTTATCGGTTAAATATTCTATTGATGAAGGGATGGACCAAAAATAAGACATAAGTATGCACACAAAAAAAGTGTGCGTTTTATTTGTATTCTGTGTGTGTGTGGGGGGGGGGAGAATTATGAGGCCATTTTATCAAACGTTACCTTCCCTGAGAATGTTAACTTCAAATACAGATGCTAGTTAAAATTGCTGGCATAGTAAGCAAACGTGATCTGCTGTCCCCTAGAACACAACGGTTTTAATTTTTTCTCATCAATCAAATTTATCAATCAAATACTAATTCAGTGAACTATTATCTCAAAATTTCAATTTAATATTTAAAAAAATAATATTTAATTAAAGATAAAATTTAATTAATTACGCTTAATTTTTCCACAGCAAGTATTTATAAAAAGCATAAAAGCTGAAAAGATCTAATGTATAAAATTGATTAGTAATATTGAACTTTTTTTAAATGAATAATTCACCTCCATGCATATTCATTAAAAAACTTTTGGTACAATAAATACTCTATAAATATTTAAGCACTAATTTAATTAATTAATTTGCAAAAGAACGTTCTTAATTAAAATTTATATTCTTGTATTCTAGAGAGAAAAATATATAAAATCTCTCGGGAAAATAAATCTACAAAGTTTCGCTAAAAGTAATTAATGTAAAGTAAAAATTTAAAGTATATTTTTAATTTTTAATTCATACTAAATAGGTAACTCTGTTTAAGTATGTTTTTAGAAAATTAAGGAAGTTTATTCTGCTGAGGAAACAAAATTGTATTTCTTAATTGCAAAACTTTTTCTTAATATTAACTAGTTATGGAATATAATTTGAAAAAAACAAAACAAAAAAAAACATTTTAAAATATCCACTTTAATTATTTTTTTATTTCATTCTGAAATAAGTTAATTAAATCCGTGTTTTTGCAACATTTATGATAAAAAATGTTGATCCTATTATTTTTTATTTTACTTTTTCTGGCTATTTCATCAAAATTGCAAGGAACGACGTCGAATTATGGCAAAAAATGCATGAATTAAATTTCTTAAATTTACAACTTATATGAACTATTTATATATTGAAATATTTCTGCATTTGTTCTAGTGTAAGAAATACAGTAGAAAGAAAAAGAGAAGAAACTAAATATTTCGATTTTATCGATTCAAAAAATGCGTTTTTCCAAGTAACGATTTAATGAAAAAAAAAAAAACTGAATGTAAGTCATATTTTGATTTTTGATACTTGTAAAACAGTCTGATTAGACATATTTATAATAATTTGATGTTTTTTTTAACCACTTTTTATAATTTTTCATATTTTTATTTGTTCATACACACATTTACTTTCAACTAGAACGTGAAATCTCAAACCGATTTTTAATTACTTACTCACTCATATGTGCAGTTTTATTGAAGATTGTAATAACTGAGTGAGATAGGGATTGTAAGTACAGTATCAATAATAATTACAGTATCAATTTACGCCTCCCACGAAATGAATGTGACGGTGCAAATCATGATGTAGAGGGTGTCCGAAATTTGTTGGACACTTTACATTATTAAATTAAAAAAAAAAAAAAACTATAAGTACGAACCGCATATTTGAATGATGTCCGACATACAAAAGTGCTAGACTTTCGTTTAAAATAATTTCGTACTAAAAGGTCTGATAGATGGACCTAGGTGTCAAGGACTTCGGCAAGAAATTCAGAAGGATGTAGTGGACATGGTGACTGTAGCGAAGATTTGGCAACGTGATTTTCCAACGGGACGGCTCACCTCCACGTTTGTTTCAGTGGCTTCCTCGATTGCCGGATTTAACCCCTTGGCTTTTTTTATGTGGGACTACGTCAAACATATTGTTTACCGTCCTAATGCACAGGACTGTAAACAATATGTCCTAATGTACAAAAACTCAAGCAGCCAACCACAGCTGCTTTTCATTCCGTAACTCCCCAGATGCTTCGAAATACTTGGAATGAAATCGATTTTAGTTATGCAATGATAGCATTAAATTATGAATTTTAAAAATAGAAGATTTGTTACGATAGTTTGAATTAAAATACAATTACCTTGTAGCAATATACCTTGTTAATGAATTTATTGTGTATATTAAATTAAACGTGTTTGTTACAGTCATAATTTTTAAACAGGGGACTTCTAACTAACTAAATAATAAATAATCCTTCTGCAATATATCTCAGGAGTTTCAACAAAAAAAATTACTTGAACTTTTGCATTACTTCATTTATCACGTATATGCAAACTATTAATAAGATATCTTATTGCGCTATATACCCGACTATAGATAAAATAAAAATAAAAATAAAAGATTCTACTTCGAATTGTTAAAGTCATGTAATGAAACAATACATAGATAACAAAAAACGTTAAGTCAGTATAAATATTAACACGTACGCATTTAGCATAACATTTTCTATGTACACTTCTTTAATTTCATCTTTATTAAAGCTATATTTTTATATCTATAAGTACACTTTTCGTTTTAAAGTGTAAATATTCTATAAGTGTTATTGTAAATTTAATTAGATCAAATGGAAGGAGTAATTCTTTGCCAAAAGAAGAATGAGAAAATATTGTACGAGGGTTAAGAGTAATTTCCCACGAGAATACAATATTAAAGAAACTTTTCGCGAAACTTATTAAGCTGTATTAGAAATAAAACGAAAAGAATTATCGTTTACGTTTGATGTTAGATACATTCTGTATTAAATTTAAAGAGTAACAATTTTCCTTTGGTGATGAAAATTTATAAATACTTTGTAAGAATTATATCCAGCTCTAAAGATTTCTCCATGAACGTAGTCATAGAAACAAAAATCTCTGTAAATTATATCAAATGATTTGCTAAAATTCAGATATAAAAATTTGTTAGAAAAATCTGTTTGCAAGTATTTTATTCGTATTCTTGTGACTACTTTAAGAAATGGGAAGAATCATAGAGTATTGTGAGAAAAGTTTGGTATTTATCTAATTTGCGAAGGCTTTTTCCAGCTGCTTATGTTTTGGTAATATTAAGTGTACTGGAAAGTAATGTTATTTTTACGTAAAATTCCTAAGCATGGGAAGCATTTTTGTAACATTTTAAAACGAGAACTGTATAGATGATATTTTTTTCTTTCAAGACAAATGGTCACTTTATCTCTTTTTCCACGTCTACCCTCCTTGGAAGATCATATTCGAAATGATCTGAAATCGATTTTTAGGTATTCGTGAGAGTTGTATTTTACAGCAAGAATTTTATGTATATCTCTTTTCTTCTTTGACATTACGCACGATATGTGGAAAGAACGTTTGTGTCTATATGCCGCATAAGTTAAAAAATTTCCAAAATGCTCTTTAATAAAGTACATATAAAACTCACATATGAGCCGAATTTCGTATTATTAGCTTTATTAGTTTTGGCTAGGCAAAATATTGACTTATGAAAAAAAATATATATTACTTTCTGGTTCACCTAAAACTATTCTAAGAGATCTCCACAGAAAAATCTTGTTGAAAAGTTGTTCGTTTAATAAATTATGCAAATTCTGATTACTCTTATAACGAATCCAAATTGAGCTAACGACTCCAAAAAAAATGTAAAGTATCTCTTTACAATCTTCACTGTGCACGATTACAAGCAGTGAACTTATGAGAGTTACGAATTTTTCGTGAAAAAATTTGCATGCACGGAATTTGTCCGTGGTAGGCAGATCCTTGGGTCTAAGGACAAGGTTCGTATCCCGGCAGACCAACAATCACTCTGCCCATACGGTAAACGTGAACGTTAAATCTGTGGGTGTCGCATGTCATCTCCCTGGGTAAGTCAGTAGGTAGGACAGAGTTGCCAATAAGACCGTAGTCGTGGCTGACGAGATACACAGACTGCTGAGCTGTTATTTTGATCTCAGTCCTTTGCACTCGAAGAGTCATATATCCCAGGGTGTGTGATCATCTTAGTATGGATATCTCCGACTAAAATGGTTGCACCCCCCTGCTGACATGACTTTTCGGGTGCAAAGGGTGTGACTAAAATAACTGCAATGTACCCTGTATATCTCGTCAGCCACAACCACCATGCATGTGAAAGGTACGTATTCACTAAATTGTTGGCTGTGAAAGTTCTCACGATCGTCATAAGTAGCTTTCGAGTGGTGTCATCATACAGAAGTGTCCATCACATTCTTATTTCTGTCCATCTTCATTCTTCTCATTATTCTTACCAATAAATTCACTCTGAATGAATTTCCGAGAATGTGAAATTCATTGAAATTCCTATTCATTCTTACTATAATATATTAATAGTACATTATTCTTTACTCTTCACTGTTTACATCCTCACAATGAAGATGCAAACTGTGAAGAAAATGTCTCCGGAAGGATGAAAGTATAGCTGTAATGGCAATTTTTCCCCTTCTACTGTAAAGCATGAGGCTTTCTTGCATTGTCATGGAGCAATTTGACAGGCCGCAAACCTTAGTCCGTAAATGGACGTTTAAGATCAATTTTCTGCTTCAGTCGCAGCAATTGCTGTTTATTGCAATTATTATAGCGTTCAGGAACTACAATTTCATCAGGATCCCGTAGTTCGCAGTACAGTGCACCCTTCATATCCCACCATACAATGCAAGGCCTTGTGTTGCAAAACCAGTCAACGACACGTGTGGTAAGTTTAGCTGGGAATTTTTGGAACATAGCTCCTTAGGACTATCACCTGTTTTGATGGATGAACAATGCCATTTTTTCTCTACACTTCCACACAGCATACAAAGTACGAAAACGAATTGATGACTTCATCGCATCAAAAAATAGATCCTTCTACGTTGCCGGCATCCGTGCAATAACTGACCGATGGCGAAAGATGCTGGAAAATAATCGAAAATACTTTGAGGAATAAAGATAATAAGTTCTAAAATACATATTCAATTCTTTAGCATGAACTTTAAAACTAATTACTAGACACAATACAATAATTGCTTACCTTTGCCTTCAGTAAAACATCAAACTAGATTACTAGGTACACGGTATTTTCCTTTTAACATTTACTGATTCAAAAAAAGTAATGCGTTTTGCTTTCGTTCATTCGTCTCCTGTCGCATATATACACAAATTTTAGGAGCCACAGTAAGTCCCTGTAATAAAATCCTCTTTGTTCTGAATGAACCAACCAAGTTTCAACAGACTGTGGAGCAGTGAAATAAAAAATTGTATTTCCCCCATGCAGTACCCCTTCTGTATTAGTGTTATCACCAGTTGCAGGTTTAACATAGCAGTTGCTATCGATGTTTTCATTTGTCAAATACTGGATGCCAGGATTGCATGCATCACACACAAGCCAAATTTCTAAATTTTCTTCATTAATATTTTTGAAACCTTCATTTTTCTCTCTAACGGCAAGGCGGAAACAACTAAAAAAGAGATACAAGAAAAATAATATAATGATAATAATAAGTTGTAAAATATAACTAAAAGATGTAAAATATAACTAACAGAAGTGACCGCGTGGTCTTTGCCTTAAACGTTCTCATGCACGCCAGCAAAGCGCTGCCTCAGAATCCCCGTAAAGCGAGGCTGCGATGCGGACATCTTAGTCACACCCTTTTGCCCTCGATGAGTCATGTGACCTAGGGAGTGTGGCCATCTTAGGCCGACCGACAGATAGTCACAGTAAGATTGCAGCACCCCCTATGTCTCATGAGTCTTCGATGGCAAAAGGGTGTGACCAAAATGCCAGCACCGCGACTTGTCTTTCTCGTCAGCTATGCCGGCCGTAGAGTGATGCACATCGACGGAGGTGGTATATTTTCATTGGATCAGCCAAATTACAGAGCAGACAGCCAGGATTCGAAAGGTTCTAATGGGAGAGATGCTCTGCCTGATAGTCATGTCCAGTCAGAAGATGGAATTGGGCTCCAGCCGGAGAGGAGCCGCCTGAATCTTCTTCCGGGCCTGCTTGTGCACTTCGATGAGTCATTCAAAGAGGCCTACAGACGTTTCTCATTGGTCAGATTCATCCGTTTGATGACGTATCTAAGTGCTGGAACCAATAAGCGAACATTCGTAGGCCTCTTTGGATGACTTATCGGAGTGCAAAAGCAGGCCCGGTAAAAGATTCACGATTGACCCGCTCTAGCTTGTCTGCATGGACTGGTGGGTATCGCTGTAAGATCTTCTGCCCTTCAACGCTTTAATTTTATTTAGTGGATTTGTACTTAATAATACCGATCAACGACCAAAGAAACTTGCCGAAATCTGTAGACCACTTTGACACTTACGAAAACGCTGCCCAAGATGCACCAACGAGGAAGTAGGTCTAATTTGCACCCCATATGAGCTTAACCGGCAAGATTCTAATTCACGTTAACATCAATTTTAGATTCTTGATAATCGTGAAAATTATTTGCAAACCAGGAATGATCGCGGATAATCCGTGCACTCCGTTACAATCGAAACTATACTGTACTTAACAAAAACAAAATAGCTGTAATTTCGGGAATCCATTTCCAAACACTTGCAATGTTGTCCCTCATGAATTGCTATTAAATATGTCATGTGCTTGGGCAAAATTACTGAACTCTTAATTAAAATTTCTCGCATAAGACAAAACATTTCAATTTTGCCGCCTGAAACGCATTTATTCTATGAAGATGCATTGGAATAACTTTCTTTATCGAATACCACGCTGTTATCTCATAGGTAAATGCAGCTGTAAAATGTTTACACTTTTGCAAATTAATTAATCTCAAAGAAGAAATGAAATGGCACATCTACTTTTCGTGCATTGAGAAACATAACGATAAAATTTGCAACTAAGCGACGAATTTCCTTAATTGAGATTATGTTGTAGAACTGTCAGCTATAATTTATTAATGATATCTTAGTTGTTATTACAAACAAAGTTTTGGAAGAAAAGAAATTTGCTAAATCTGATGTTATATTAGAGAGTATCGACATTCTTTTTCATCATTTACTAAACATTTTATTTACTAAAAACTGTAAGTCTCACGTAATTGATATACTTATAAACTTAATGACTTAAACAAGCAAAATATACTTACAGAAATTAGGAATAATTTAAATACATTTTATATATGGAAATTGAATTATATATCTATTAACATAATTTATTGCACGTAATTTAAAACGAATTATATGAGCAATTAATATTTTTTCTTTAAAAAGTATGTATAAAAATGAAATTTTTATATGTATCATTTGGACATCTTAAGCATCTTCTGAAAATAAGATTTAATACTCATGAAATAAGGATACGGAAATTCGATAACACTTAAAAGCAATTTGTGATCAAGAGTGTAAACGTTAAAGTTTTAACTTCCTATACTTAGGAAGCTGGGAACAAAAGGGTTAATTTTGCAACTCTACCAGAATAAAAAAATAACATTTTCTGTATACTTTTCCATGAATTACTTGAAGAAATGTTTCTATTATGGTTAAAATCACGGATTTGGATATAAGATGATCATCGACTAGCTAAAGACGGGGGGAAATAGCGTCAGCTTCTCAAAGGAAAATACTCGATTCCCTTAAGATTAGCTACATAAGCGCTTTCTAGCGACGTACAGCAACCCATCATGATTCAATGAACTAACGTATGTATGCGCTCAACATAAACTTAATGATTACGACACGCAGCGCCATCTTATAAGCAAAACTTTTTTAGCTCTTTTAGACTACATCAATGATCATCCTATAAGAAAGCCTGTGTTAAAACAGAGCACCTGTGGTAACCTACGAAGCGGACTATGAACTGGAAATCATAGTTAATAGTATTAAAAATTCTGAAATCCCCATAATAAATATTTCATTATTCTTAACGTGTAAATTTGAACACACACACTAGTATTATTTTCGCTCATAATTTATACATAAGCATGTTCTTTCAAACGATAAGCAATTGCTCCTCGCACAAATATCACAAACAACCACTTATTTCTAAATGTATTACCAAAATTTTTTCGTAAAATAAATATCTAGAACTCTTTGCCGGCATCTATTATTAACCAAACACAGAGTGCATGCACAGCAATATATTCTAGTAGATTATAATGCATTTAAAAATACATGACATTACCTCTTTCGCCAATATTTTTTAAAAAAGTACCCGATACTTAATTGCTAGTTCCAGCTGAGAACGCGTAAAAACGGCCGTCTCATGAATTCATAAATATTGTAGTTAACATATTGGTTGAGGATCAGAATATTCTATTTTTATTAGAAATACGCTGGGGATTAAGGAGATCACGACTGCATGTAATGTGAGGCAAATATCGTATTCTCTTGGGCAAAACTAAACCGCTACGCTGCGAACTATTAATGAAATAGGAGTTACACTTATACTGATGAGTTATGTTTTAGAACTAAAGTGGACGTGTTTTATTCAGGAATATTCTTAGGAGTTCATGAAGTCCAAGTGAGTTATTTACTGCTTTCCACAGTGGCGCAGCTGCCGCATTTTATCTTCAGAAAGAAAGTTATGTAGATGCACGCAATGAATACCTCTTATAAGTAGGCCCGAGTTTAAATTTAGGCCGTTAGCGCCAGATCATTTTGATACCATTGATATACAGGGTGATTGTAATTAAAATTTCTCTCCAAACAGAGATCTACAGTAGGGTGGAGTGAAAAACACTTTTTCTCGAAATTCACATTGCCTGAGTCATTAAATGGTGCGAAATTGATATGAAAAAATTGTCTCCAAATTTCAGCTCAAAATATTGCCATCTTCAGGTTCCACACCTCAAGCGAATATATTCCCAATGTCTTTTTTAGTCTTTTATGAATTTCTTTTGAAATAATTATATTTAATTGAATAATTGAATAATTAATACTCCGATACACCTGCTCTATCAAGAACAGCGGCTAGTTCGGGCATTTGGTGTGTCTTGGAGATTTAGGGTATCTCATCGTCAGTCGTTTTCCGACATTTGGCTTCCTGACTCACGAAATCGTCATCATTTTCTGAGGTATATTCCATTTCTGAATCAGATCCTAAGAGGACGTTTGCTTCTAAATCTACGATTTCCAGCTCTGACATATATGATAATAACGTATTAATAAGACAACTTTATAATGAAAGCATAACTAATTAATCAATTCATTAATTAAACATTATTATTTTAATAAAAATAAGCTAGAAATATATTCGCTTGAGTTGTGGAACCTGAAGATGACACTATTTTGAGCTGAAATTTGGAGACAATTTGTTCTTATCAGTTTCACACCATTTATTGACTCAGGCAATGTGAATTTTGAAATAAGGTTTTTTTCGCTCCACCCTAATCTACAGTTTAACCCATTAAGGACGGATATTTTACCCTCCCTCCCCTCAATCTTTCCCCTGAACTGAATTAATTTCATTGGGGTTACTTGAGTGAGAATGTCCTTTTCTATTTTTTCAGGTGTCAGATGTGAGATTTAGTAAATATGGCCAGGTGACCATATGGTCACGCTAGTATTTTATGTGACCATACTATAAACTATTGCTTGCTGTTACCATACGGTAACCTTAGTACTTAATGGGTTAAAAGATTACGCGGAGTGTAAGCAAATTTGATGTATGGACTATGCAGAGCTAGAGACCGACGGCTTAGAGGTTATATTGCACGCCAATAGCCTAAGCGTACAGTCCTGGGTTCGATCCCCATTCATACCCTGGTTGTAAAAATTTCCTTTTTCTGTGTTAGTAAAGACTTTCATTTTGTTACCCACTTTACTATACATAATATTCTCACAAGGAATTTTATAAAAAAGTTCAAAAAATGCCTACTACCTGACGAATTGCTTAAAAAACAGAAAATTTAACAACGTAATTGGCTAATTTGAAATGTACAAACAATTTAAATGTACATATTCAATCCTTTTCGGTTATTTTTGAGCTGAATTCACCATGCTAAGTGAAACCTAGTGGATAATTTATCTTTTTTAAAAATTTTATTTAAGCGAACAGCTTGTTGTTCAGACCAGAAGTCGAATTTGGTGACAGTCTACTCTTTCGTAACGGATGCAGAAAGCTATTTGTAAGGTAAGTTTAACTATAATCATCTAGTATAAGAACAACTGTATAGACTACTCCAGTGCACCCAACTCTGAAAAAGTACAGTAGTTGCCATCGCTTAACCAAACTATCAGCAGCATTAAGGTCGACCGAGTCGTCAATCGTGCCACACAACCAGCTATGCGATCGGTCATTTGGCGCATGCTGGTAGTTAAATCCAGGGATGGCACTAGCTGCAATTTTTCAGCTTTGTGTGGTCTATCCAGTTTGCCTTCTGCATCGACTGTATTCTCCATTTTTGTGCTGATGACTGCAGTGATAAATGAATTTCAGACGCCAGGAGCGTGAAGAATAAACATTTTTTTTTGAAAAATTGGAATAAAACAGCGAAAGATTGCATTTGACACTTTCTTACTGAATTAGACTTGATACTCGGTTATAACGAGCAAATATCGCAATCCTTTCGTGCTCACTATAAGTGAGTTCGACTGTATTTAGCGAATAGTGGATAGCACGAGTTACTTCATGGTCGTGTCTTACGATGTTTTCAAGTACTCCTACTTGAGCTGTGTAGATGGGACCTAATCCAGGATAACGTTGCTGTACTGGCGACTGAGCCAGACCTGACACGGTATTGAACAATGGCAGATGAGCTTCTAAGGAAAGGCCCGTAGCACCAGCACTGTTTCCATTGGAATAATGAAAGAATGTGTTTCGGTGCTAGCACAAGTGTAATAAGTTCCTCTGCACTGTGGTTTTGCGATTTCCTGCATTAATGTATGGTGCTCTGATTTTTGGGTTCGCAAATCCTCGGATTCGTGTGCGACAGATGTCAATACATTGGTGCATACTCAAGATAACTTTATTTGATGAAAAATAGCGGAAGCTGGTGAGTCACTACACTATCCACAAACATTATGTGGAAATCAAATTCCCTTTATTTGAGACACTGAAATAGGACAGAGAAATATTATTTATATATTTTTGAAGACAACAGGGAAAAAGGTAAAAGTTGTGTGTCCTCAAAAAAAGATGAACTCCTAGCGTTCTTTACAGATATGGTGACCAAATGTCCTCAATTTTTGAGGACGCTTTGAATATCGAAATTCAAACATTTAGCTACTAAGCACATTATGACTGTTAAATGTTGATGCAATGAAAACATGAACTATTTCTTCAAGAAAAAAAAACATTAAAATAAGATACTCTGTTGCAGTAGTTCTGTTTTTAATTGACTCTTAAAAGTTAACCAGCTGTATCTTAATGGCGAAATTCGGTCACCCTATTTATAGAGGATCCCCAAAAATAAGCATTAATTTATTTTCTTGCCTTAACCCATTAGCGCCCATTTTTTTCAGCACATTCTCAAACTTATGTTGATGCCAGAAGTGATAAATAAATTTCCGAAATTTGTGTGGTATGAAGGACGTAAATCTTTTTCTAAAAATGTGAATAAGAGAGAAATATTCTCAATTAAATTTGTTATCGCAGAGTATTTTATGGATATCAGATTTTGTATTCAAGAAATTAAGCTAGGAAAATAAAATAATGTTTAAATATTTGAGTGACTTACAAATTTCATGATGGTCTAAAAATAGATCGCTGGGAGTTAATGGGTTAATATCTCGAATACTGAATTTGATTTGCACAAAATATTGAGTGATATCAAAGTAAAGTACGAATCGTTCACTATTTTATTAATATTTTAGCGAAAAAGAAATATTATTCATACCCCATAAATATCGGAAATTTATTTATCACTTCAGACCTCAGCATAAATTAGGGAATCTGATGAAGTAGGCGCTAATGGGTTAAGTAGCTTGATAAGAAAGATTCAAAGAAGGATGAATAAGAAGAGTTGTTTTGCTTAGTTTTTGCTGAATAGTTAAGTCCAAACACACTAGGGCTATTTGCCTAAAGGGAGGAATGTCTTGGGCGAAGTGCCATTTTAAGGAATTCTAACGCATATCCGATTTAAGTACTAAATTACGCCCTCTCAAAGAAGTATTCGAGCGAAAGTCCAATTCTCTACGTCAATTTCATTTTTAAAAATATTGTTGTTCATAAACGTGAATCATACCATATGTAATAATAACTTTTTACATTTCTTTCTAATGTCGTGCTATTCCAACAACTAATTATTTATTGAAAATTTAAAACATTTTGTCAATAAATAATTTCGGAAATTCGGCTATTAGTAGAATACTTTTTTGAGTGGATGTACACCCTCTAAAAAAAGTATTCGAGCAAGAGAGAAATTTCCTACGTTGGTTTCGTATAGTAAAAATTATTTATCATAGAATATGAATTACGCTATGTATAAATATGACTTTCCATATTTCTTTCAAGTTGTGCGTTTTTCAAACTCTCTCAATTATTATTCGCAAATCTAAAATAGGAAATTTCTCTCTTGCTCGAATACTTTTTTTGGAGGGTGTACACTGTCAAAAATTAAGTAACTCATAAATAAAAAGAATACACGTAGACGTTGTGTGATTAGTAAAAAAGGTTCTATAGAATTTTTATTTTTTTTATTTTTTTAATGTTTATAACACCATTTTTAGATCAGTCACTTTTCTATCAAAACTACATTTGAAAAACACCCTTTTAAATTATTTAATTTTCCTACTTCCCAGAACAAGTTCTCATAATTAAAATTTGCTAATCATTGCACAGTTGTGTACTGTGGTCTTAGTAGTGAGCGCAAACGAACTAAACTAACATAATTATAAAAATTTATAGACGCAATTACACTTATAAAAGTCACCGTACGCGCAAAATCTTCATTACTAATAAGAAAATTCATTTACAAATTTTATCGCTGAAACACGTGCGCTGCTGTCGTCACAAAGTAATTTCGGTGGAACTCATGCTTATGAATGCTGTTAAGGTTAAAAATATCGCCACGATTTTCCATTTTGTGCACATTTTTAAGCTCTGTGCGAGAGTTAAATCGAGGATAGGTTTTTGTTAAATGAAAGGTTAAGTTTTAAAGAATTCTAAATACGGCTTTTCAAAAGTGCGCGCGGCAAAGAAATTAATTTGTCAATTTAAACGAGGTCGAGCTTGTTTTGGAAACGCAGATGGCTATTTCTCGAACATTTCATTCGTTATGCAAGTAAACATTTTAAATTTAAAACTTTCAAAGTCGGTTATGCAAGGAATTAAACATTTAATTTACTGAAGTCGTTTGCAGAAGATAAATAGGGTCTCAAGTTCGTTCAAATTATGTAAGTTTGAAATGCACACACGCTGATTTCATTTAGGCAATTACTTTTTGCTAGTAGATTTCGCATTAACTAGGTAATTAATTATAAATTGTCTCTGTAATTCTTCTATCTTTAAAAAAATCTGATATAAGTATCACACGACTATATATTATACGTTTGTTAAATTATACAAATAACCCGTTTATTAAAATAGCCAATTTGTTCTACTAAAGTTATTTTAATATGTGGGATATTCCCTTACCCGGGATCACATCGACTATTTACAATGATTTGATATCTTTAATGTGTTACATTTAGTATGATATTTTTTCAACCGATATTCTATTATGCGGTGTCGACTCTACATATTTTTTATGCATTTTCCCCACTTAAATTATTTCATTTGAAGACGAGTCCATTTTTCTTTCCGAACATGTACCATGTAAGGAAAGGTATTGTAATCATGAAAAAATTCGACTTCGAGATTTAGGTGTATTGAGGTGTATTTAGGTGTATTGAGGTCTTCTGAATTCATTTATCAGGGTGTCTACCAAATTTCTGAAAGTCAATTTCCGGACTTTTTCCTGAATTTTGGGAGGTCCCGGGAAAAAAATTCCTGACCAGTGCATTTTACTTTGGGAAATTGCACAATGACCCCTCCCTTGTCTTTATATTTGCATATTTGTAAAACTTCTTGAAATCAATTTTAACTGAAGTATACAGGATTAAGCTTTCATCAATTGAGAAACAGAAGTAGTCGCACTTTCTGATAGAATTAACTAACTGTTCTTGGAAATAGGGTCCTAAGCCGTAAGTTACCAAGTAAGCTAATTTGTCTTTTACCCTCCCCTCACGATTGATGAGCCCCCATTTTCCCCTCCTTATACAAACACATCGTTAGATGCTTTCGCGGTTCGAAAAATGTGTTACAGTTGCTTTTGGTTTCCAGTCTGACAATTAGAGAGAAAGCGTAAAAAAAAAGGACACGAAACAGAAAAAAAAATGATTCTTTTATTGAATTTTCCGGACCCATTATCCAATTTCCCGGTTTTTTCCAGACTTTCCGGACGTTTATACTATCTTTACGAGATGTATGTGTGTGTCTGTGTGAGTGAACACGATATCTCCTAAACGGGGCATTCGATTGAGCTCAAATTAGATATATATGTTATAAACCACCGTCGCAAGACTGGTTTTGATTTTGGTGTCTATAGGACTTATAGTTTTTCTACAGGGCTACGATAAAGACTTCTTTTACATTATGGCATATGGGGAGAAATTATTAAACGTGCGCTAGCGTGTAAATGGGCGCATTCGATTGAGCTTCAGTTTGGTATATATGTTTGAATTATTCATCAATTAAAATTTATTTAAATGCTTGGTAATAATCTTAATCGTAAGTGTTCGGAAAGTCGAGTGGAGTCACTCCAGATTTTTGTATATTGTCTTCTAAGTTAGAAAATTCTACTATGCTGAGGTTTCCTTCAAATTTGTCTCCATTTCTCTCCACCCTGGGAGCCTTTACATCACAATTATTTTGCAGTTATGTGAGAAAGTTTTATATCATTATTCTAGGCCGAAAAAGGTGAAAATAGATCCAGGGAAATTTGTCAAAATGGGCTCAAAATTATCAATAAATATTTTTCTAAAATTTGGAAAATTTGCAATTGCAGTATTTCTTTTATTTTGTAGAGGGAAGTACAATTCAATCTTAGACTTGCAGGTATTCTTTTGGAAATAAATATTCAGACAATGTACTTGCTATTAAACATCATAGTTCTTTATACTTTGAAGTAAAAATAGCACATAGCATTAGACCTCAAACCGATAGAAACTCAGGACTCTTTTATTAACCTATGAGAAAAACTATCGCTTTCTACAGTTATTGATATATTGTCTCGGATTGAGAACCGATGACGCATTTTACATGCAGTGCGGGAGAAATGAATTATGCATACAAGACAGCAATTAAACACATACTCCTAATACCGTTTTGGCGTTCTTTTTGCATAGAACGGATGCATATCAAAATGCTTAATTTTTTTTTTTTCTCCAAATAGGTAACTATTGTTCGGTAACTATTGTTCGGTCATAAATTTTTAGATTAAAAGTTTCTTGTTATAAGAAACTATAGAAAATAACTAATTGAGTGAAATTTCCTTTAAATTAATTCTTCTACGTGCGAATGTTTGAAATACTAAATTCAGATTTCAGGTATCTGACTTAGAGGGAAAAGCATAAATACGGCTTTAATGGGTTTTTTTTAACCCGTATGAGCTAGTTTTTCTAAATTATTTAATATTTAACCCCGTATTTATTTTTTACAAGTCAAATATATCTTTAGCATCTATTTTGCAGAATTTTATTTGGATAAATATATAATTTTTTGAACTTTAAATACAAACGGCATCATTTATGAGTTTTTTTTTAATTTCATTTTTTATTGTTAAAATATTATTTCCATTATCACACAAACTTTGTAACTGTATATGAAAACAGCCTTTGGTTAAGTATTTAATTTTAATATATATATAAACTCGGCTGTTCGAGCCTCGTCAGTGGGAGACCCCTCTGAACCCCCCTAATTTTTTAGTTTCATTATTGCCATATTAAAACGATATTAATTGACTTTGTCATTTTATCGCTCACCTTTCGCGTATTTCGCCTTTTAACCCTATGTTGAAAATTTATGATTGTAAACTATTTATAGAAAAATACATGTGATGCATATTCTACAGCTTACGAAATATTGTAACAATAGATTAAAGCTGTTGTGAACTAATAGTATTTAAATATATGTAAAATTATAGCGCTTTTTTGGGACAATTTTCAATAAAGGGGGTGAGAGATAAAATGACATAGTCATTAATATACGTATATTTAGGTAGACTGATTTGGATTTGCTCTAAAGCTCAGGTCTAATCATAAAAGTTATTTTACAAAACATACTGTGCATTTATATTTAAAAGTTAAGAAATGTTACATTAGGGAAAAATGATTAATGAGTAAAGTACACGTAAATAAAGAGCCCATGTTCATTACAAGGTGTTTTGTTCATCATTTTGTTCTCTGTTGGAGTAACTTAAAAAGCATTTGTCACGTGAACATGATGAATGTACTTTAATACCTATCAGCAGTTGAAGCGTGTTCGTTCACATTTCACAACCCTGTCATTATGTAATGAAATTTTCAACTTTTTGTAATGAGTCTTAACATATTCGTGCCAGATCACAATTCAGAAAATGTTGAAGGTGAGAACGAAATGGATATTCAGTGTGAAAGCATTTTATGATTAGTTATATATGTTGTTTTTAACAAAGAATTCTCTATAGTCATACCGAAAGTTAGAATAAAATATTCAGAATTTATTTGGATATACTTCGTTTAAAATTTAACGCATATCTTTTAGTATTTGTACACGAAAGTAATGTCCCTTTCTCGAATGTCAATATGTTCCCTAGTCAAAACTACTGAAACTGATAAACACGAAATTTTTAGGGATGTATGTGATTTTTTTTGTGAGACGAGACAGAGATTTACAGCTTTTTTTCGAGACGAGACAAACATTTTTAACATTAAGATATATTGTTTTTACGAGACGAGACAAAGCTTTCAGATTGTTTTTGCAAGACGAGAGACGCCTACTTTTCGTCTCGCGTGCATCCCTAGAAATTTTGCGCTTATGCGAATTCTTGCCGTAAAATACGACATTTCTAAATATCTAAAAATCACTTTTAGGACATATTGAAATTCTTCCTACAAAGAGGAAAGGTGTACACCTTCATTGAAGTCCAAAAAAAAAAGAAATATTTATAAAATTATTGCTTTGCAATGTAACAAGTATGAATCCTAGGTTGCGGCTTAGCTAGTTCGTAATCAAACATTTGTTGAAAAGTTGTTTGTTTAAATTAAATTAAAAAAACGACCTCACATATATCGGTCCCTCTAATAAATGTGCAAAGATTTTGTGGCTAAAGAATACATGCATTTTCTAGTGTTATTCCCGAATAATTCATTGATAATTAGTTTAAAAAATTATATGTAAAGGAAATAAACAGAAAAATAAATGAATTATTTTTGAATAGAAAAGTAAAATTTGATTACAGTTTTAACTAGATAAAAAATACTACCTGTATATGTAACAAGCTAGTAACAAGAGATTCTGTTAATTACTTTTTTTTTACAAATATTTCTTCTTGTGTAGCAATATTCACTACTAAGACAATGAGACACTCCGATAAAAAATATTAAACAATTTTTTATTATCATAAAAAAATAACACACGGAATTAAACTGCTCAGTTACAAAATATTCCAAAATAATGCTATAAAATTAATTATTATAAATTGGAAAAATGATAGGTATAATTTAAATCTGGACAACTTAGCTTCTTAAAAATATTATTTAGAAAAAATGTTCTACACTTTTCAGAAAAGATAAAAAAGTAAAATAAGTGCGTAGTTATATACCTTCAAATGTTAGTTTTTTTATGTTTTTTTAAACTTTCATTTCATAGTTTAAAGAATTAACAACCTACTATCATTAAACCATAAATTTTAAATCGTGTAACGTTTATTCACTCATGAATCGTCGAAAATAAAGTTATTGGAAACACATTTTCAAAAGTTCAGATTTAATATTCATACTTACTTCACAATAATTTAAGATATATCGACATTTACTAAACCATAACTCTTTACTCACTATAATACATGCATATGGACCGTAAATAGCCTTATAGAAAGATTTTAATCTTTATAAATCATACAACACAGCTTCTTGTAATTTAGCAGAACAACTTTATTAATTAAAGCATTAAAATTTTTTGTGCATCATGCATAGAAATTATAAATTAAGACTTATATTAAAATTGTATACAAAACTTTAAATTAATTTATTATACATTCAACAATCAATCCCTTTAAACAATAAACATATAAATGTGATATGGTTAAAAGCACTTCGAAGAAACACATTTTTTAATTTCCTACGTAATCAGTTCTAAATATCTACGTAAAATGAATGTAAATCAAATTTGAGCAAATTAAAGTAAGCCTAGCGAGCCTTTTAAATTAATTTAGAATATGCGTTTCACAAGTAAATCAAACAACTTCCCAAATAAATCAAAGTAAACTAAAAGAGCCTACATGGACATATGAAGTTCATAAGACTTGGCACGCGAGTTTATCCGAACGCGTATGTTAAAGTTATGGGCAAGCTATCTTACCAGTGACTTTTAGCATGCGTGTTTGGAATAATTCGCGTATCAATTATACGAATTAAAGCCGCTCAAGTACAATAAATTATTTTCCTTTTACGTGTGAGTATAATTTTGCGACGAGAATGGATATTTTAGAAAGTAATAATCCCTAAATTTTGTTTTAGAATTATTGAATTTTAAATGAATGCTCTTTAGTGTGTGTTGCGATGTAGGTAAAAGAAAATGCAAATTTTTCAAAACCTCATTTTAATTGGATCCCCGACCCAACACTTATATTATAATTTCAAAAGGGAGAAAAAAAGAAACATAAAATTATCCTAGCGTTTCGCCACAGGATTTCATGTTTTATATGGAAAGTTTTAATTAAACTAGTGTAAAAAAATCAAAGCTACAAAAAACGGTTATCTGAGTGAAGAGGGTATTCACCGTATGGTGCGACCAACGAGGTCACCAGACCTCAATCCCACAGAGCACTTGTGGAATGCTCCAGGGAGAGCCATTGCATGTCGATAACCCTTTTGAAGGACCCTTTAAATGCGTCAATCGGCCCTATTGGAAAAATGGGAGTGACTGTCGAAATCGCTGATCAATAACCTCATTAACAGTATGAGAGCTCTATGTGACGAAGAGTTATGACATATCTTATTCTGCCAGATGATGCTCTCATTTGCATATCAGTTGAGCATATATTTTCGTTATCATTTCCTGCTTTACTATAGGAGGTACTAGTGTACCAAATTCCCATGTATTGAACCTTTTTTTTCTTTTTGTAAAAAATCTCAATTTTAGACAAAAGTGTACAGTTCAATTCCAATTTAAGGATTTTTTTTTAATTCTAAATTTTAACTGGCCTGAGAAATAAGTAAATTTAGCCCTAAAATGCATGATTTTAAGAATGAGCTGAAAATAAAATTGTCGCTTCATGTCGGCTTATTTATGCTAGGAAATTTTTAAAGAAAAATTTCAGTGTGCAGTTTTCCAGAAATTCAGTGAAAAAAGTTCAAATACGAAAAATTAGAATGTCTATCCTATAGCTCGCATAAAACAAAGTAAAGTAATATAGCCTAATTCTACTTATTAAATCCTAATACTAAACAGTTTTGTATTTATTTTCATTTACTAATAAAAATTAAAAGTAATCAAAAATTCAGGCAAAATTTTGTTCCACGAACTGGATGTTCACGCTATGAATTTATGCTTATTTGCTCAAAAAATAAATTCACCATACATATTTAAAAACAAAACATTATTTCCATAATAGTCTTATATTTATTTTAAGTGCATATTATACACAAAAGCTATGCAGTTTTCTTTTTATTACAGAGAAAAGGAGTATAGTATATTGGCTACAGTTTGCACTATAGAATTAACCCTTTAACGCGCAGTGTTCCCACTCTGGTAACACCAAACTCTGGCATTTTCACTGTTGCCAGTCACGAAGAATAGATTTGATTTCTATAAAAATAGTTGCGGGTGACATAGCTCCACGAGAATCCTTTACTTTTTAGCACGTCATAGCCCCGTAAAAAATTGTCACGATTATTTTTAACAGCACTGACATCTGCTGAAAAATGGAAGAATGCGAGAACAACTGGATAGATTGCCCAATGCTGAAAAAAAGGGCAGCCGTTGTCATCGCTCGACTTAACTACCAGCAACGATCGGACGATCCAAACGTTCATTACGTGCCACAGATCTAGAGACCCTTTTTTGACGCAGCTGGCTGTGCGGCATAGCGATGAACGTTTGGATCGTCCGCCATCTTGCTGGTAGTTAAGTCGAGCGATGGCAACGACTGCCCTTTTTTCAGCATTGGGAAGGGGTTGCGCCTCAAAGGGTTAAGATGCAGAACTCATAATCCATTGATCATTCGCACCATAGTGCAATTCTTCAAAATACTAGAAAAACAATTTTAAAATCCTCACAGAGAGTCTTGACAAATGTATGGCAATCTCATATATATATAAAAATAAATATCTAAAATTCGCTCAGTTTTATTTTCAAAAAGATATTTTCAGGCCCACTTCAATTCTGCCCATGTAATTTCACAGTTTTCCAACCCCACCCCCTAAAAATGAATTTAAAATTATGTTGGTACAATTAGTTTTTTAAAAAATGTTACAATTTTTAAATGAAAATCAGTGATAAAGAACAAACAACATGCAAAGAGACCTAAAGTAACGTTGATATTATTATTATTATTATATAATTAAAACTTATTTAAAAGTATTATAAAAATATAATAATTACACACGCTACATAGCGCTTATGGAATCCTCTTAATAGAAACATGTGTTTAATACTTTAACATATACCAGAAGAACGCGCACCAGGCCAGCCATTGTTATTATAGAAATACTGCATGAAATCCAACGTCTCAACAGAGGGAGAATTGTGTGGGCTAATTCAATCAGGCTGTGAGTCAGAAACCTATGGTTTTTGTGATTTGTAATTCTCCCTCTGTTGAGACTTGCATTTTGTACAGTATTTCTATAATAACAATGACTGGCTTGGGGCGTACTTATGATATATGCTAAAGTATATATATATATATATATATATATATATATATCCTGTGTTTGCATTTTAATAAGAGATATCACTTCAAATAAGAAATAGCGTTAAACTATTTTTTGGTTGTTCGTTTACTGAGCTAATAGACATAATTTTAAAGTTCTGTAAAAAATCAAAGTATTTTAAATTTTTATAAAATTCCTTTTATGAAATCTTCCTACACATCCTTATTAAACCTTCCCTTTAGTTTTATCTTTCTTCTGTAGTATATATGAAATAATAATTTTAAAAAAATACTTCAGCGCTTAGTTAGAATTTTTAAAAAGTTGATATTTTTACATTTGTATATTTTCAAATAAAAAAATTAAATCAATTGTTTTCTTTCAGTTTATCATGCATAAATTTAACTATATAAGTTTTCCTAGTATCATTTCAGAGCGATTAACTATTATCGAAATAGATCTCTAAACACAAAGTATGTTTAACTTATGAATACGATATAACTCATACGCGATCTTTCCATTTTAATTTCTCGGTTTAAGATTAAATATCGAATTGCTTATCTACGTAAATATTTACGTGAATTAAAACTATTTATTTAAAAATTACCCCCATGTAAACAAATTATAGGTATTTATTTTGTTTAAACAAGCAGCTTTATCGCTCGGTCGTTTAAATATTTAATCTCTTACTAATGTAAAATGAATCCGAAACTTTTAAAATTAAAAGAGTAATTTGCGAAATAAAATGTTCAAAATTACTGCTCGTTTCAGAGCAGCCTTAAATTAAATTAGCTAAATTTATTTCAGCAAGCATACTTTCACTAATATTGGCATTCTTTTGAACTTGCACATTTCGTTTAACATAAACTTATGCACCATTTACCGCACGCACACACATTAAAACTGTATATTCATGCTAAGTTATGACTCGTTTTATTTTTTTATTTTAAAGCACTCGTAAACCATAAAACCGCTGTATGTTAGATTTCAGTTAAATTACTTTACAGCAAGAACTATTAAGAGAACACGTGCTCCAGTGCTAAAATTATAAATTAAGAATTTTCTTAAATAGTAACGAACATTTTGCGTGCATGGGCACATTTCAAAATGTAATTCTACCTATAAACTTTTAATAATTGGACTAGTTAAGCTGCAACTATACATCAAGTGTCCCTTAAGTATGTATTTTAAAAAGTAGATTTGATTAAAATGTGTTCCGTGGAGTAAGTAGTTAAGATTAATAACAAATACTATATTCATTGAAGTCGGAATTAGCTGAAACGTGCAAGATAGTATTGGAGTTTTAAATGGTCCCTCCTGAAGTTGTCTAGTTTAAGCACATACTACAGAATATCTTTTCGTCAGTAGGTATACTCAAGATTTTTGTAAATAGCAAAAATTAATTTCTTAAAATATAATAAATAAATAAATCTTGATCAGCTATTTCTCAAAACCCAGTTCATACTTCATCGTACTTTAGCAACTTAATTAAATTTCTAATTGTAACTTTTAGAGGACATTGTATAATCTGAGTTTCTCCATATAATTTTACAACTTTTTGTGCAAAAGAAAATTCATTATTTTGCTAATAAAAAAAAATTGTATATTCGTAACAATAAAAATAAGTACACCTATAAACACGCAGATGTAATGCATGCAGTACTGAAGTACAATGAATTATGTAAAACGTTGTGAAGTAAATGTTCCAAACTTTTATAATTCATTAACCCTTTCGCGACGGGAGGTTACGCGCGCTTGACGTTGTGGTCGGCAGTCACTTTCGCGAATGCCTGTCCAGTACCAAACGGTTGTTTGCTATGAAACCTAAATCCATGAAATTACCTAAAATATAAACGCAATGTTTAATAAAGAGAATATATAAACGCTTATGTTTCATATATATTTTATTTACATTCTTCATTTACTTAAGGTTTTTTTTAAATACACATTCTACACTTTTTATGTTCAGTATGATAAAATTGCTGGAAGAAGCACCAGATATTTGAAACGTAAAATTAATATAATTTCAGTAAGTTAAATAATTAGCGATTTTTACACAAAAGGCATTACATCAATTAAAAAAAAATAAAACTATAGAGTACAGTGATAGGTGAAATGGGTATGAAAACATTCACAATTTTTTTATTGGCAATTTTGTGTTTCTAATATTTTTCAGCATGCAGCATTTTTGTGATACTTTATAGAATGCATTCATCCCTTTACACCTAAAGAGATGTTATATTACTTTTAAATGCAAAAATATTAAAATTTACTTAAAGATCTTTTTTTCGTAAATGTGGGGTGAAATGAATATTATATTAAAAAGAAAATTTAAAATAAATAATGCACTTTACCAAATTTTATTTATTTCCTATCACGGAATGTTGTTTGTGTTATTCTATATGGTTGTTATTATCTAGAGGTCGAGTTTTATCACACGTCACTGAATTAAGATAAGTATATATATTGCATTTTTTAGTTGAAAACGCACTTAATAAAGTTTTGTATTAAACAATCAAAATTGAAAAAATTGAAAACTCTTTCAACCTTCAAACTGTGTTCGGGTCCATTTCGACCCAAAAGCAATTTAATTTTGTGATAAAATCAAAAATAACGTGGTTATTGAGCTGTGGATTCATGGATGGTCTCAGTATGCAATTCTTTGAAATATATTCGATTTTTACATTTGTCCAAAAATATATTCGATTACTACATTTGTCCAAAAAAAAGTGTGTTCGGGTTCTTTTGGACCCTTATGCTAAATTGCGTGGATACAAAAAGAAAAAAAATATAAATGTATTTATATCCATAATTATAATATAGATCAATAATAAATATATTTTAGATTCATAAATGTATGTATCCTTCATATTACAAAAGAGAAAATTGTGTTTTTTCTTTCTACTTTTACAAAAAACTTTTTGAATGCTTATATCTGTCTCTTAGCTATAATAATAATAATAATAATAATAATAATAATAATAACGTAAGAAAAGATGACGATACGCTTTCTAATTTTGAAAGATCTACGATCATCACTCATCACGCTGCACTGACTGAAAATAAAACGGAGAAAATAGAGGAATTGTAGGTCCAACCATAACATAGAGGCTTCAATTAGTGATAACACTATTGAATTGCCCTCATTAGTGGCTTCTGCAGCTGATGCCTCAAAGATCATCAAAAGGGGGGCCTTAGAAATTGTCCTCCATTAAATCTGATGTATCCCGAATAGAATATGTCTGAACGGTACAGGCTTGTTTCACAAAACAGCGTTGAAATTAGTTAAATATGAACTCCCAAAAGTTCCCTTTGAAGTATAATGTTTAAATTAATTATTTTATCATACTGTTTATTCAAACCTTTTGTGGACATATAATTTGGAGCTACACCAAACTCTTTAAATTGGTGAATTTATTCACGTTAACAAGGATACTATAGGAATGGTTTAAGAGCAAGACTGTTTACCACGACAAAGTGGATCTTCAGCTTATTGAATGTACTTTTGTAAAATGTGAAATATTTAATAGCTTTAACTATTTCACATTTAGCTTTAACTATTAGTATTTCCTGTATTTCAAGCAAATTTATCATTACTCTGTTCTAACGAGTATTTCTCCTGAGACAGTTGCTCCTAAAAATAAAACTTGATTTTCTACGTGTTAATTGTTAACAGAAGAATTATTGATCTTTAATGGATACAAAATTTTAAAAAATGCGATTCTTCAAATATCTAGGCTGAATAGTGGAAATTATTGCAATATCTAAAATGGAGATAAGAATATCTAAATCCAAGAAAGCCCTAGGAATTCTAAACCCTAGAATCAGAACAACAAAGTTGCTTGTGTATTATGGCAAGCCTGCACGATGGGCATCTGCCTAGGGTGTGGGGTGCCTTGGGTGGGGGACTTTTTAAGGGCTTCTAACGAGCATTCACGTTACATCAGGAGAAAACCGCCCAAGACTCCAGTTAGATTGACAGCTGCACGATAGGCCACAATCCGGGACCTTCACACATCAGCCATGTACTATGTTAAGTGTCCTATACACTCGGCATGTTGGGCACCAGAAAAACAAGGAGGACCTTTTTGTAATATTCTTGTTGAAACCATTACGCTCTATAGCGCTGAAACATGGACAGGGCTCGTAACCGGAAGGTTCCGGGTTCGATACCGACGCACCACTAAAGACCGCCGTGTACATGCGGTGCACGTGTACGTTAAATTCGTGGTTCCGAAAGTACTCTCAGCGGTCGCTAGCAGTTTCTAAGGGGTGCCAATATTTAGAAGTCCTCCATCTTCGGATGAGGATGAAACTTGGGACGGGAAACTCCGGGAAGGACGTATGTAGATCTAACTAACACAGTCAGTGACGTGAGCTGTCCTCTCCTGGCAAATAAATAAATGGAGAAAGGTAAAAAATTATTCCCAATTGAGATGCACTGCTGGAGAAGAGCTTCTAGAATATATCGTATACAGAATCTAAGTGAGGGAAATTCTGAAATCAAATCGTTACGATAATAAAAGTGAAAAACATTAACATATCATATGAAAAATAATTAAAACTTATAAAAAAAAGACATTGAAAATGCTTATCACACAGTGTACGTGTTTCGATCGAAAAAAAATTCGATTTTCTTCAATAGCAGTACAAATCCATACAGAGACTGGTAATGGAGAAGTCTGTTCCCAGTCCTAGTCTGTGTATGCTTGATAACACGTGTATTGTTTGATAAGTAACTTTTATGTGTGTTTTTTACAAATTGTTTTGTCATTAACCCTTTGAGGGGCAACCCTTTCCCAATGCTCAAAAAAGGGCAGACGTTGCCCTCGCTCGACTTAACTACCAGCAAGATGGCGGACGGCACAGCTGGCTGCGTCAAAAAACGGTCTGTAGATCTGTGGCACGCGATGAACGTTTCGGTCGTCCGCCATCTTGCTGGTAATTAAGTCAAGCGATGGCAACAGCTGCTCTTTTTTCAGCATTGGGCAATCTATGCAGCTGTTCTCGCCTTGCTCCATTTTTCAGCAGATGTCAGTGCTGTTAAAAATAATGGTGACAATTTTTTGACGGGAAATGACGTGCTAAAAAGTAAAGGATTCTCGTGGAGCTATGTCACCCGCAACTGTTTTTATAGAAATCAAATCTAGTCTTCGTGACTGACAACAGTCAAAACGTCAGAGTTTGGTGCTCTCAGAGCGGGAACACTGCGCGTTAAAGGGTTAAACCTCTATTTTTTTTAGTGTTTTTGTTAGCATTGTTTGGACCGGTCAAGAGGATGAACATTGAAAGAGTACCAAAAATGATAATGGATTGGAAACTACCTGGAAAAAGGGTAGCTAACCTTTTGCATATCAAGCGCCAATTTATTTCTCAGATATGCTCTGATGCGCCGTACTATGCAAGAACATTTTTTACTTCCCTTATTTTTACTCCCTTTTCATGGATATAGTTGGAAAATATGAATACTGATACGCTTTAGTTTAGGGTAGAAAATAGCGTGTGAGCATAAGCTTGAAATTGTTGTTCTGAGGAAGAAGAATCTAGAATTAATATTTCGGATATTTTGTAGGGGATCAAAGATGGTTCCATTTTTGATGACAATGCTGTTTGGAGTGTACAGATGCTTTTTTTTTTGACGTAACATCATATTATAAGAATAAATAAAATCTAGTTTAAAAAACTAAAAAACACGCTTTAGTGATGAATTGAACTAACTAGAAAGTGAAAAATACTTCTTAATATAGAAATAAATTAATGAACGAAAAATAGTATTATTGTGAAAAAGTGTGGGGCGCTTTGTGCTATATTTTGGTATCATTTTTGTACTACTCGTACCGATCGAATATTTTCAAGAACTGATATATGGAGCACCCCACGATTTTTTCACAATAATGCTATTTTTCGTTCATTAATTTATTTCTATATTAAGATTTATTTTTCACTTTTTAGTTAGTTCAATTTATCACTAAACCGTGTTTTTTAATTTTTTTAAACTAGATTTTGATTTGTCATTTTTTAGTTCGATTTGCTATAAAAGCGTGTTTTTTAGTTTTTTAAACTGTATTTATTTAAATTTATTTTTAATTTTCGATATCTCTCATAAGACACTAAGGAACACTAAGTTGGAAAGTACAAAATGTGAGATAATTTACTTTCCCTGTGCACCAGTGGCGTAGCCAGGATTTTATTTCCGGGTGGGCTTTGTATCAAAATTAAAGCTAAAGTTCAATTAAGCTAAGTAAAGGGTCCCATTTCGGGGTGCGGGCGGAAGCAGCCATTTCAGCCTCCCCTCTGGCTATGCCCCTGCTGTGCACCAAAGTATTAATTAACCAGCAGTTAAATGCTACCTTCCTCGCTAAAAAGGAAAAATAGGTCTCTAATCAACAAACAAGTTTCATAACGACTACAACAAGCACAAACTTCCATGTAACAATATTGAGGTAAAATTTTTAGATTCGCCATCTGGATTTCAAAAAAGTAACTACCCAAACATACCATGGAATACAGTTACCAATAGCGAGAGAGGATCTACATCATTGTACTGAGCCGAATGCCGAAATGGTACGCATGCGTAGACCGCGCGACTGCTCCATCTCTCTCGCTCTAAGGCAAAAAAATCTCTAAGAAAATTACTAATCCTGACGATCCTAATCAGGATAATGGGATAAACTTATCAAATTATTATATTGCCATCGGTCCTTGATAAGTCTACCAAGTTTAAATTAAATCTGACCGTTTAAAGTGGATCAAAATCGAGTTCAAAGAAGTCGGTTTTAAACATGCAAACATACATACAGGTGAAGCTAATAAAAGCATGTTAAAATATGACGTAACATCATATTATAAGAATAAAAATATATTTCCTAGCACGAAATTGTTTAAAAAGTCTATAACCCATCTATTTAAATAGGCGTAAGATTGCAATGCAACACTTGAAATCATCCAATGAACCACGGTATGCGCATGCGCCACGATTTTTCCACCCCTGACCTGGAAAGACAAGTAGAGGCAGGAGAAGAAAGAAATGGCAAGAAATGTTGAAAAAAAAAAAAAGCCACGAAAGAGAATAATATAATCAAGGAAAATAATTCAACGGACAGTTGTGGGAAATAAAAGTCCGAACATTTTGCTGTTAAAGGAAACCTCAGAAATGAGAAAATATCCTGAAAAGAAAATCGTTAGCATTATCTAGATCCAGATCTATCAGAATATCTAATTTAAATATGGCATTTTCACGCTGGTGGTCATCATGATAAAAGCTAACAATGTTTTCTTACAAAATTGTTGTACCCGCACGCAAAATGAAACTCTTTTGTTTTTTGTATTCCTTTTCTCAGCGTACCTCATTAAACAATAAAAAACTACCTTATGACTAAAAACAAATGGGTAAGAAGCCCTATACTATCTTTATAATTCTGGCATAAATTATGCATGTAAACTGTTGCTGCAATGAATTAAAAATGGTTTCATTGAGATTGGTTTGGTGTGCGTGAGTGTTTAAGAACTGCAAACATGGGAACACTTCCAAAAGTATGTATGTACTTTTTTTTCTGTTATTCCGTGTGAATATTTAAAACTACTCCTTTTAGCGTCTTATACATTTCGTGATGTGTTAAGGAGTTTGAGTTGGAATAAAAGTTTCATATAAAAATGTTTCTAGAAGATTTTCACGCATTTGAAGTATTAGTTCTTTTTCTTATTCTTTTCTTTTCTTTCTTTTGTATTAATGAAAGTTTGTTCGATACAAAATGTTTGCATATTCTGAAAGAAGAATTGAGTCTTCATTTTACATCATTTTCACATTTTTAATACTCACACACACACAAGTTTTTCTGCATGTTTTAATTAGTGTAAAACATAATTTAGTAGAATGAAAAGCAGTGCCCAAAAATAATGTGAAGATAGAAAAGGTGACATGCTACTTAACTGGTGTCCTTTAGTCATAATCTTCTCTGTTGACTGAACTGTAGGTTTTGTTCTGACTGGTGTCTGGATAGGACTTCCCATCAAGTTTAACCTCTTAAGGACTTAAATTTTTGTTCTCCATTGCTTTTATCTCGCTTTTAGTATTTCCTTATTTTTATAATCAAAATGCATTGTTACATTTTACTATTATTTATTTTTGTTATCTTTACTTTCTATTTTGGCGCACTATATCCTTTCTGGATCTTGCGTCATAAATCTTCACCTGACTAACCAACAAACTTTGACTTAACTGCTGTTAAAGCAACCGTATCAGATAAGAAAGCTCGTACACGTACACCCTCCAAAAAAAGCATTCGAGCAAGAGAGAAATTTCCTATTTTAGATTTACAAATAATAATTGAGTTTTTGAAAAACGCACAACTTGATAGAAATATGTAAAGTCATATTTATACATAGCCTAATTCTGTATGTTGCGTCATAAAACCTTGACTGAACTGGTATGCAAAGCAACCGTGCAAGCTAAGAAAGCTCGACGTAAAATCTGTCGCGGTACCATTGTTTTCCATGTTGAAATCCTACCTGTAAGGGTGTTAATCTTGGTACAGGTTTGTTGTCTTGTTGTCTAAGAATTGGTTTAAAATTAGAAGATCTCTTATGGGGTGACGTTGGTCCACCTATTGCGTTTCCCTGTAATAAAGGTAGCTACATTTGCGCCCTCTGTATAGTTTGCTGTAGTTTACTTGGGAACCAAGAAATTTATCCAACCTTTTAAAATAATTTATAAATTATCCTACAGTCTTTAAATATTATTTGCAAGAGTCTCCTACAGATTGTACTGATGAAGGGAAAGAAATAGAAACTAAAATTAAATGCTTTCTTCAAGTAGCCACTGTTTGGAGCTGTTATTTGGTAACGCTAAATCCACCAACATTTGTGGAGCTACGATAATGATAATTATGATCGGTTGAATAATGATTTATTGTTATAATAATAATTGTAATTATTACAAGGCTAAATTGCTTCCGGATTACAAAAGTTTCAGAGTTTGGACACTACAGTTCTACAGTATTATTCTAGAATTTTTTTAGAAAAAACGAAACTTTAATCACGTTCGCTACTGATTATGCATTAGCCACGAGTGTAAGCTAAATTTCCTATGTCGTTCTTGTGGATAACTCTTTAATATTTCGAAAAATACGCAGTTTGAAAGAAATATGTGAAATCAATATTATGCTCGACATGAATCATTTATTATTGAAAAATAGATTTTATATGTGAAACTTACGTAGGGAATACGGCTTGTACTCTAATTAAGCAGTAAACGCGAGTTAAATTGACGATTCAGATATGCATCACTGTGAATCTAACCCTTAAAAGTATAGCGATGCAAATCTGCAATGCGATGCAAATCTGCATCGCATTTTTCACTGTCCAGTTTGAGTAGAAGCGAAATTTCTTACGTTGATTTCGCATATGAAATATAGTTCTTAAACCCTTTATAAAGCGAGTTTATGTGCAGAGAGTCGAAAGTACTTGGGATTTTTCTGGCCCCTTTTTTGGGATTAATTCATATAATTTCCCTTTAATGTAATATCCCACGTGAAAATTGGAGAAACAAATATTAAACAAACATTGAAATTTTGCAGGAGAATTCATTAATTATTTACAAATTCAAAGTCAGAAAACTGCCGGCTGCTTGTGCAAACAACTGAACAAAAATCAGAAAATTCACTAATGATAATTGATTTCTGTATATACTAGACAGTAGGTGGTAAGTATTCTTACCACGACCTTATAAAGGGTTAATAATAAATTATTCATATCGTGAATAATAAAAATTTCACATCTTTGTTTCAAACAGCGTGTTTTAGGAAAAATTAATCAGTTATTCACAAAACTGATATAAAAAATATAACTTGCACTCGTGGCTATCGAGCCAACGTGTTTAAAATTCATGGATTTAAGGGTTAAGGATCAACGAGTTTATCATCAACACTGAAAATTAATATCATCATAGCATCAACAGCCAGAAAGGTTTTATATATATATATATATATATACATAGAATCATCTTCACTTTTACTTTCCCTAATATTTGTAATCTATATCGAGCATATGTACTTCCTCAGAAACGCTCGAAGGGGCAGCGAAAACAACAAAAACCGAACCTCACGTCCCTTATAGCTCTGAAGAAAAGCATGTTCCAGTAACACTACCTCGTTACGTTTACCAGACTAAATTGCATTAGGCCCAGCCTTGCTCCTCAGTAACGTCGGTAATCAGTGCCGGCCTGCAATAAAAGAATCATGCATGACGCTGATCGAACGCATTAAGAAAAGGAACAGCTGATGCCCTGAGCCAAAAAGAAAAGATTTGCTCCTTGATTATGACGTACTTAGTGGTTTGATTCCGAATCGATCCTTGATGGATCATTGAGTAAATGTATTAGATTTTATGCGACTGTGATGAATGGTTGTGTATCTGATTTTTTAAATTGGCACCAGTGCATTGCATAAACAGAAATCTGATGATTAGGATGTTAATGTGCGTGTTTGTTAGATTTACAGAAATATCTCATTTAATATTTTGGAATTTTTTTATTTTTCACTCCATTGCTAAAGATGGCATATTTCAACCGTAAAATTGATAGTGCTACGAGTTTTTGCGGTGATCTGCACTTCAAGGGTTTAATTTAGTCTAAAATGCATATTCTACGAATCAAATAATTAAAATTTGCATTTTCTTGCATGTAAATCTGTTAATTAGGACGTGAAATATGGAACTTTAAATCTCCGATTACATAACATGCGAGTTGGCGGTTTCTCGCCAAATGTTGGCGATATTGCTAAGCTGTGTAAAGTTTTAGAAACTTATTTTTGGTGCCAACATTGGCGATATTTCAATAAAAAATATGATGTTTGGCTGCATTTTCGGAGAAATCTGGCATTTATACATACATTGCAAAGTATGCGTAGTTTTAGGAGTGTTAAAATTATTTCTAAAAATTAACAAACTATATGATTTTACTAACGGTTTGTACTCACAAATATTTAATTATGAAATTGGTTTGTTTTGCAAAATATAGGAACGCAATATAAATTCAAATGAAATACAAATAAATTTACAGATAGTATTTTCTTTCAATTTTTTCAATAAAATACAAAAACGAGTATGAATCCAAAAATATAAAATACGTTTAACCCTTTAACGCGTAGTGTTTCCGCTCTGGGAACACCAAACTCTGACGTTTAGACTGTTACCAGTCACGAAGAATAGATTTGATTTCTATAAAAATAGTTGCGGGGGACATAGCTCCACGAGCATTCTTTACTTTTTAGCACGTCATTTCCCGTAAAAAAAATTGTCACGATTATTTTTAACAGCACTGACATCTGCTGAAAAATGGAAGAATGCGAGAAAAGCTGGATAGATTGCCCAATACTTAAAAAAGGGCAGCCGTTGCCATCGCTTGACTTAACTACCAGCAAGATGGCGGACGATCGAAACGTTCATCCGTGCTACAAATCTAGAGACCCTTTTTTGACGCAGCTGGATGTGCCGGCACAGCCTGGCAACGGCTGCCCTTTTTTCAGCATTGGGAAAAGGTTGCGCCTCATGGGGTTAAAATAGAGGAGATACTGTTTTTCTACCCATGCATATTTTTTCTATGTTAGCTCAGGAATACTATAGTTTAGATATTAAATTTCTTATAACAAGCTAACAATTGGTACACGTGTTCAAGAAAACGTTTAGTTTAACATGTTTAGTATAATCAATATAATAATACAGAATATGTGTATATAAATTAGCTTGTTACAGCACATTTTGGAACTGTGTCGAATTTTGAAATGATAGTCTTGGGCTATTTGTGTATAAATTCAATTCAATATTTTAAACTGAAGGTGTAATTTATACCTTTTTTCAGATAAGCGCTTAGCGTGAGGGAATAAATATCAAGCTGTGGTGTGAAGTGAAAATTCGTGCTTTAAAGCAATTTGCATACCAAGGATGATTCTTTCTCGAAGCAGTTGAGAAGCTGAGTTATGAATAGGAATTCAATGTTTCCGAAATGAGTCGTCTGAACATTTTAATGCCCTGGAATATAAATGGTGATTTTTTGGTCATCACGCTTGTGTTTTGCTATTTTGCGAAAATGTATTTCTAAGTTTTAAAGTTCAGTAACATAGCTTTTTATCTGCCAAATCATGGGGTTAAACATCCAATAGTAATTGGCAATGCCTCACCAATGCACAGTTGTTATGTCACTGAAAATTGTGCACGGCCGAAAGGTGAAGGCCCTTGTTCGGGTCCCATCGCGATCTAATGGTCTGGAGTTTTGGTAGGTTTTCTCCAGATGTGACGTGAATACGCGTTAGAACCCCTTAGAAAGTCCTCGTACCAAGGCAGCCCCCCATCCTTTTCAGATCGTTCTAGCTAAGCGTTTCCATAATCACACAAACAAACAGTAATTGATAATTGGTTTTAGTAAGGCCGAAAAGGTCTACCCCAGTTTCAAAATTTTGGATATTGTTTTAACTTGCACATTTTCAGGGGTACATTTTAGTACCAATGCTACTGCAGTATGTTTTTAAAGAATGACCACGGAATCTTTCAAATATATATATATATATATATATACTAGCTGAAGTACCCGTTCTTCGCACGGGAATGAATGGACTTTTTGATAATACGATTTGTGGTGATTACTATTCATTGTAATAAACAGCTATAGCAAAGTGGATATCGCGTTATATTGTGTCCAATAATCATGCATACCGAATTGCAAGGAAATCGTTTGTACGGTGCAGAAGGCCATGCGGCGTAGCGCAATCTAGTGGCGAGTTTTAGCAAAACGGATACGGCGAAAATATTTTTCGCATTCAGATATCGATGTATACGAATTTTCATGACTATCGGCTGGACAGTCCTGAAGTTCATGTGTTGACGCGACATCTAGTGGCAAGTTATAGGAAAATGGATAGCGCCAAACTCTTCCCCGTGTTCAAATATCTATGTATACCTATTTTCATAGCGATTATTTGCACAGTCAAGAAGTGATACACTGCAGGGCCATCTAGTGGTTCAATAAAGTAATGATTTGCTACAGCGCCGTCAAGTGGCGAGTTATAGCAAAATGGATAACGCCAAAATATTCTCATTGTTCAAATAGCTATGTATACTGATTTTCATAGCGACCGTTTGAATGGTCAAGAATTTGGCCTGCTGCAGCGTCATCTAGTGGCGAGTTAAAATAATAATGCATTGCAGTGTCATCTAGTGGTGAGTAACATCAAAAGGAACGCAGTTAGAATATATTCTTCGTGCTCAAATGTGTAAGTATAAAAAATTTTATGCCGATCGGTCGAACGGTATAGAAGTTGATGCTTTGCAGCGCCATTTAGCGGCAAGTTACAGCAAAATGGATAGTGAAAAATATTCTCCGTGTTCTAATATTCGCGTGTACCAAATTTCATCGAAATCGGTTGGACGATATTCGCATAGCAAACGGCTAAACGGAATAGAATTCAACGTTGTGCTGCGGCACCAAGTGGCAAGTTAAGGAAAACGGATAGCATAAAAACCTTCTCCATCATAAAAGACTTAGGTGAACCAAATTTCATGGTGCAACGGTGCTCAACGGTGCTGGAGTTTTTCAACCTCATAAACACATACCAACATTCATTTTTATCTATAACCAGTGTTATTATATATACCAGTCTCAAATAAAATCCAGTTTCAAATCTAAGCCTCGCCAAAGTGCCAACATACGCCATTTTGCAAGAGTTTTTTCAGGGAATCATTCGAAGCATTGACTTAGCAGCAATCAATATGGGAAATGGTTCGACCGCCAAAGAGTAGCACGCATTTATTTGAAAATTGGAATCCCTTAATACAGCCGATTTTTTTTTAAATTATCAACTATAATGTGTTTTATTCATCGTTACTCCGATGTACTAAATGAGAAGATTTCAATTTTCTGAAATTTGGCGGAATTCCCCCAACTTAAATCAATGTACTCATTTGGCGAGAATTCTGAAGTTAGATCGCTTGAAATCCCTTAATAACTGCATTATTTCTTCACGGATCATTAAAATTTAACGCTGTATTCTAATAAAACCTTTGCACTTGTTTTCAAAAATCTATTTCCTTAAGCTCTCAATAAATTGCGCCAAGCCGAAAACTGTGCAAACCGCTAGAACTCACTTACTCAAAATCCATATTTCAGCCATTTTATTTTTTCGCCAAACTAAAAAAATTTACACATTAGCCTCGGAAATCTTCAATTCTTATTGTTTTGCGTGTAAAGCATTACATTCCTGCTCTGATTTCCCATGCACACGATATTATAATTAAAAAAAAATAACCTTACGAATATAAACTAACAAAAAAAAAATCATTATTATTCTTTTATTTTTACTTTGAGAATTTAAAACATTTTATTCGGCAAAATCGCCACACATGGCAACCACGATCCTTATTTCACACTTTTTTCACTACAGGGGTTACAATTACGGAAAGCTTTTTGCGTGAAGAGCATAAAAAATCTCTTAAATTCCGGGAACGGGTGGACTTTCAAAGTTTTAAAGTGGACTACGATTTATTCTATATTATTTTACATATCTGTGCTAAATTTCAGGCCGATAGGTCCATTTTTGTGGATTTGTATACGAACGACATTTTATTCGGCAAAATCGCCACACATGGCAACCGCGATCCTTATTTCACACTTTTTTCACTACAGGGGTTACAATTACGGAAAGATTTTTGCGTGAAGAGCATAAAAAATCTCTTAAATTCCGGGAAGGGTGGACTTTCAAAGTTTTAAAGTGGACTGTGATTTATTCTATATTATTTTACATATCTGTGCTAAATTTCAGGCCGATAGGTCCATTTTTGTGGATTTGTATACGAATCAAATCCACAAACGAACAAACAAACAAACAGAATTTCATTTTTATTTATAAGATATATATATATATTTATTTTTTTAATTTTTTTTTTTTTTTTGAGATTTGGGTTTTGTTATTTATTACGCTCTAAAATAGCACACGAAAATTAATGTGTAGATATTTATTTATTTAATTTTTTTGGAGGAGGGGGAGGGGCACTTTTTTGTTTAAAATTCATAACCATTTTGCTGTATAACTAACATTACCCATAAAAGTTTACTGCAGAACTCACATTTTCCATATTTAAATTTAAATTCTAGCTTTATCTTTATTATTACAGGTTTAGGGCTATTTGCAAGAAGTTATTATAGCAATTGCAGTCTATTACACAAAACAAATAGTGCCAATGCAGACTAACTGGCCAAAAGTATACGGACACCCCCTAAAAAAAGTGGTTTTGGAGGTTGACTCAATTTGATGCGTAATCGAAAGCTATAAAGTGTGGTAGTGGTTTATCAGGTTGTATGCATGCGTTTGAGAAGCAATGAGTAAGTCAAAGGAGCTTAGTGAGTTCGATCATGGCAGTATAGTGGGATGCCACTTTTGTTGTTAAATCAGTTCGTGACATTAATTGTACGGAGCATTCTACGGATCCTAAGTCCACTGTGAGTGATGTAACTGTGAAGGGGAAACGTCGAGGTAGTGAAACTGCGGATAAACGCAGCAGTAGGCCGAAAAAACTTAGTGAACGCAGCCGCAGGGGTAATAAGTGAAAAACAACAGCAAGTCCTCGTTGGTGGAAATTTCTCAGGATTTCCAAAGTTCATCAGGCGTTAGTGTTAGCAACAGGACTATTCGTCGAGAGTTAAACAACTTGGGATTCCATGGTCGTGCAGCCGCTCACAAGCCGAACGTCACTCCACAGAATACGAAGCATCGATTGCAATGGTGCAAAGATCACCGTCATTGGACTGTGGACATCTGGAAAAACTGTTCTTTGGAGTAATGAATCGCGCTTCAGAGTCTGGCAGTCGGAGGGACGCCTCTGAGTTTGGCGGATGCCCGACGAACGTTTTTTCTGTGACTGAATTGTACCGACTGTTAAGTTTGGTGGTGGCAGTATAATTGTGGGGGGGGGCGTTTCGCGTGCTTTGGCCTGGATCTGTTTGTTCCTGTGTTTGGAAACATGAACTGTGCAATGTATGTGGACATTCTGGACAACGCTGCACTCCCAACACTGTGGCAATATTTCGGGGAAGGCCCATATCTCTTTCAGCAGGATAACTGCTCCATTCACACATCGAGGCTTGCACATACGTTGTTTGACTAAATGGGCGTTCAAAAACTGGCCTTCTCAGAGCCCCGATCTAAATCCCATAGAACACCTTTGGGACGAATTAGAGCGCATATTACGTAGCCAGCCAAATCGACCACCCTCACTGCAAGCACTCACTTCAGCTGTGATGGACGCCTGAACCTATCAAAAACTGGTGGAAAGTTTCCCAGACGTGTGCAGGCAGGCTGTCATCGATGCAAAAGGGGGACCAACATCATATTAATATGAGCCTCAGGACGCTCCAAGTCCATACCACTGGGTGTCCGGAAACTTTTGGCCATATAGTGTATCATGTTTTATAATAATAATCAGTTTTTTCCGTTTTTCCAAAAACTTTAAAATTGGAGAGTGTGAGTTTCGCATCTACACCCTTAAAATCTTGATCACACACATATGCAATAAATTATAAAGTTACGTAAAAACAAATGTAGAATTTTATTGTAGCAATATTTCTGGAGATTAAAGCTACGTAAATACAAAATTTCAATTTTTATGCATACCATATACAAAATAATCTCATTTAGTTAAGATCTGCGCACTGCATTAATTAGATGATGGACAAAAGTTCAGTCTTTCATCATAAAAAAGCACGAATATATAAGAATAAACCATGTTGATTTAAACCACATCTCAATGGCTTTCAAAGAGAAAAAGAAATCACATCAGAAGACCGTGCTTCAGTGGCTGTGTACAAATTACGAAAGAAAAGAATGATTGCATGAATACATAATACTTTTGCTTTTATTTGTATTGCACAGGCCTTTAGCAATGTTTGAATTTATCTGGCCTTTTTTATGGTGAGATTCTAAAATTATGTACATTATCTAATCAATATATAGCGACCATTTTACTAACTATTTTTTTTTTTTTGTACGGATCTGTATAAAAACTAAAATTTTGAATTCACTTGGATTTTATCTCCCGAAAACTTTAATCAATGCCATAAAATCTTGACCTTTTGAACCTGTCGCTTGAACAGAACATTGGAGGCACGACAGGTTTTTACGTGCTGCAGCTCCCTTTAGGGTACACGGTCCACCAGGAGAGAGGAGTTTACCCTCCCAAGCACTGGCAAACCGGTGCTGCTTCACTTAGGGTGTTTGTTCTAATGGGAACCGAGTTTAATCGACCGATCTGTTACCGGACTACTCTCCTCAAGTAAGACTATTTCTTTACTTGTGAAGTTGTTTTACTGTATTTATTTTATGCGACTATAAAATAGTAAACAAAAGTAATGTTTATTTTTATTACGAAAAATTAAGGTATTTTTTTAATTACTACTATAATGTTTTGAATGGGATGTAATCTGACCCTACTGACCTTCAAATATATTCTCAATTACAAAAGGAATTTAGGTGGCCAATTACCGGATTTTTCTGTTAAAAACTAGCAGTAGAGTGCATATTTTTTCTAAATACATTTAATTTGAATGAACAACACTTTTATTGAAAATAAAATATGAATAACTTGCAGGAAAACAAACAAAACATAAATAAATGAGAAATTTATAAGTCAGTCTTTTTAATCCTTTTTTATTTCTCATTTCATTATTAACTAAAAGATTTTCAACTGATCTTTTCGAAAGAAACTCAGAAAACATGATATGATTAACAATTCAAATGCTAGAAGTACTCGATAAATAAACTTTGACCTAATAAAAGAAATCTCTCTTAAAACAACGCTTTTTAGCTAAATGCAATTAGTATAATGAAGGAAAATAATTAAAATTAGAGAAAATCAGCTTTTGAAAAAAATATATGGAAGCATATTTTATGTAAAGTCTTGCCTTTCCTTTGAGATTTGATTTCACTTGACTATTTTTATATGTATTTTTAAAAATAACATTATGATATATTTTTATGATTCAGGAAAGTTAAATTAGGATAAATTGAAAACTGATAAATTTATTAATTGCCTTTTTAAAAAGAATCCTGAATGAAAAGTTATTTTATGGCTGTTTAAAAACATACAGCAGAGGGGTATCCACATTTGAATAACTTTTTTAGAAAATCGACACATTTTAAATTCTAATTATAATCATTGTATTTTAATTAGGGTGTAAGATAAACAATGTATTTCCTCATCCTAAACAAAAGGTAAATATTTCTTCGTATAATTTAAATTTTGCAAGAAATGAGCTATGTATTTCCTCATTCTAAGAAAAGTTAAATGTTTTTAAACAAAATTAGTTGCATTGTAAAGACAAAAAAATTTAAAATATTTCTGTTCAAGCCTTTACACGTAGGTGCACACTTTTGTACAATTTTTTTAAAAATGATAAATTAGTAGGATTTTAGAAAATAAATAAAAATACTTGTAAATTTGCAGTTAAGTTTTTGTACTTAGGTAGTTTTATATGCTCGTTTTTGAGTTATCGAGAAAAACAAAAATGGTTGCCATTTCAGTGCAGGAAGATAAAATAATTAAAAAATTGTAAAATTGTATGATAGCACTCATAAAAGTTACTTATCAAGCTAAGCACGTATTTCGATCGAAAATATATCGATCTTCATCAATAGCAGTCGAAGTCCATACACAGACTCAAATATTTTTTCTATCGAAACACTTGTTTAGCTTGATAAGTAACTTTTTTATGGATTTCGACTGCTACTGATGAAGATCGAAATTTTTTTGATCGAGACACGTATTTATCTTGATAAGTAACTCTTTAGGGACTTCGAGTGCAACTGATGAAGATCGAAACTTTTTCAATCGAAAAACGTGTTTCGCTTGATAAGTAACTTTTTAGGAATTTCGACTGCTAAAATCGAGATTTTTTTCGATCGAAGCACGTGCTCAGCTTATAAGTAACTTTTTAGGGATTTTGACTACTACTAATGAAGATCGAGATTTTTCGATCGAAGCAGGTTTTTAGCTTGTGGCGTTAATTTCACCTCGGTTTACGAACCGACGGTTTACCGATGCAATCGCTGGTCCAGATGCGATTGCAAAGAGCTCATTACTGCATACCCAGAGCAGAAAGTCCCACGAATATGCAAATCCACGCTCATAAGTCTCTTCAGAGTAACTGGTTACGAACTATGTAAATAAGCAGCTGTGTGCAACTTCAAGCAGCAGTATTGCATTTTTCTAGAACTGATTGTTGTTGGGGCATGTATTCGGATTTGAGTGCTTGTCCACGAGGAACCGCTTATAAATCCACGTCAAAGAAAGGACAAACTCAAGGGGTGGATAAATGCCTTGGGTGTCGACTCTTCTGGGCTATCTAACGCGCATTCACGTTACATCTGGCGAAAAACCGCCCAAAACTCCGGACCGCTAGACCGACGGCCCCGCGAGAGGACAGAACTATGTTCCTCCACTTGAGCCATCTTACCAATGACGGTGGCTTTAACCACTGTGCTACACATTAGTCTAGAACTTATTGTCTGCATTAAGCAGATGGTTTTTTTTATTATTTACTATTTTTGTGTAATAATTAACATTTTAAAGTTTATTTATTTCCTTGTTAACCAATACATTTTTTCTTCGTTATGCTGCTGTTTCACGTTTCATTAATTACCTAAAGGTTAAGAACTTGCCTTTTGATATTTAAGCGCTTCAGTGCTCAACGTAAGAGGTGTACAATTTTCATCCCCCTTACAAGCTTGGTAGATAGCTCTTTAGGGATTAAGATCGACATTTTTTCGATCGAAGCAAGTGTTTAGCTTGATAAGTACCTTTTATGTGTGTTAAGTTCTAATTATTTTTATCTTTTAAACACCAGTTCTTTTGTGCAATTTTTCTTACTGTAGAAAGATATTCAAGTCAGGTGTTTATACCATTCTTTAAAGAAAAATTTTAAATAACATATATTGTATTAATTTAGAGGAGAATATAAGTTGTCATCTCAGATGCAAAATTTCCCATTCTCGGTGTTATTTAATCATGTCACTGAAATTACTTTGAAAGCAATGTCTAACTTGGAAACTAACCACAACTTCAACATTACAACTACAGAAATTTTCTTCCCTACCTTGACTAAAATTAATAGGCATCCCTTAATTCTTGGTTAAACTCGTAAGATTTAAACCTCGCGATAAAGTGACGTATTCCGAAGTAACTCGAACCATTACGCCGGAATTGATTATTCGATTTTTGTTGACGTAAGCTAATCTACGCAAATGCAAAATGTGTCTTCTAGGCAAATCAATTAGTGATGGCGTAACATAAGACAAAATGATTAAGAGCTTTGCGCGTCTTTCCCTAAATTTTCGCACTTGGCTCTGTTACTAAAACTTCGCCCATCATAATGGGAAGAATTTCTCATTAAATTTGATAACGTTAAGACCAAAATGGAAGTGGTTTGAAGGAGCATTTATTACGGTAAAAGATGTTTTAAAAAAATTAATGGGTCCTGGCGTTGTTCTAAGAGCAATAATTTGTGCGGCAGTTGCAGTAGGCGATATTTTAAGGTTGCCGTAATCCTGATGAACCGTACGCTAATGAAGATAGAGTTGTTTTAAAATTTGCAGAATTTCTCATTTATTGTTTTAAAATGTTGAACAATACAATTAACAGGCCAAGCTATTTTCGTAATCATTAACAAAAACTATGTTAAATAATTAAATTGAAATAGAAAACTCCAGAATAAAAAAAATATGGTAACATTAAAATTTAAATGAATTTACTAAATTTCTAGTATGAACTTTCTTTCCCCACGAACTTTAAATACATAATCATCTACAACATGGATGACCAACACTTTGCGTACCAAAAGTCATGCAATTCAAAAGCATCTTTTACACTTTTTTATGCTCACGGGTATAGAGTTGGAAAATATGAATTACTGGTAGGCTTTAATTTAGGGGAGGAAAAGTAATCCAAGGTAAGGTATCTGCCTTCTTTTAAAAGATGCAAAATTTTGATGTGGTTCGTGCATTTTTATTTGAAAAGCCATAAAAATGACAGAAACAATAATTTATTTTACAAAAGTTTCATAAATTTTATTTTAAAAATGGCATTTTAGACGAAAAATTTTGCCAAATTTCATACTTACGCCAACTGCTGTACACTGCATTCTTCTCAATATTTAGTAACTTCCTTCGCACCGTATACTCCTCAAACACTTTTCTGTGTTTCGTACCAAAAGTTTTATTGTATTTTAAAAAATTACTGAAATATGACTAATTATGTACAAAAACATTGAAATTTTTAAGAAAAAATTCAATTTTTTTGTCTAAAAGTAACTGTAAATTTATTAAGATCATATGTATAACTAAGTATTTCCTATAAAACACACTTTAATATCAATAGAATGTTTATGTGAAATTTCATTAAGATATCTTTAAAACTAAATAGTAGTTACTGTTATCGTGATGCAAGGAACCAAAAAACACAGTTCTTCAGAAAACTCATTTAAAGATTTTATTTTAGCATCGATGTTCAACTGGAGAGACATTTAGACAATTGTATCTTCCTTTCTATTTATTGTAGAAACAAAAGTAAAACAGTTTTGGAATCTTAAGAATATGCTCTTTCAAATAAAACAATAAAACAAAACCCGATTTTTTTTTCTCAAAAATGGCTTTTTATACCTCGTCAGATACCTTAACGTGTAAGCCGGTTAAGTTAACGTGTGCTCACGTGCAAAAGTTAACGTTCGAGCTTGAGATTGAAATTCTTCTGAGGAACCTAATTCGAGGATTAATTTTTCGGATATTTAGTAGGGTTCAATATTATTCGATATTTTATGAGAGTGTATTTTGGAATGCACAAATTCATCATAAATTATCATAATGCAGTGTAACCTCGATCTCTCGAAAAATTTTGATATCTCGAATAATTGTACTTTCCTTTAACAAGCTGACCCACACTTATTTCATCTCGTTATCTTGAAATTAGGTATCTCGAATTTTTCCGGTATTCCTTTGACTTCAAAATATCGAAGTTATACTCTATTTCTGGGCACAGAATTATTTTGAAAGTCTTCAGTCTCTCTCAAAGCAATAAGCAGGCACAAGGATGAGATGCGCCACCTGAGATCGTCCAATGCGCCAAGTTTGGCGCATTTTCCAATATTCGCTGTCAAAACTGCAACATATGAAGTTAACCATGACAGTCATGTTACTGATTTTTTCGATTCTTAGTGGTTTCTTGAATCCAATGACAGCCTGCATAATATTTGAATAGAATGTTTGAACGTTCAACCACTATTAAAAAGTGTGTCGTCTCCTAAATAACAACTGATTATTGTTTGAATTTGAAGTTATTAAAAAAGAAAAGTTCTCGTGTTTTATAAGTGTTTGGTGTAACTTTTATAATGAATTGGGAACCTCGGGGTATATATTTGTGTATTTAAAATATTTGTTGTAATTTACTTTAGTTCTTTCTCCTAAAACCAAAATAAAATATCTTTGAATTAAATTTCATGTAATGATTGACTGTATTGAGCTGTAAAGTTATATAAATTAATTAGAATCAGACTACTTTATAAAGATTATAAGAAGTTCCTCATCGTAAATTAATGTCTATGTTAGTTGTAGTTGCTAATATTTGTTACTCTCCTTACTATTGGATAATTAACAACAAAAATCAAAAATAACGAAAATATTTTTTCAATTTTTTTTTTTTTTTTTTTTTGGTTTATCTTCTGATAATGTCGCCATATGTCGTAGGCAATTAACTAAATATTATAGAGACTGTAACTCAAAAGATAATGATCAAAAATTTGAAAATCTTGTCCGCAAAATAAAAATTTTTTTAGGCGTTGAGGATGATTTAACATATGACTGAAAACAATTATTATCGTTTTCATCATGTTTTTTTTTCCTGATTTCTTTAGCTTTTTAAATGTTTAAATCCACCTACAAGTTTTGTCCAAACAATTTTAAAAATCCGCCACGATTTGGCCATCCCTGATCTACAGTAATCAATAATAATAAAGAAACGAACTTAACTAATTTTGGATTTTTTATTTCATTTTTATTTTTCAACTCTCGTACATTATTGCGAATTTGCCACCTTACATCAGGAAAATACCTACTGTAAAATGCGAGGAAACTTTTTCACGAAACCATCCCTCGGGATTTCAAGAGAAAAGAAAATCCGTCTAATATGCTTACAAATTCTAAAGTGCTATTCAAATGAAGTTAACCTCATCGTATTCACGCTTTCCGATATATTTGGCAATATACTTAAAATATGCTGATGGAAAACAGCGATTCTTGAGAGTCTGGTGTATCAATTGTCTGAATATTAGCGACTTCCTTTATATGTAAATGTGAAAAGATTTAATAGTATATCTAGGCTTTATTAGTTCAGGAGACGCACTTTCAAATAAGTAATGCAAGAGAAAATCTATTCTCCTAAATTCACTGTTCTTACGTAGTATAATAGTATATTTCTTTCCTTCCATTGAAAACATAAATTGATTAAGTAACTCGAAATAAAGTGGTTTTAGTAGTAAAATTCGTGCATATGATGAGGCGTATTAAAGTTATATTTGTCTACGACCGATAACTAAACTCATGCGACTTCCTTTCTACGTAAATGTGAAAAGAATTATAGTATATATACACTGCTGGCCACCCAAATTGCAACACCAAGAAAAACAAGAGATATCACAACAAAATTTATTGTGTAGATAACATGTTGACCAAGTAACAAATGATTAAATTTACAGCATTCTATGAAGCGTGGTTCCTGCCAAAATCAGTACCCAGAGTAGCCGCCGTTGTTGGAGATCACAGCTGCCACACGCCTCGGCATTGATTCAAAGAGACTTTGAATGTGTTCTTGGGGTACAGCAGACCAAGCAGCTTCCACACGTTGCCAAAGTTGATCTGGTGTGACAGCTGGGGATGAACTCTGGGTCAGTCGTTGAGCAACCATGGACCACATGTTTTCTATCGGCGAAAGATCCGGAGAGCGCGCCGGCCAGGGAAGCAATTCAATCTGGTGATTGACGAAGAACCCTTGGACAATGCGTGCCACGTGTGGCCGTGCATTATCCTGCTGAAATATGGCTGTTGGCAAGCCCTGAAGGTAAGAAAGGACAACTGGCTCCAACACCTCGGAGATGTAGCGCTGGCTGGTTAAAGTACCGGCAATGCGTACTAGAGGAGTGCGAGAGAGATATCCGATACCGCCCCATACCATAATACCCGGTGCAGGACCAGTGTGACGGTGCATAATGCAGCTGTTCAGCATCCTCTCTCCACGGTGTCTCCAGACTCGAATCCGACCGTCGTGGTGTTGCATACAGAAGCGTGACTCGTCAGTAAAGAGAATTTCATTCCATTCTGTCGTCCACATCCTTCTTTCATCGCACCATTGGCGGCGGAGACGTCTGTGGTTCCGCGTCAGAGGTAGACAAAGCAACGGACGTCTTGCGGACAGACCATTCTGCTGTAAACGACGTCGAATGGTACGCGCAGACACTGGATGATGCGTTACAGACTGAATCTGCTGTGATATGGTTCGTGATGTGACTGAGCGGTCCGTCACTGCCATGCGTACAATCTGCCTGTCATCACGTGACGTGGTGCACTGAGGTCGATGCGGTCGATCACGTCTGTCCGTCGTACCCTCCTGCACCCAAGGATCACATATCCGCATCACAGTTGTTTGGTTTCGTCCAATACGACGACCGATTTCCCTGAAAGATAACCCACAATCTCGGTATGCCACTATCCTTCCTCTGTCAAACTCGGATACTTGATCAAAAGATGATCGTTGTTTCCTACGAGGCATAATTTATCGTTTTTTTGAAAAAAAAGCAAGAAAAACACAATTGCTGTACTTGAAACCGTCGAAATCTCCAAGCCTTAAATAGCGCTTTGAGGTGGCGCCACAGGCGCGCTTGATGTGCGTCTGCGCTGAAATTCTAATCATTTGCATATCTCACCTCAGCTAATGCATGTTGTAAATTTCATATTATTTGCATGCTTCCTTCAGGGTGTTGCATTTACGATGGCCAGCAGTGTAGTTATAGTATTTATAGTTAGAAATAGTATATCTAAGCTGTATTTGTTTTGGAGATGCACTTTTTAATAAGTAATGAAAGAGAAAATCAATTCTAAATTCACCGCTCTTAATATAATAGTATATCTCTTTCCTTCCATTGAAAACATAAATTGATTATGTAACTCGAAATTAAATGACCCGAACCGGGGACCTTTACACTTTTCGGCCATCTTCCATTTTCAGTGACACAATTGCTGTGCCATGGTGAGGCCAAGTAATAAGTGAAATAAAGATTCTGTAACATTTAACCCTTCATAAGGCCGTGGTAAAAATAATTACCACCTACGGTCTATTAAATACAGAAATCAGTTACCATTAATGAATTTTCTGATTTTTGTTCAGTTATATTGGTTGCATATTTTTTCCATACATCTAGACTCTAAATTATATTAGGCTTATGAACTTTTCTTTAATTCGTATTTTTAAAGAAAGCTGGAATAATTACTCGAAAATTGAGCATAAGAATCATCGCTTTTAATTATATAATTTGGCGTTTAATGCCGTGCACAAGCAGCAGGTAGTTTTCGGACTTTGATTTTGTGAATAATTAATGCATTCTCCTGCAAAATTTCTATTTTTGTTTAATACTTGTTCCTCCGATTTTCAGGTGGGATATTACAGTACAGGGAAAAAATAGGAATTAATTCTAAAAATTGGGCCAGAAAAATCCCAAGTACTTTCGACTCTCTGCACATATACTCGCCTTATAAAGGGTTAAATCAATATGTAATATTGCTTTATGTGTTGCAATATGCTTAAAATATACAGGGTGTCCCGTAAAGGTGATAACGGGCCTTAATTCTTTATCTATTAGAGATAAGTGGGCAGTGTAAATTGAAAAATGTTCAAATTGGGTCGGAAATAAGATTACGTTAAGAAAAAATTCTTTTCGTTATTTTTTTAAAAAAGTTACATTTTTTAAATTTGTATACGACACCGTATACAAATCCTAGTTAGTAAAATGTGCCCCATGCACTAATGAACTGGTGCACAAAATTCCAGCCTTTCAACAAAAAACGACTCCTAGATATCTGTAAACAACGATTATCAGGGGTTATACTTTACCTTGAATGTAAACGCTTATTGATGGTGTAGAAAAATAATTTTTCTTTCAAAACTTCTGTATGACTGAAATTTGATCGTCCGACGTGATTTTCTTTTTCTTCTATAGAGACATTGAAAAGTGGTTTAAGTCATTTTTAATCTTCATCTCTCTGACCCCGTTTAAAATATAATTCTCAATTTTTGCTCACCACCTCATTAGTATGTGGGGCACATTTCACTCACTGGGAATTCTTTTGTACGGGGGCTGTGTACAAATTTAAAACGTGTAACTCTTTGAACATTAAATAGAGGGATATTTTTCTTGATGAAGCCTTTTTTCTGACCTAATTTGAACATTTTTTTAAATTTATACTGTCCACTTATCTTCAATAAATTAAAAATTAAAGCCCGTTACCACCTTTTTAGGAGACCCTGTATAATAATTACGCAGAATATTCAGGATGTCCGAAAAGTCCTTGACACATTTCAAAAATTCACAGAAAAGCAACAGATTGTATGAATATGCGGTTCGCACATTAATCCTTCACAGAATCAAGAACAAATTTTTCCATCTTAAAACAAATTACTTCCAAAATGTGTTCATAGATTGCGCTGCATCTGTAATTTTCAGAAATGACAGCCAATAGGTATTTTTCGTGAGTTTCAAATAGCACTGACGGTGCGTGAATATTCATTCTAGCTAAGGCGACTGCAACTGAGAAAGCACATTGCGTAGGTTGGTATTTCGAATCAAAATCCATAACTATATTTTAGAGAAAGTTTTGTAACATGTTTAAGAAAAACCTTCCGAGGCGAAAGAGAGTTTTGGCCTGGCATGTAAAGTTTTTACAGATTAGAAGCGTTTTAGACAGGGAAAGAAGTGGTCAGCCACAAAGATCGGATAAGCTATACACAGCATTCAGAAAGCTTACTGTGACGGTACACGCCACCTGTGAACACAATTTGGAAGTAATTTTTTTTTACGATGTCAAAAAAATTTCATGAACCTGTTAAGTATTGTTCTGCAAACCCCACATTCGTGCGATAATTTGTTGCTTTTCTATGGATTTTTTTAGGGATGGACGCGAGACAAAAAATAAGCGTCTCGCGTCTCGCAAAATAGCCTAAAAGCTTTGTCTCGTCTCGCAAAAAGCCCTATATCGTAATGTTAAAAATGTGTGTCTCGTCTCGCAAAAAAGCTGTAAATCTCTGTCTCGTCTCGCAAAAAAGTCGTCTCGCGTCCATCCCTAGATTTTTTTAATGTTCCAAGGACTTTCTGTTCGGCCTGTATAGAAAAACGCAAGATATACAATAATTGCACTGCATCTTGTATCTAAAGTTTAGATATCCATCAGAGCGACACAAAAAATTTACTGTCTTTTTCTAAATTTGGCTTTTTCTAAAAATATACAACAAGGAGTTATGAACATTTCAAAAAAAAATGTATTAATATTTTATTTAATCATTAATGCGACTTGTAAATTACTACCTGAAGCAACTAATCACTAGCGGAATAAAACATCTGCTAACGTTTCTTATTTTAAATACACTTTTTTAAAAGTACATTCGAACTATTTCTCATAATTCGAACGTAACATTCCAAATAACTGTCAAAATTCCGGAATGAACTTTCGTTCCCTGCAAACTTTAAATGCATAATCACCCTAGAGGCATTAAGAATAATACAATAGCAAGCTTTAACTCTTTCTGCATGCTTTTTTTTAATAATGTCTAACGCTTTAACATAAATATTAACATTATTGCAAATTCTCCACCTCATACCAGAAATACATTGAAGAATGTGAAGAAACTTTTTTTACGAAACCACCCCTTAGGATTTCCAGAGAGAAAAAAAAATTCTAAAAGTCCATAAATATTCTTACAAGTCCTAAAGTGCTATTCAAATGAAGTTAACTCCAATACATTCACCCTTTTCCAATATACTTGGCAATGTACTTAAAATATGCTGATGGGAAAGCAGGAGGTTCTCGAGAACCGGGTGCATCAATTGTCTGAATATTAGCTACTGCTTTATATGGAAATGTGAAAAGATTTTAAAGTAGATCTAGGCTGTATTAGATTTCCAGAGGCGCTTTCTAATAAGTTATGAAAAAGAAAATCAATTCGCCGATATTCACTATGCTTTGATAGTACATTTTTATATTTCTTTTCTTAAATTAAAAAATATTTATCTTAAATTGATTGAGTAACTCGAAATTAAATGGTTTTAGTAATAAAATTGGGGCATACTCTATAAGGCGTGTTAAAGTTATATAGGCCTACATCAATAACCAAATTCATCATTCTAGATCAAGTAATAAAGTAAATAAAGATTCTGCAACGTACAATGCGAATACGTTTTTGCAACGTATCGCAACGTATTCGTTCTTATGCTTAAAATATGCAATAACTACGCAAAACATAGGGTAATAATGTTCAAGACGTATAATAATTGGCTATATATTGTATCATTTACAATTTAATTATACATCAGAAAGACAATAATAATTGCGTTATATGTTACATTATCTAGAATTTAGATATACATAAGAGATACTCTGAAAACATTTGCAGTCTCCTTTTTAAAATTTGGCTATTTCTGAAAAAATACCACTAGGAGTTATAAACATTTCATAAAACAGGTACAGTGGAGTCTTGACGTACGCGATGGATGTGTTCCAAGACACCACATATAAGTGAAATAGGGTATATGTAGGACTTTTTCAAAAGCATACGCAGTTATTTTAGACACTTCTAAACACCCATCAAACAGTTTTAAACCATCCCCTAATTACATATTATCTTTTACGATATAAAGTAGTGAATAAAGCCCGGTTTGGACTGCAACGTCTTTGGTGCTTCCGCCTTCAATGATTCTATGAGGGAGAAAATACCTGTAGTTTTGGGCTCTCTTCTTCAGTGGCAAATCACTATACTTACCCCTCAGATCCCGCTCTTCTTTTTGTACTTCTTACTGTCAGCGAAAACTCTCGTGTCTGAATGTGGGTGAGAAGTCCGCAATAGTTTCTCGTGAAAAAATCGCGTAATATCTCATTCAAGCAAAATAGATCGTGTTGCAACGTGAGTCCCCTGTATTAATGTTTCTATTAATCATTAACTAAAAACATTTCCATTTAAACCTTTTAACCCTTTAACGAGCAGTGTTACCGCTCTGGGAACACCAAACTCTGACGTTTTGATTCTTGCCAGTCACGAAGAATAGATCTGATTTCTATAAAAATAGTTGCGGGTGACATAGCTCCACGAGAATCCTTTACTTTTTAGCACGCCATTTTCCGTAAAAAAATTGTCACGATTCTTTTTATCAGAACTGACATCTGCTGAAAAATGGAGGCATGCGAGAACAGCTAGATAGATTGCCCAATGCTGAAAAAAGGACAGCCGTTGCCATCGCTCGACTTAACTACCAGCAAGATGGCAGACGATCGAAACGTTCATCGCGTACCACAGATCTAGAGACCCTTTTTTGGCGCAGCTGGCTGTGCGCGGGCACAGCCAGCTCGACAAAAAGTCGAGCGATGGCAACGGCTGCCCTTTTTTAAGCATTGGGAAAGGGTTGCTCCTCAAATGGTTAAATTACCTCGGAATGACTCAGAGGCAAATAATCATATACGGAATAAAACATCTTGATAACGTTTCTTATTTTAAATATACTTTTTTGATGCACATTCGAAGTATTCCTCATATTCAAAAGCAACATTCCAAATAGCTGTCAAAATTCCGGAATGATCTTCCTTTCCAAGCGAAGTTTAAATACATAATCACCCTGGAGGCATTAGGAATAATGCAATACCAAGCTTTAACTCTTCTTGGATTATTTTGTTTCTTTTTGACAATTCGAACGCTTCGACATAAATATTAACATTATTGCAAATTCGCCACCCCATACCAGAAATATATAGAAGAATGTGCCAAAATTTTTTTTTAGGACACCACCCCTCAGAGAGAAAAAACCCCCGGATAAAGTCCATAAATATTCTTACAAGTCCTAAAGTGCTATTCAAATGAAGTTAACTCCACTACACTCACCCTTTTCTAATATTCTTGGCAATGTACTTAAAATATGCTGATGGAAAAGCAGCGGTTCTCGAGAACCGGGTGCATCAATTGTCTGAATATTAGCAACTGCTTTATATGGAAATGTGAAAAGATTTTAAAGTAAATCCGTACTTTATTAGATTTCGAGAAGTATTTCCTAATAAATTATAAAAAAGAAAAATCAATTCAGAATTTCTTCGTGCTTCGTTTATTTCTTTCCTTATTTTAAAAAAGTCTAAATTAAATTAATACTAAAATAAGGGAATTCGTAACATACCTTTTAAAATGCATGAAAATCTCCGTCAAATTCATAATTCTGAACAAAAGTAATAAAGCATATAAGCAATTTAATAACAGTAAATTGTTACTAATTAATTTAATGCTGATTTTAAAACAAATAAAGATGAAACATGTATAAAGCAATACTTATGTGCAAAACATGCAATAGAACGCAAATATGCACTCTGAAGAAACGGTTTGTTGATTCAGCTAAGTTTTGGTTAGATCTGTTTCAAAGAAATATGTTGGTTGACTCAACAAAATTTTTGTTAATTGAACGAAATATTTTATTTGTAAGAAAAATTTTGTCAAAATCAACAATACTATTTGGTTGAAAAAGCGCCAACTAAATTAACAAAATTTTGTTCAATTCAAAATTAGATTTTTCTTTCCGTGCAATAATTTCACTATATGTTGTAGCATAAACAGTGTAGACTTACATGAAAAACAGAAAATTTTATTCTCGACTTCTTCAAAACTGGACTACTTCTTAAAGATAACCGATAAGGCTTATAAACGTTTCAAAAACCTCATATTGCAAATGTATAATAGCATTTTTAAAATTTGTAGTGAATTTCAGAATTAAAAATTCCGTGGATTTTACATTTAGCAGATAGAATTATACACTACATAAATTTAAAATGTGAATAATTGGATAAAATGTAAATTGTTCTTCAGTAAAAAATAATTTTGAAAAGGTAAGTGAGACATGTTTGATTTAAATTTCAAAAAGATCTATCATGGGAATAGGCAACATTTAGAAAATTGCGAGCCAAACTATGATCTTTGTGTAGTCGTGGGCCGTATAAAATGGGATTTACGTGGGATTTTAATAGTACTTATATGGGTTTTCTATGCAATTTGAAATGCCCGCCGGCCATATATGATCTAGCGCATGAAACGCTGACTTCAGTTGATAACCACAGCTACACTTGAAATTTTGGCAACAATACGAAGCTTATAATTAAATTTTTACGATGTAATGTAATCGTAACTGTGAATTAATACAATATGCACCAAATTCACGAATATTATCTGCTACTCTTCATCAAAATTAAATTGAAGGACTTAATAATTTATATAGGCGTATTAGATATAAAGAAACAGCTTCTATATAAAGTAATAATAATAATAATAATAATAACATGTAAAATTTATCAATTCCAGTTTTTTGTGTTACTAAAAATTTTGTTTTCATTTTAGTATTAATGCAGCGCAAAATTTTCTATTATAATGATTATTAATATTACAATTTATCTCTTTTTAAAATTTTACTACTACTATTAATATCATTAAAATTACTGTTATTATTATTGGTAGTAGTACCAGTTGTAGCACTGCCATTATCATCATCATTCAATCTTATTAGCATTATCATCATTAGCAATAGTAATAAAAGATAAAATTGCAACCAAACCGTTCAGCGATAAACAACACATGATTAATAACAGAGATATAAATTAACGGCGATGCTCTGGTCTGAGACCACTGAAATATATGAATGACCAGTAGAATATCGAATTTGTAGGTCGGTCGGACCAAAAACCTTTTGTCTACATTTTTCTCTAGCAAACTTTTATTATTTAGTTTCACAATACATGTCATCCAATTTTACCGCAATTCATGTTATATAATTTGATCTATTTAATGATTTTATAATAGGTATTTACATTTTTTAATCCAGCTCTTAACGAAAATCGATACATAGTGCTCATATATATATTTTTTTTTGTTTTTGTAATTTTTTAACCATGTATACGGACCAATGATAAGTATTACGGACTAGAGAAGCCATAGAGTCACTGGCCCTTTGGACCACTAACTAAATATTCTACTTTCTACCCCTGATTAATAGCATTCATATTTTAAAATGGGTATGACTTATTTACTTCCGAGGCTTAGTAAAATTCTGACTGTCATCAAAACCGTAATATACAAAGATAACCATCTGATACATTTGAAAAACATTTGAAAATGAACTCAAAGTTCATTTCTCAACTGAATAATACATAATTTCTTTTGAATCTGTCTGCGTCCTTAACAATTCCAAAACTTCTTTGGGGCTTCCCACGGCAAGCTTTCAGTCTGACAGATTTATCTGTTGCACAAAAGAAAATCATAACTTGACTTTTCAGCAGTTCCCAAAATTTATTAAACTGTTCCTACTTCTTCTTTTTTCTTTCTCTCATTCTACTTTCAAACCTGAAAGAACAGTTAAATGCTTTGGGTATATTTCGGGGTTATTATTACTTTTTTTATTTCTAACATCGCAAGATGCCAAAGATGTAGAACAAACAGATTGAAAAACGATGAACCCGCATGATGAAAAATGAAAGGGCAGATAAATTAATATCCTCTGTGACATCTATTTCAAGCCTCCAGCGGGCCCTTCGACGGAAAATGTCCAGTTGTGATATAATTCTGGAACGTGGCACAGAATGGTAATAAGGCATCGCAAGGTTATCTGATATGATTTAGCGTCACCAAGAAAGGTAACCTCGCCGATTGTGAGCAATATATAAAGTCATACGGATTGCAATAAAAATGTTATCAGTGAAATAAATCGCATATAAATTCGTCGGTATAAATTCTTTGGTCTCATATGCATAGATTTATCATTAGATTAATAACTTATGGTGTATTTCTAGAGGAACTTGGGAGAGATTTAATTTCCTTTAATCCGCGTTCTTAGATAAGAGGTTGATTTATAATTGTTTCTACAAGAAATTTACAACTGTAAGGCTTTTGAATTTGCAGGGTGTTCTAAAATTTGCGCAAGATTTGAATTAAATAGAAAATTAATTAATTTGGTGTTGCGCCAATCAAAAAAAAAAAGGAAAACAGTTTGACAGCTGGCTGTTTAGGGTTAGTGAAAATGCACCCCTATACTAAAGAACAACACGTTTTCGTTGTTGAACAACATTTCAAAAATAATGAAAGTTTGATTCATGATGATTTTGATGATGAATGATGAGAAAGATGATGTGATTTAACACCACTGGATTTCATTTTTTTTTAGGTTATTTGAAGTCAAAGGTGTATGTCAACAAGTCCACATTCATCCGTGCATCGAAGGAGGATGTGCAGATTACTCAACGTTGTATCAACGAAATTGCAAGCACATTTATTCGAAATGGTCCTAGAAAATTTCGACAAAAGAGTACGTCTGTGCCAGCAAAGCCGTGGAGGTCATATGTCAGATGTGCTATTAAATACACGGTCACCCTATCCTTTGTACTTTATGTTTTAATAAAAAAAATACAATTGGAAAAATAGACATGTGTTTCCTATTTAATTCAAATCTTGCGTAAATTTTGACACACCCTATCTTTCAGTTCCTAGTCCCATTGTATGCATTTTCACTTGAGAATATGCAGTAATTTTTTACAACTATGGTTCATATAACAAAATGTCCCTAAAGTAATTCCCTTATTAGTGTGATATCAAACACTTGATTAAAACAATGGGTACAGACACTCAAAAAGTAGTCAAGTAATAGTCAAATTTCTTGTTTTAATTTATCAAATAATAATAAATTTTTGGAAAAACACGACATTGGAAAGAAATGTAAGAAGTTATTATTATATATCATATGATTCTTAACAATATTTTAAATATGAATCTGACGAATGAATCTGACTTACGTTCGAACACATTTTCGAGGGAGTATACTTATACTTTTATGCTTAAAGTGCAATTTTCGTATGTAACGCGTGTTTTTAAACTTTTATCGTATTCTAGAATACCCTAAACAGAGCCCATTTCGAATGCAGATTTAAGAGAAACCATGTAATGGATTATTCAGTGGATTCCACTTTACCGGGACAATTATACTCATTTGAATTACAAGTAAAATAGATCTTTTTCCTTTTTCAAAATCCCCACAATAAGTTAGAAAATGATTTGATGTTTGAATTCTGAAATCATTACGAACGCGCCCAGTACTAATGATTTTTTTCAATAAATCCTGATGCAGAATCTTCATAAAATATCCGAACGAGGAAAGGTTATTGAGGCACTCTTTATAATGACGGAGCCACATTTACTAGCAATGTGGTAGGCAAGGGTAGAAATCAGAATATTTAACCACTGGTACAAAGGACCAGTGACCCTGACTTCTCTGGTCCATAGCCTTTACCACTGGTCCATATACCTGATTTTTTTGCTGCAAAACAAAAGAAATTACACGAACAGTACATTTTTATTTCCAATAAGAGGTGAGTTAACCCTTTAGCGCGCAGTGTTCCCGCTCTGAGAACACCAAACTCTGAGGTTTTGACTGTTGCCAGTCACGAAGAATAGATTTGATTTCTATAAAAATAGTTGCGGGTGACGTAGCTTCACGAGAATCTTTTTACTTTTTAGCACGTCATTTCCCGTAGCACGTCATTCCGCTGGCTGTGCGGCGTCAAAAAAGGGTCTCCAGATCTGTAGCACGCGATGAACGTTTCGATCGTCCGCCATCTTGCTGGTAGTTAAGTCGAGTGATGGCAACTGCTGCCCTTTTTTCCGCATTGGGAAAGGGCTGCGCCTCAAAGGGTTAAAAGGCGCAGATATCTATTATGTTGTTGCTGCTAATGCCCTCTTAAAACCACGGAGCGGTGCCAAATTCCATATTCGAAAGCGAAAGGCGGAAGGGGCGGCTTCTATTTTAATGAGCCCCAGTGGGACGAATTCCGACTTAACTCGAGGTCCCCTAATTTTGAACAAATTCAAGATGAGGGACCAACAATCTGAATTCGGCACCTCCAGAGGTAGCGTTAAACATGGAGGCCATTGAAACCACGACATATTTTACGCGCGCCAGCTCCCATTAGAGTACACGGTCCCACAGCAGCCCAGCCGCCAGAGGAGTTCGACCTCCCAAGCACTGGCCAAGCCGGGTGCTGTTTCACTTTCCGTGTTCTTACGGGAATGGAGTTTAGTGACCAAGCCACCGCGAGACTCAAATATCTATTATAATAGATTAATAATAAATTTATCAAATCATTCATATGGCAGGCTCATTGCTAGAATTACAAGACATGTGTTTATAGCTTGTATATTGCTTAGAGAGTATTTTTTCAACCTGGAAATAAACTGAATTGAACTGAATTAAAAATAAAGATTCACTTTAATCGTAATTTATTTTTTAGAGGAAAATGCAATTACAAGTAAAATTTTAGAGGAAAATGTAAATGAGACGTTACTGGTCCTGCTGACCATCCATATTCATATTCTGGTCAATCCGTCATATATTTTTGTGGTTTCCGACCAGTAGGCCACTGTTATTTTCGAGCTCTGCCTTAGGCATTTCGCCTTCTATCATTTTCCATTCCACCGGGAAAGTTATACGAACGCATCCATACTTAACAACAAAACAAAAAAAAACAGTACAAGCTTTCGCGAATCTCTCACAATCACTCTTGCAAAATATTCTTTCCTACCTGCCTAAAATCGGAAGGGAAAGAGAGAAGGGTCACCATAAATATACACCCCCAGATCAGTATCTCTTACATACACTCCCCTGATCTTGAGTTTATCTACTGACATGCGTTAAAACGTAACTACTATATATTCTCCTGGAATATAAATCGAGAACAAATGAGCCATGCTTCAGGAGTTTAGAGATGTTTCAAACGTCCGCTGCTTTGACACTGATAGCGATCGAAACTAATGTTAAGTTATAGTTGAAGAGATTCTTACTCGGGTTATCTCGTTTTATACTTTTTACCAGATGTATTTTTTGATTCCATGTCATACGTAGTTATAGATTTACGGATATAATTTATGTTTTTAAAATAGTAAGTTGTATTTACATAGAATCAGTTGCTTTTATTTTCAAATGTTTTTTTGTTTAATGTTGAGATAAATTATAGTTAAAGAGATACTTACCTTAGGCAATCTCTTACTATACTTCTTTACCTTATATATTTTTTGCTTTTCTTATGCCATATGTAGTTATAGCTTTACAGAAATATTTTATCGATTTAAAATATTAAGTTGTTTATATGTAGCTTCAATTGCAATGTACATTTCAGTAGTTTCGCTCTCCAAATGCTTCTTGTTCTGTATTTTCAATTCATTTTTACCAAGATTATTATGTAACATTTTTCAATTTTTAATTTTGAAATTGTAAAATATTTGGATCTTTCATAAAAACTGTTACAAATTCTTTTATTATTATTATTATTATTATTGTTATTATTATTATTATTATTGTTATTGTTATTATTATTATTATTGTTGTTGTTGTTGTTGTTGTTGTACATAGATAAATATATCTACTGAAAAAACTTAGTTACAGGGAGGAGTACAGTAAATGAATTTCTAGAAAAATAATCTCTTTGGAAAAATATAATTCCTAGGTAAAAGAGTGAGCGTGTATTTATAAATAATTTTAGTTTAAAAGGGCTGTCCAGGTGGTGAAGTGGCTTAAGAACCATATTTTATCCAATCTCGGGTCCCGGGATCGAATCCCAGCTTGGGCAGGGATGTTAACTTGTCCGTCCTTCATAGGGGGTAATTCTAGCCGCTCATGATGTTAATGGTCAAAAATACTGGCCCATTAGGAAAAAATATGTTTGAAAGGGTGTGCTTATTTAAATGTAAAAACACATTTATAAAATATATAAATTCAAGAATGTTTATTTCAATCTTTTTTTTTTTCATATCTAAAAATTTATTTAAAAAAAAGACAAAAAATTACAATAAGTGCTTAAACTCTTCGTTCCAGAGGTCCACGTAAGTGGACATTAGCGTTTCCACTGTTAAAACGATACTTTAAGGGGTTTTTTTTGTAGTTCTGAACTGACATGCATATGTATAGATGCTTTAATTTTGAATTAAACAATTTTAACTCATGTGAATGTGTAAATTCTGAAAACATACGCAAATATTTTACTTTTGTTTGCCGTTACACAAAAACATATTTGGATGTTATTGCGATTTCCTAAGTGGAATTTGTGATTTTTTTTTTTTTTTTTTTTTCGAAATTCGCATAGCTGAAAAGAACTTGTAGGGCATCATTTACCTTTAAAAGTGTCTTGATAGTCTTCGTTTGTAGGTGATAACAATTTTTTACTACCGAAATATTAAGAATTAGGCTCTTATTAAAAAAAAAAAAATTATGTGGAAATATGCTTTCTACTAGTTGCTTTTAAGTGTAATAGGTTTTTAAAAAAATTATAAGATTTCTCTTTAATTTGAGAAGTAAGATTTTGGTTCGATCCGAAGAGGTTAAAGTGAACTGTGAACTAACTGAAAAAAAATGAACTCAACCTACCAGTAAAATTTTTAAAATGGAATAAAATGTAGGGTTGTCGATTATTGTGTTTTCAAAAATCTGAGATTCAGAACTTTTAAAACTGTCTCTTAATATGTTTTAATAATTTAGCAAATAATGCTACGATTTTACAGTGGAATCTAGCTTATTTTCAATAATGTGTCGTCTTATTATATATTCAGTTTTAGAGGAATCACTGCAACGTTTTGCACCAATTGGTGAACGTATCCTATGATTTTTTCCATCAGTTACGTTGTTACAATTATAGCATGTTTCATAATAGAAAAGAGTGCAGTTAAATAAAGTATTATAATATATCAATAGTAAGAAATGCATTTTATTATTATTTCCATTATGCGTTAGTATAAAAATGCAAAGATCATTACTTTTTCCAAAAAATTGTTTGAAATATCAATCTGTAACTTAAGCAACTTCAAGGAGGGATCTGAGTTAAATACAATATGAATGCTTTTAAGACTAACCATAATCTAACGTTTCTGATACTTATTTCAGAAAATAATTTCTTTTTAGCTTTTATAACAATTGTACGTTGTTTTTTTTAATCGTTTATAAACACAGATTTATTAATATTCACAGTACTGTTTTTTGTTATTTACAAATCAGTTACAAAGACTAATGTTGTTAACTTACTATTATGAATTTACGATTCTTTCAAATTTTAAAGACTTCTGAGATATAAGAGCTCGTGCTGAAATATATTTTTTAATAATATTATCAGCTGTGCAGGAAAGTAATGCAATTTTTTACATAAAGTTCAAACAAATAAATTTTCAACAAGTATTGAATTACAAACAAGCAGTGATTACTCCGCGGACTCATATTTGTTAAATTTTAAAGGCAGAATTTTATAGATAACTAGCTGAAGTACCCGTTCTTCGCACGGGAATGAATGAACTTTTTGATATTACGATTTGTGGTGATTACTATTCATTGTAATACACAGATATAGCAAAGTGGATACCGCGTTATATTGTGTCCAATAATCATGCATACCGAATTGCAAGGCAATCTTTTGTACGGTGCAGAAGGCCATGCGGCGTAGCGCAATCTAGTGGCGAGTTTTAGCAAAACGGATACGGTGAAAATATTTTTCGCATTCAGATATCGATGTATACGAATTTTCATGACTATCGGCTGGACAGTCCTGAAGTTCATGTGTAGACGCGACATCTAGTGGCAAGTTATAGGAAAATGGATAGCGCCAAACTCTTCCCGGTGTTCAAATATCTATGTATACCTATTTTCATAGCGATTATTTGCACAGTCAAGAAGTGATACACTGCAGGGCTATCTAGTGGTTCAATAAAGTAATGATTTGCTACAGCGCCGTCAAGTGGCGAGTTATAGCAAAATGGATAACGCCAAAATATTCTCATTGTTCAAATAGCTATGTATACTGATTTTCATAGCGACCGTGTTCAACTATCTATGTATACCAATTTTCATAACGATCATTTGCACAGTCAAGAAGTGATACACTGCAGGGCCATCTAGTAGTTAATTAAAGTAATTATTTGCTACAGCGCCGTCAAGTGGCGAGTTATAGCAAAATGGATAACGCCAAAATATTCTCATTGTTCAAATAGCTATGTATACTGATTTTCATAGCGACCGTTTGAATGGTCAAGAATTTGGCCTGCTGCAGCGTCATCTAGTGGCGAGTTAAAATAATAATGCATTGCAGTGTCATCTAGTGGTGAGTAACATCAAAAGGAACGCAGTTAGAATATATTCTTCGTGCTCAAATGTGTAAGTATAAAAAATTTTATGCCGATCGGTCGAACGGTATAGAAGTTGATGCTTTGCAGCGCCATTTAGCGGCAAGTTACAGCAAAATGGATAGTGAAAAATATTCTCCGTGTTCTAAAATTCGCGTGTACCAAATTTCATCGAAATCGGTTGGACGATATTCGCATAGCAAACGGCTAAACGGAATAGAATTCAACGTTGTGCTGCGGCACCAAGTGGCAAGTTAAGGAAAACGGATAGCATAAAAACCATCTCCATCATAAAAGACTTAGGTGAACCAAATTTCATCGTGCAACGGTGCTCAACGGTGCTGGAGTTTTTCAACCTCATAAACACATACCAACATTCATTTTTATCTATAACCAGTGTTATTATATATACCAGTCTCACATAAAATCCAGTTTCAAATCTAAGCCTCGCCAAAGTGCCAACATACGCCATTTTGCAAGAGTTTTTTCAGGGAATCATTCGAAGCATTGACTTAGCAGCAATCAATATGGGAAATGGTTCGACCGCCAAAGAGTAGCAAGCATTTATTTGAAAATTGGAATTCCTTAATACAGCTGATTTTTTTTTAAATTATCAACTAAAACGTGTTTTATTCATCGTTACTCCGATGTACTAAATGAGAAGATTTCAATTTTCTGAAATTTGGCGGAATTCCCCCCAACTTAAATCAATGTACTCAATTGGCGAGAATTCTGAAGTTAGATCGCTTGAAATCCCTTAATAACTGCATTATTTCTTCACGGATCCTTAAAATTTAACGCTGTATTCTAATAAAACCTTTGCACTTGTTTTCAAAAATCTATTTCCTTAAGCTCTCAATAAATTGCGCCAAGCCGAAAACTGTGCAAACCGCTAGAACTCACTTACTCAAAATCCATATTTCAGCCATTTTATTTTTTCGCCAAACTAAAAAAATTTACACATTAGCCTCGGAAATCTTCAATTCTTATTGTTTTGCGTGTAAAGCATTACATTCCTGCTCTGATTTCCCATGCACACGATATTATAATTAAAAAAAAATAACCTTACGAATATAAACTAACAAAAAAAAATCATTATTATTCTTTTATTTCTACTTTGAGAATTTAAAACATTTTATTCGGCAAAATCGCCACACATGGCAACCACGATCCTTATTTCATACTTTTTTCACTACAGGGGTTACAATTACGGAAAGCTTTTTGCGTGAAGAGCATAAAAAATCTCTTAAATTCCGGGAACGGGTGGACTTTCAAAGTTTTAAAGTGGACTACGATTTATTCTATATTATTATTTTACATATCTGTGCTAAATTTCAGGCAGATAGGTCCATTTTTGTAGATTTGTATACGAACGACATTTTATTCGGCAAAATCGCCACACATGGCAACCACGATCCTTATTTCACACTTTTTTCACTACAGGGGTTACAATTACGGAAAGATTTTTGCGTGAAGAGCATAAAAAAATCTCTTAAATTCCGGGAACGGGTGGACTTTCAAAGTTTTAAAGTGGACTATGATTTATTCTATATTATTTTACATATCTGTGCTAAATTTCAGGCCGATAGGTCCATTTTTGTGGATTTGTATACGAATCAAATCCACAAACAAACAAACAAACAAACAAACAAACAAACAGAATTTCTTTTTTTTTATAAGATACTAGCTGAAGTACCCGTTCTTCGCACGGGAATGAATGGACTTTTTGATATTAATATTTGTTGTGATTACTATTTATTGTAATAAAGAGATATAGCAAAATGGATATCGCGTTATATTGTGTTCAATAATCATGCATACTGAATTTCAAGGCAATCGTTTTTACGGTGCAGAAGGCGATGCGGCGTAGCACAATCTAGTGGCGAGTTTTAGCAAAACGGATATTCTTCGCATTCAGATATCGATGTATACGAATTTTCATGACGATCGGCTGAATAGTCTTGAAGTTCATGTGTTGACGCGACATCTAGTGTCAAGTTATAGGAAAATGGATCGTGCCAAACTCTTCCCCGTGTTCAAATATCTATGTATACCTATTTTCATAGCGATCATTCGCATAGTCAAGAAGTGATACACTGCAGGGCCATCTAGTGGTTAATTAAAGTAATGATTTGCTACAGCGCCGTCATGTGGCGAGTTATAGCAAAATGGATAACGCCAAAATATTCTCATTGTTCAAATAGCTATGTATACTGATTTTCATAGCCACCGTTTGAATGGTCAAAAATTTGGCCTGCTGCAGCGTCATCTAGTGGCGAGTTAAAATAATAATGCATTGCAGTGCCATCTAGTGGTGAGTAACATCAAAAGTAACGCAGTTAGAATATATTCTTCGTTCTCAAATGTGTAAGTATAAAAAATTTTATGCCGATCGATCGAACGGTATAGAAGTTGATGCGTTGCAGCGCCATTTAGCGGCAAGTTACAGCAAAATGGATAGTGAAAAATATTCTCCGTGTTCTAATATTCGCGTGTACCAAATTTCATCGAAATTGGTTGGACGATATTCGCATAGCAAACGGCTAAACGGAATAGAATTCGACGTTCTGCTGCGCCACCTAGTGAAAAGTTAGAGGAAAACGGATAGCATAAAAACCTTCTCCATGATAAAAGACTTAGGTGAACCAAATTTCATGGTGATGGGTGAAACGGTGCTGGAGTTTTTCAACCTCCTACACACATACCAACATTCATTTTTATCTATAACCATTCTTATTATACGTATATACCAGTCTCAAGTAAAATCCAGTTTCAAATCTAAGCCTCGCCAAAGTGCCAGCATACGCCATTTTGCAAGAGTTTTTTCAGGGAATCATTCGAAGCATTGACTTAGCAGCAATCAAAATGGGAAATGTTTCGACCGCCAGGCATTTATTTGAAAAGTCGAATCTCTTAATACAGCCGCATTTTTTAAATTATCAACTATAACATGTTTTATTCATCGTCACCTCGATGTACTAAATGCGAAGATTTCAATTTTCTCAAATTTGGCGGATTTCCCCCAAGTTAAATCAATGTACTCAATTGGCGAGAATTCTGAAGCTACATCGCTTGAAATGCCCTAATAACTGCATTATTTCTGCACGGATAGTTAAAATTTAATGCTGTATTCTAAGAAAACCTATACACTTGTTTTCAAAAATGCTATTCCGTTAAGCTCTCAGTAAATTGCGCCAAAAAGCCTAAAACTGTGCAAACCGCTAGAACTCACTCTCTAAAAATCGGCCTATCAGCCATTTTTTTTTCGCCAAACTAAAAAAAATTACATATTAGTCTCGGATATCTTCGATCCTCATTGTTTTCCGTATAAAACATTTCATTCCTGCTCTCACTTCTTATGCGCACACGATATTATAATTAAAAAAATAACCTAAAAAAATAAACTAAAAAAATCATTATTATTCTTTTATTTTTACTTTAAGAATTTAAAACATTTTATTCGGCAAAATCGCCACACATGGCAACCAAGATGCTTATTTCACACACTTTTTTCACTACAGGGGTTAATATTACGTAAAGCTTTCTGCGTGGAGAACATAAAAAATTTCTTAAATTCCGGGAACGGAAATTAAGAGAACCATTCAGGAGGAAAACGTTTTTAAGTGGAGTTTCAAAGTTTTAAAGTGGACTATCATTTATTCTATATTATTTTACATATCTGTGTAAAATTTCAGGCTGACAGGTCCATTTTTGTGGAATTGTATACTACCCAAATCAACAAATTGACAAACAGAATTTCATTTTTATTTATAAGATAACCTACGCTTGTTTTTAAAAATACCCTCTCATTAAATTGCGCCAAGCTCTAGAATCATAGAAAATCTGACACACTTTCAGATTTTTAAATACGCACTAAAGTGCTATGTATAAAAAGAGTTATAATCCATGGGTCTTCCCTATTTTCGTTCCTTCTTTCATTAAGTTGGAAAGTGTATCATTATTCATGAGTGTGATTAAACAAAATTAAAATTGATATTTCTAACATCCTTTTTTCTGGATGTAATACATTAGATGCAGAAAAGCTGCTCGAAAATGCACAATTCCAACTGAATGAAAATTTCAAAAACTTATACGCAGGTGTATTCATAACCCAAATAGCAGACGATTAAATTACGATAAATAGCGCCAAGCGTTAGAATCCTCCTCAAAATCGCGAGAATGCTGAAGATAGATGGCTTGAAATCCCTTAATAACTGCATTATTTTCGCACGGATCATTAAAATTTAACGCTGTATTCTAATAAAACCTTTGCACTTGTTTTCAAAAATCCGTTTCCTTAAGCTCTCAGTAAATTGCGCCAAGCTGGAAACTGTGCAAACCGCTAGAACTCACTTTCTCGGCATTTGAGCCATTTTATTTTTTCGCCAAACTAAAAAATTTTAACATATTAGTCTCGGAAATCTTCAATTCTTATTGTTTTGCGTATAAAACATTTCATTCTTGCTCCGATTTCCCATGCACACGATATTATAATTAAAAAAAATATAACCTTACGAATATAAACAAACAAAAAAAATCATTATTATTCTTTTATTTTTACTTTGAGAATTTAAAACATCTTATTCGGCAAAATCGCCACACATGGCAACCACGATCCTTATTTCACACTTTTTTCACTACAGGGGTTACAATTACGGAAAGATTTTTGCGTGAAGAGCATAAAAAAATCTCTTAAATTCCGGGAACGGGTGGACTTTCAAAGTTTTAAAGTGGACTATGATTTATTCTATATTATTTTACATATCTGTGCAAAATTTCAGGCTGATAGGTCCATTTTTGTGGATTTGTATACAACTCAAATCCACAAACAAACAAACAAACAAACAAACAAACAAACAAACAAACAGAATTTCATTTTTATTTATAAGATTTTTTGTTTCAGGAAAAATGACCGACCCTTTCCCTTTCTATATCACCCTTCTTTAGAGGATTCTATTGGAAATCTTTTAATATCGACTTTTAGAAATTTGGGAGTTTTGTATTTAACAGCAAGAATTTTATCGATATCACTTTTCTTCCTTGAGATCAGGATATGTGAAAAGATAGTTTTTCACACCCTAGTACCCCGTAAGTTAAAAAACTTGGAAAATGCTCTCCAACATTGCACCTACGCTAAAAAATTCACATATACATGCCAAATTTCGTATTATTAGCTTCAGCAGTTTTGGCTAGGCAAAACATTGATCTGAAAAAACAACAATACCTTCTGTTATACTTATTACTAATAATCAAGTTAGGAACATCAAATTTGAGTCACTTATAACTGTATAAGCAGCTAATAAAACATGAAATGTAGAAAGAAAAAAACCTATTTTTTTCCCCCATACAACAAAAATTAATATGACTGTTGCCATATTTTACCAGAATAAAATAGATAAATCTGTCAAATAGAGAATTCCTCCAGAAATTCCGCTGAATTTTGACGAAAAATTAAAGAAACCTCGAGCAATAAAGGAACACTGAGTCACCAAAAAATATCTCCAGATTTTTGCCTTGAAAAAAATATTGCGCATTATTGGAAGACAAGCTACTCCATAGACGTATAAAAACGTCACTTCCTTTAACGTTGAAACAAATTACGTCAACCTCTGAGGGGTTCCTGTCGCCGCTTTTACGTAATGTGGCTTTTAATAAATTTTCTGAAGGCTGTAGCCTCGGGTATGTTATTTTTTTATCGTGATGTAAGAAAATGCTGTAGTAGAAAGTCAAAATGTTGAAAAAAAAGAACTTTTATTACTTCTTAGGAAATGTGGGTGTACAGACTTTGGTTTATTTATTCAAAATTTTTGCTGATATTGTGTTCTTTCTTTTAGCACAAGTATTTTGATAGAAGTTCTGTTAAAACTTTGAACTCAAAAAAAAAAAAAAAAAATTCTACATGAAGAAAAAAAAAATTATACAGAATATGATTGGCAAAATTTCATTTCATTTCAAAGCAGAGACATTAAAAAAAAATAAAATATACAATTAAATAAGAATATTTCGACTTAAAACTTCAGGGTGGTCCCAAACTATATGCCAAAAATATAAAGGCAGGTAGAGGGTTCTAATATGGTTCAGAATCACATAGCAATGCGGGATCGGAAATGTCCTCATGTACCTGTTAACCCTTTAACGCGCAGTGTTCTCGCTCTGGAAACACAGAACTTTGACTTTTTGACTGTTGCCAGTCACGAAGAATAGATTTTATTTCTATAAAAATAGTTGCGGGTGACATAGCTCCGCGAGAATCCTTTACTTTTTAGCACGTCATTTCCCGTAAAAAGATTGTCACGATTATTTTTAGCAGCACTGGCATCTGCTGAAAAATGGAAGAATGCGAGAGGCTGGATAGATTGCCCAATGCTGAAAAAAGGGCATCCGTTGCCATCGCTCGACTTCACTACCAGCAAGATGGCGGACGATCGAAACGTTCATTGTGTGCCACAGATCTAGAGACCCTTTTTTGACGCAGCTGGCTGTGCGTCAAAAAAAGAGTCTTTAGATCTGTGGCACGCAATGAACGTATCGACTCTCTTCAAATTCTCGTTTTGCGAAAATTTTTGAAAATTATGTATTGCTTATTTTATAGGTCACACAATAAGGATTCCAAAGCTGTTTTACTTTTATTTCTACTATAACTAAAAGCTAATAAATACTATAAACTCTGAACTAAAAGGGAGGCGTTTTCTGAAAAGTCTGTTTTTCGTAAATTTTTTTAATGATAAATGTCATATCTCATAGCGTGTTTAAGATATTGACTTGAAATGTTGCCAGGATATTTGATCATTACTACTTGTATTATGAAGCAGGATATAACATTACTATATTAATGACTATGTCATTTTTTCTCTCACCCCCTTTATTGAAAATTGTCCGAAAAATGTGTCCCAAAAACGTGTCCCCAAAAAACCGACATAAAAATGCGACATAATGTTATATACATTTAAATATTATTAGTTCACAACAGCTTTAATCTATTGTTACAATATTTCGTAAGCTTTAAAATATGCATCACATGTATTTTTCATTTAATAGGTTACAATCATAAAAATTTCAACATAGGGTTACCAGGCGAAATACACGAAAGATGAGAGATAAAATGACATAGTCAATTAATATCGTTTTAATATGGCAATAATGAAACTAAAAAATTAGGGGGGTTCAGGGGGTCTCCCCCTGACGAGGCTCGAACAGCCGAGTTATTTATTTGTACTATCTCCATTTTTTGTCTTGAAAAATACTTTTAAAAATACCGAGTTTTTATAAAGAAATTGTAGTATTTTCATAATTATTAAAGTTTTGTCAAATATTTTTGTTCATAACAGAGATAAATAAGTTTGTTGGCTTCTGCATAAATATCATTTAAAAATGTGTATTAGAATATTGCATAAGAAGTGTGGAGTAAATTCAATTTTTTACCAACATTTCACTTAAATTTGCCAGCATTTCAAAGCTTAAATCGAATTTCTTAAAAACTATATTTGAATTTTTAGTTTTATACCCCGTTTCAATTTAAAAAATTCGATTTTTCATGAAAATTTTCCTTTTTTTAAGTGCCCCTAAGATAGGCGTACAGAATTTTATTAAAATTGCATTAGTTCAAATGATAACTAGGGGAAGGTGGCCTGAAAGGAAACAAAGGGGAAAACTTGCCCTTAAGGGGAAAACTTGCATAAAATAACATAAATTTTAAATAAAACTTTGATCCTTTTCTATCATATTTTGCATAATTAACATATTTTATTAATATTTTAAAAGCACAACGAGTAATGAAAAGCATAGAATTTTCAGGAAGTATCCAAAGAATCATTTTACCCTCAATCAAAAGGCCAAACGGTCCTTCATTTGAAAAAAATTATAAATTGTTTTTGATCGGCAACTAAAAGATGTAAGGTAAGTATAACTATACATATTAAAATAAATAAGTTCTGTAATCATGTAGTTTGCATAATTTATTTTATGAAAATTTTAAAATAAAACGGTGTCACAAACAATAAAATTGAATAAATCAAAATTATAATTCAAAAATTATGGCCTGCAATAAACAAAGAAATAAACTAAATAATGTAATGTGGATTCCTGCATTTTCAGAACGGTTGAGGGACTGCCATGATAGCTAGGACTCAGTACTGGAGCCTCATAAGTCGATGTATCATTTTACCCGACAATATGACTGCTCACTTTAGGTCATATTACTGGATACGCCGAGAAACATAAAAAAACGTAGCAAGTGTAATTTCCATCTAAAAATACACGCCATTCAGTTAATCAAGTCATTTCTATATATATAAGGCTATATCTAAATAAATAGGAGTAATTATTACCTTTAACAGATGCTATAAATCCCAATTTTTCAAAGAATATTTAGACGCGTAATAGTATGACCACTTAAATTCTGTCATTGTTTCTTCACTTGGCACATGTGTTACCCTGTATATAGCGCTACCTGTATGTTAGAAAACATATGCAGATCATTTTACCGCTAAAATCATTTTAGGCCTCCTTTCGATACATATATTCATTTCAAAAAGTGCAAAATTTTTCATTTTTGAATCAGGGTCTTTTTTTCCTCAGCGACTCGGTATTCCGTACTTGCCCGAGTACTCGGTACTCAATTACTCGGCCAAAATGCTACTCGGTCCATCAGTTATATATATATAATATACATATATGTAGATATATGAAAAAAGACATTGGCGAAAACAGAGACAGTTTTTAAAATTTCGTTAAAAATATGTTAGGGAATAAAATGTGCTGATATACTGCAGCTGTGGGTAAGGTAACAAATAAATCATGGGCCGTTTACCGTATAATATGCCTCGTTCATCTATCCCAGTCATTCACTGTTAAAGATCAGTTTTGTGGGAGGGACTATACGTGTATGTAGATTTATCACTAGATTCCTCGAACAATTCTACTACCTTGCACTGGCGCAAGACAATGCATCAAACTATAATAGTGCAATTCAGAAATTGTACTGTTAACAATGAATTAAATGCGTTTAACTTTATAGTCAGTTGAATGTGGAGATACGCTACAGTAACTGCGAGTGATTGTGCGCAACTATACGTAAATGCACCGGGGGCAAGTGCAGAAGAGATGGTGATTTCGAGGATTGTGAATCATTCTGTTTTATAGATGTTGTTGGAACTTTTCGGAGCGTACACATCTCCTGAATGTAACGCAATTCGGCAAAGCGTTAAGATCTATGGTCAAAGGTATTTGATAAGATTATGCGTAGTTTGAATCATGCAAGAGGAATATATCCTTAGTTATCAACACCTTTTATCCGATTGCTGTGCGTTAATCAGGCAGTCGAATAATCGTTAGCTCAATGGTAAAGGTATCGGATTTAACCAATTTGTGACCAGATATTTTTACGACTTTCTTCGATTTTTTGCTAATACCAGCAATAATAGATAAATTTCTGATATCAATTTCTGGAACAAGGAATGATTTATTTTAAAATCATTACGTATAAAAATAAAACTCGGCTGTTCGAACCTCGTCAGGGGGAGACCCCCATGAACACCCCTAATTTTTTAGTTTCATTATTGCCATATTAAAATGATATTAATTGACTATGTCATTTTATCTCTCATCTTTCGGGTATTGCGCCTGGTAACCCTATTTGAAATTTTTAGGATTATATTCTATTTATAGAAAAATACACATGATGTATATTCTACAGCTTACGAAATGTTGTAACAATAGATTAAAGCTGTTGTGAACTAATAGTATTTAAATCTATGTAAAAAACACATGTGACGCATATTCTACAGCTTACGAAATAGTATAACACTAGATTAAAGCTGTTGTGAACTAATTGTATTTAAATATATGTAAAATGATGTCGCATGATTTTATGTCGCTTTTTTTTGGGACACATTTTTCGGACAAATTTCAATAAAGGGGGGGGGTGAGAGATAAAATGACATACTCATTAATTGGAATGTCAACATTCGAATTGGTCATGTTAAAATATTTTGTAGAGTTGAGGCTCAATACTAACGAATAAAGCCTAGGAAAAATAAATAACGTTTTCGACCGATAGCGAAAATGCCGTCCCAAAAAAGGGACACTATGCTTAAATGGGTTAAGTCCGTTATATGTTGCAACAGTACACGTCACAGTTGTTGCTATAGCTTTCTCATTCAAACTTTTACAAACCAATTTCAGATCCAGGCATATTTTAACCCTTTATAAGGCCGTGGTAAGAATACTTAAGGAAGAATACATAAGGTAAGAATACATACTACGGTCTATTAAGTACAGAAATCAATTATCTTTAGTGAATTTTCTGATTTTATTCTGATTAAAGGATATTAGTCATTTAAATGGGAAAAAATATTGTAGCCCCCAATTTTCACTGTGTCTGTTTAACTGATTCTTTTTAGTTAACTGCGTCTTTACAAATTAAGAGTCGGAATATTTCTTTTAAAAATGGTATTTATATTTCATTTTCTGAAATCGAACCTTAAACGAGCGAGAGACTGCTGATCTTATCCTTTAAGAGCTATATAACTTGCTTAAATCTGACTACACAATGAAGTGATGTTTTTTTTTAATTTCAGTATAGAACCTTTTCTTCTTTTTTACGAAATTTATAAGTGAATTCAAGTGATTTGTGACTAAGATATCTAATTATTTGCTAATGTGAATTGAAACACAGCATAGCTTGTAACTCTTAACGGATTTCTCAACCTCCTATCTTGGCGCTCATTTTGTTATATTTTAACGCCATGCAGCAACTTTCAAAATTATCCAGTCACAGGTTCATCACTTTAATTTCATTGGCCTAAATTAGTGTAACTCTGTAATTGGCGCTTGTTAGTACCGCCAAGTATACTCGTTTGCCCAAAGACAAATTCTGCGTAGGCATGGTTTTTAAGTCACTGCACCACTTTTCATTTGAAAAATGAAGACGTAATTTTTACACTGGGCCTCCACCAGACCAAGATATTTAATTAATTATTTTATTAGGTTGTAACGAAAGTTTCCCGCTACCATAAACATCGTCAGTAAACAGTTTGCGTTGGCGTATTTGCTCATATTTTGTCAAATGATTTTTGGCATTTGAAAAAAAGAGACTTACTTTATAACTCTGTGTTATGAAATCTGTAAAAAAATATAGTTATCATTGAGTACAAAGTGTGTCAAATGGAACTATCACTCTAGAGGATTAGAACCATCATTTACTTCCAGTTGTGTTGCAAAAAGTCAGCTACAGAATATCAACGAATAATGAGTACAGCTTTAAATACTATTGCTGCATCACGTGACACTGTGCAGGTTTGGTACCGAAAGTTTAAAAAGAGTTATCTAAGGAGTTAGAAGTTAGTTTTACAAGCAGATTTGGCGGAAAAATTTCGTTACAACCTGATACACTGTTTGTTCAATAAATAAAATTTTAAAGCAACAGATGTCTATGTAATTTTTGTGTTTTGCAACTAGTGTTTCGAGCCTGACTACTGCTATAACAACGCTCTAATCCAATTTACATATTTAAAATAGTTTAATTAAATGAATTTCTTCAGTGTATAAATTTCTTTATTATAATTAATGCAATAGCACGTCAAACAACGTTCAACATAAAGTAAATAAAAAACTTTGTAAAAAACACGCATAATGAACTTTCAGTCAAAACGATCGTATCTTGACATAAGTATCATTCTATGTGTGTTTTCATACAAAGCTTTTATTTATTTTATTTTTTCTGTGTCTTTTTAAATATGCTTCATAGTCCTATATTCCTCACACGTCTGTGACATATCCGAAAACAGAAACAAAAAAAAAAAACAAAAAAAACATTCATTGTTCAGAAATCATGAAATCATTTTCCGCTTATGCTCTCAGAAAGAACTTATTCAATAATTCATTGCTTTTGGGTGAAACAAAGAAACTCAGGAATAAAATTGCACTTAATCAACAGCGAAATCAACGAATTAAGCTGTGCCCTCTCGATCCAGCGCAATAATTGGGTTATTTGTAGTAATTGATATGTCTCCCTGCCTGCCCACTGGCGCTATCTGCAGTGTCGTCAGGGATGTCACCCCCCCTTCATTTGTAACGCAGCATAACAACTGCACATGAGTGATCTGTGGATTGATTAAACTACGTATCAAGTGATTGTTTCGGAAGTATCAGCCACTTCTGCATGTGCGATTAATTAATTGAGTGGAATTACAATGGAGGAATACAGGATTCTATTCTGCTGAGGATTAATACATATCGCGACGTACGCTTTCAGATAAATTTGAAAGTCTAGTTGGGGGGACTGGAGTCAAAAGTAGCAAGAGAAATTTTCATATTTCGTATTTAACCCTTTAACGCGCAGTGTTCCCACTCTGGGAACACCAAACTCTGACGTTTTGACTGTCGCCAGTCACGAAGAATAGATTTGATTTCTATAGAAAGTAGTTGCGGCGGGGGACATAGCTCCACGAGAATCCTTTACTTTTCAGCACGTCATTTCCCGTAAAAAAAACTGCCACGATTATTTTTAACAGCACTGATATCTGCTGAAGAATGCAAGAATATCTAGATAGATTGCCCAATGCTGAAAAAAGGGCAGCCGTTGCCATCGCTCCACTTAACTACCAGCAAGATGGCGGACTGGCTGTGTGGCACAGCCAGCTGTCGTCAAAAAAGGGTCTCTAGATCTGTGGCACGCGATGAACGATTCGATCGTACGCCATCTTGCTGGTAGTTAAGTCGAGCGATGGCAACGGCTGCCCTTTTTTCAGCATTGGGAAAGGGTTGCGCCTCAAAGGGTTAAGAGGCATAATATAGGTCTTACAGAAATCAGGTGATGACGGTATACACGGACATACATAAAAAGGGAGGGTTAGGGGTATTGGACCCCACCCCCCCTTAATTTACCCACCAACGCTCATTACATCCAAATATTCACTTTCTGAATCCGTCACACAAAATACAATGCGGTAAAAAGATTTTATATAAATTTTGAAAACTTTACATTAAAATTTTTAAATTATATTAAATTGTAAATTTTATAATTCAGTGTGTAACAAACACTATTTACTATAAAGAATTTAAAAATGTTTAGTGCTAGTTAAAATTTGCCCTTGGAGGCATTGGCCGAAGTTTTTGGTCCCTTTTTTATGGAGGCACGTAGTAGGTGGACCAACGTTGCCACCTATGAAGGAACGGACACAATGACATCCACGCCAAGTCGGGGATCGAACCTCGACCGCCGGGAGTTGAACCCGAAACCGTAGTACGGTGCTTTACACACCATACAATCTGGTCGGCAATAGCCTAAAACTACGCATGTGAGCTCCTCGTTATCCAGGAAGCACTAAATCAGTACATAAATCTCCCAGAAGCTAAAAGAGCTGAGGGATTAATTATTTTTAGAGACTCAAAAGCTGCTCTTCAGGCAACAATAAAGAGTTGCTCCGCGTTTGTAAACACAGCACAAACACAGCAGCTTTAGAAGCTGGACCAAGTCCTAAACTTGAACAAGAAATGTCTCATACAGTGGATTCCAATGCATGTTGATATTGACGAAATTGAGGCCACTGAACGTTTGGCAAAGGAAGCAAGGAATATAAATAAAGAACTACTCCCCCAGGTCACCGGCGATACTAACGCAGTAGCAAAACATAAATTCGCTGAACGAACCGTAAAAAGTAAATACCAAATCTGCGAAATAAATACTCACAGAACCATTGCAAATACCTTAACTTAGAACAAAAAATCATAGAGGAATGAAAATCCAGGGAGATGGAACCAGAAATTACCAGACCTGCAGGAATGGTCCTGAATCCCAGAAACTGAACCTTGAACATATTTTTGACTGCCCTGCCATTCTGGCCAAATTACAAACAATAACCACCAATCCCCATACTGATTCATGGGGATAACTGCCTCGATAACGCCAAGGCTGTGTGGACCACCTTTGGTCCACTTTCGGTCCTATCGTAATAACCACAACAACAGCCAAATAGTTATATTAAAAATTACTGTCAATCGAATTGTTTAGTAAGAATGAACCCCCCCCCCTTTTTTAGCTCTACCTATCCCATGAAAGAGCTATAACTACGCTCGTGACCTTATAGCACAGCGCCCTCTAATAACTGAAAGACAGAAACCGAAAAAGAATCAGATGAAATATCTATGATAGATAACCCTTTTCTTTTGCTCTGGAGTAAAATGCTGTTACGTTAAGTCAACGGTTCTCAATCAAGTTACGGTTCTCAACCTTTTAACGTCACCCCCCCCAACAAAGGCTGACTTACGGTGGCGCCCCCCCCCTCACATTTTTCAGCATACATTCAGTTTTTTAATCTCTAATAATGAACATTCAGTCGAATTTTCTACAAAATAATGTTATCAGTAAAGTTTGAATGAACATTTTAAGCGAAAATGGATATATTTTTGAGTAAAAATGAGAATAAATAAGATGATTTTTTAAAAATCATGCATCATTACTGGCACTTTCGTTTTTCTCGTGCCCCCCCCCCCTGCAAACGCGCCCCACAGGTTGAAAAACGCTGCCGCTGCGTTAAGTGTTTTCTCTTTAAGAATTGTCTCTCTATAATGTTAACTTTGATGTTCCACGCGTCTTGTCTTGGTTACTTTCGCTTGAAGCGAAAAAATACCATACTTCTTCACAAGAATTCACAGAGGACATATTCTAGGGCAGAATATTATTAACTTAAAATTCAATGTTCGACAATTCAGTTTAACCCGACAAAATCAGGTAATTCAGGTTGTATTTTTTACCCATTTTAGAAATGGGAAATGCATTTATATTATCAGGCTGAGCGATCTATCAGTCTGACCATAATAAACCGGTTTTTTTTTTCATTTAATATAAGCGTCTAAAATCCTACTGAAAAAAAAAACAGCTCAGAACGCTCTTCCCGTTTCAATGAAGCAGTAAAACCTGGGGAATGCAATCCCGCACAGTTTTTCGGTTCGCGGGATTTCGGGATTGAGACTTTTGAGACTTATTGATCCCGTGGGATTGGCATTTCATGCAGCTAAGAATTTATTTCAACAGAGGAAAATAGGAAAAAGTAAGATTTTAAGCACTATGAAGTTCAACTTTAATAGTAATAATTAATGTTATTTTTGTGATAATTTATACAATAGCTTACATAAATATTCAAATTATAATATTCAAAATAATATAATCCTTAGTTGCTGAAAGAGAATGTAAAAAAGGCAATGAAAAGAGTCCCTTGTCTTCCAAGCCTTGATCTAATTTTAGTAAAATAGATAAAAGCGCGTGAATTAAAAAAATTAAAACCTAAAAGGACAGCTTTTTATAATTGATTTGTAATTCTTGGTTTAGAGATAAATTAATATGAAATATTTCTGTTCATTTGGAGATTGGGAAGTTGTAGAAAATTTTTGATTACAATACTTGACAATGAAGCCCCCCTGATTTATTCCTTGGTTGAACTGAAAATTTAATTTTATACGAGTGACCTATAAACATCCCGTCATAACGATTTAAAAATAATTCATTCAGAATATGAGCATTGAAATGCTTAATCTAGTAATCCTCATGTCAATTTATTTATTTTAAGTTGCTAAAACATCAAGGTAATTTCGCGAGCTATTTTGAGGAAAACAGACTCTCAAATGATTTATTTAGATCGTATTGTAATTCTTACGATAGAGTTCATCGTTCTCACTCTGTCCCACCTCAAACAGCCCCACCAGTGGCTGAGAGGTTCTGTTCTCGAAACTGGAAGGCAGGAGGTGATAGGTTCAAACCCCAGTGACGCCTGTCGACCTAGTCGTTCGGAGTTTTCCGTGGTTCTATCCGAAACTTTGCGTACATATGGGCTATGATTTTCCGTGGTTTTATCCGAAACTTTACGTACATATGGGCTATGATCCCTTTGAAAGACATCCACGGTGGGCATTCCCCTTATGAGTTTAGGACCCTAGTGAAGGCCTTAATCCACAAACACTTTTAAAATTGTCATGTCGAACTATTGAAGGAAAAAGAAAAGAAGTCTCACACATTTCTCATTTAGCAAACTTATGTTCTGAAAAATACAAGAAAACAGGATGGATTTTAGTTTTGCTTGTATTTTTCTAAGTATTCGACCAAAATTTTTATGCCAATCGACACAATAATGTGGATTTGGAAACAACATAAACAAACCAAACCACAATTTAAAAAAAAAAAAAAAATTGATTTATAAGATAAACAAATAATCATCATTTAAAAGTACCATCATTAAAAATTTAAAAAATTATACGACATTTGCATTAGACTTGTAAAGTATCATGTTTCCAAACAGAAGAAGGAGGCGGGAAAAAAAGCTAATGACTGAAGTCTCGGATCGGGCCATCTGAATTCATCGAGGTGTAAACAAACTCTGAACACATTAAAACCCCATTCACTTTTCAGAATGTTGAGCACGTTTAAGTGGAAGAGCTCATTTTTCACCCAAATATAAAAATAAAAAAGTAAAAAGTAAAAAACAGATAAAACAGACGGAATAGCAGGGGTCTGGGGAGGAAGGCAGTTGAAAACGTGTGGAGTCATCAACAACGGTTAAGACAAATGAATTCGCGGCAAAACGAAACGAACATGTGGAAAGAAAAATAAGTAATAAATGTTCGGGAAATATTGAACCGGACTCCGCGCTGATAGGGGAATTCGAATTTCTCTGTGAACCACAGTCCTTGATCAGAATAACATCAGTTGTGGAAAGCGGTTGGTTACATGTCCTGCCGTTTTGACGTATGAATCTTGGATGTGTTATAGTGTGGATTATGCGTTTCTGTTCTTTGTGTGGCATGATACACATGCAGTTCAAAAAAAATAGTGCATATTAAAAATATAGAAAATATGTAACAGGGTAAATCAGGGAAAAAAAAGAAAAAGAATAGATAGCTGCACTTGCTTCTCTTTGAGTACTACATACCAGGAACTAATTTTTCATCAGGCGTTTAATCTTTTACGCCATTCATCATTTCAAATCCATTGTTATCCATTAGACCAGGTTTAGGGGAATTACATTATCAATTAATTCCAATTTTACAATTATTGATAGTTTAATAATATGTATAGTTTATTATATGCGTCCCCCAGTATTTTTCTCCTTGTGAACCCTTTATAAAATATGAAAGAAACTGTCAATCCTCCCTTGTGTACCAGTATATTATTTTTGTAAATCCCTTAATACACCTAGTGACCACCGGTAGCACTATACCCAGTGTTATAGTGCATATAAGGGATTAATGTTTTTCTAATTCATTTGTACATCCACACAAAAAAAAAAAAAATATTCGAGTATTAGAGAAATTTCCTATTTTGGGTTTGTGAATACTTAGTTTTTTAAAATCACACAACTCGACAGAAATATGAAAAATTGTAATTATACATAACCGTATTCATATTTTATGATAGATAATTTTTAATACACGAAACTAACTTAGGAAGTTTGACTTTCACTCGGATACTTTTTTGAGGGGTGTGTGTTTGTGCTTTAGTGATAAAATTTATATGCTGTATTGCATTTTGTTATTTGAGACAAGGCTTCTGTGCTTCCCACAATCAAATACAGATAATCTGGTACTTTCAAAATTATTTCTGACTTTTTTTTTGAGTGTGTATGTGTGTGTTTCTGTCAATTTTTGAAGTTTTGCGCCAAAACCTTCATCACGACTTAATTTTCTAATTCAAGCCCTACTTCTTTGTTTTTCTTTCACATGAAAATATTAGGTTGTAACGAAAGTTTCCCGCCACCACAAATATCGTCTGCAAACAGTTCACGTTTGTGTGTTTGCTCATATGTTGTCATAAAATTTTTATCATTTGAAAGAAAGAGGCTTGCTTTAGAACTATACGTTGTTAAAAAATATAGTTACCATTAAGTACAAGACGTCTGAAATGGAATTATCACGTTACTGGATTAGAACCATCATTTACTTCCAGTTCTGTTGCAAAAAATGAATTATGTGCGTAATTTAGATTCTACCGTTGTATCATACGGCACTGTGAAGGTTTGGTACTGAAACTTAAAAAACAGGGTCTATGACATTCAAGGAGCAGAGCTCTCTGGCCGGCCTACTGATATTGAGAAGGGACACATGCGAGAACTTCTGGAAGAAGATCAGTATTTAACCACTTGAGAGCTAACTAAAGAGTTATACATTAATGCCATGCCCATTTGCCATGCTATGCACCACATAAACTTCATGTACAAATTAGATCACTAGGTGCCGCATGAACTGACTCAAGCAGATTTGGCGGAAAACTTTAGTTACAACCTGATACAAATATTGGGACTCATAGAGATGTTTAAATCTATAACCCAATGTGGTTACTTATTATAACCAAGACCGTTTTCAACCCTTCCCGGCGCCCTAGGCACTTAAAATTGTCCATCAACTATAGACCCGCCATGTCCCGGACTGGCAACTGGAAACCCTAATGAAAGAATATTGGCATGTTTTGGCCACTCTTGTTCATTTCTTTCCACACGGCATCACGGAACCACATACACCTTTTTGTAAATTACTACAGTACTTAAAAGAAATCGTTTGCAAATTACAGTACAGATTATACATTATTGTATAAACTGTTTTCAATTTGTTAATTATCATTTTTTCATCAATTTTTGCGCCCCAAATCTTTTGTGACCTAAGCACGAGCCTATAGCTCCTAAGCGGAGAAGTAGCCCTGATTATAAAGCCTAATTGCAGTGGCGTAGCCAAGGGGGGGATAGGGGGGTCGCAACCCCCCCCCATGAGGAATATTTTTCCATGCAAAATGTATATTTTCCGCTCCCTTATCACACACACACGTAAACAAATATATGATTTGCAGTAGTCGTAACCCCCTCTTGAAAGTTTTCTGTCTATGCCACTGCCTAATTGTATTATTTTTACTCTTGGTCTCATAAATGCATTAGCATTAGCTAGTTTTCTTATTTTCTCTTCACGACTAATATATTTCCTTTTTAAAAAATATTAAAGCGTGTAAAGTAATGCTTGAATATTCTATCTTCTTTGATGAATACGTATCAGGAAATTCATGAATTCTTCATAAAACCAGTGTCGGAAAACTATTTTTCTACACTCCTAAAACAATTAAAGGATATTAAAGTTTTATATAAAACAACGGTATAAGAGATTTCTTTTGTTGCAGAAAATGGAAGAAGACAATAGTCAAAAATGCAAATTGTTCACATTTTCGAACTTCGGTATATGTAAATTTTTAGTTTGATTATCTATCCGCAAGATCCACCCATAACCTCAATATCCTTTAATTCTTTTAAGCAGTGTATTTAAGGCATCTGCAAAAACAAGGAAACAAACGATGATAAACATTACCTCTTAAAGAATTAAAAAATTAGATTTCTCTTAAACACACACACATATACAATAAGTTAAACACTAAAGATAGATACATCAGGTAGAATACAAACGTATTTTATAAAAAGAAATACAGTCTTTTTTTATTAGTTAAAGGGAAAAAACTCACATAAGCATTTATTTTAATTTTCACCTTACTCTATCATGTTATGGGAGTAGACAGTTCCCAAAGGGGATCTCATGGCTGTGTGGGTTTGCGCACCCATCACTGCCAGCCGCCTGCGAGCGGTGAGGTCTCGGGTTCGAATCCCGTTAACCCATGGTTGTCATTTCCACCCCCTTCTTCTGTGTTTGTACTTCTGTTGTGCTCTATGTTATTAATGAATGTTATATGGAATTAATAAATGTCAAACGGATATTCAGGGGTATAAGACCATCCTCGAGATTGCAGTCAGAAACCTCAAGAACAAATTCTCAAACAAACAAACAAACAGTTCCCAAAAAACAGCTTATTCTTAAATTGCAGTTGGCAACCGCAATAGAAAAAGGTTAGAAAAATCTATATTCTTGCAATACTATTGGCCAAGGCCTCTTACAAATTCCACGGAATTTTCCTTTAGTCATTTCCGTAACATATGAATTGCTCGAAAACCCACACATGCATCTTGCGAAGGGTTTTTGGATTTGCGTCCGTTTCCTCAGTAAAACATGAAATCTGAATCAGGCTCTTAAACAAAAGAAAAACAAAAGAAATTTTGTGCAATTAAGTTGAATTATGCATGGATAGGCACAGATATAGATGTACACGAATGAAATTTCAAGCCATTTTTATTTTCATTTTATTTTCTCAGATTCTCTTTGGATCATTAAATTCATTTGTCCTAAAATCAGGCGAAAAGAATACAAACTGCTGGAATAAATGTCAAATAAATCGTGTGCATTTAGCTTAACAGTGAATTGAAAACAGCACACTTTTTAGAGTAACAGCTAATTGTTTCTTTTTTCCCTTTGAAAACCGAAGAAAAATGATGTGTCGAACTTTCAATATCTTTATGACTTTCTAAAACGCTAATAGTTAACTCACAGTAAACTCAAGATTAACTTGCTTGTCGATGGCGGAGAGCACTTATCATTCCCCGAGAAATACAAAACTTTAAAAGCGGCGTTAGCGAGCGAGAGTTAAAATAAATTATAAACACTAGAGTGGCTTTGTTTAGGAACTGTCAATACTGCGATCTTATTCGCCGCTGCATGCGAGAAGTATATTTAAACAATCGCAAGAATGATCGTCTGCGTTTAGATTTTGTCAGTAACAAATTAGCTTGTTCTCCCCGGAGCTAAGTGAAGTGTAAAGCTTTTCGCAAGGTCGAAAAGTAAACCGGGGCGTTAAAAGTAAAATGTGTGTGTTGGATTTAAAGTTTGTAGTTCTAACGAAACCATTTATTTTGGTGAAGAATTGTGTACGATTTGTTGTTTTGCAGCACATTAATCAAATGTGATGTATTCTGAGCAATAAATTTGGTATTTATACTAAGTGTATAGTTTCATATCATTTTTTTTTTCGCTGTTTTCCTTCCAAATAAATTTTTATATTTCTAGCAGGATTAACGCTCTCTCTTTGAAATTATGATGGTGAAAAAAACGCATTCTATTTTTCAATGCATATAAAATGACACTATAAACCAGCGGTTTCCAGCCATTTAACATTATGACCCCCCCCCCCAAAACAAAGGGAAACTTACGATGGTAACCTCCATCTCACATTCCTCAGCATACGTAATTTTTTATTCTTTAACAATGAACATTTAGTCGCCTTTTCTACAAAATAATGTTATCGGTGACGTTTGAATAAACATTTTAGATATGTTTTGGAGTAAAAATAAGAAGAAATAAGATGAATTTTTAAAACATACATTATCACTTGCTCTTTACTTGTTTTTCTCGCGCCCCCCTTGCAACGGCTCTGCTCTCCCCTAGAGGCGCGCACCCCACCGGCTGGGAGCCGCTGCTATAAATCATCAAGTCTTTATTTCAAAAATATCGTCTTTTGTATTGATTTTGCCTTTTTTGAATTCTTTTTTTTAAATATGCGTAACGGAAATTTTCAATAGTTTTAAAAGCAAGTCAATAATGCTAAACACTCAAAACAATTAACAGTGCTTCTGCACACAGTGTATTACTTTCATCAATATCGAACTTCAAATTCACATGGCACTTAAAATATAAAAAAAAAAAAAAAATATTACGTCACGGTATACATGTTGAAATAAATTACTCGTTTAACTTTTTTCATAAATTTTAAATTGCCTTGTCTGTTTTTTACCCCTTTGAAAAATGAAGAAAAATGACCTGTGGAACATTTAGTATCTTTATGGGTTTCTAAAACGCTTATAGTTAGCTCGCAGTTAACTAACGCTCAACTTGCTTGACGATGGTGGAGCACTAATCATTTCTGGAGAAATATACAAAAAGTTAAAAGCGGCGCTATCGGCGGAGAGTTAATATAAATTATAAATACTAGAATTGCTTCGTTCAGAAACTGTCAATACTGGGATCTTATTCGCCATTGCTTGCGAGAAGTATATTCAAACAATCGCAAGAATGATCGTCTGCGTTCAGATACTGTCAGTAACAAATTAGCTTGTTCTCTTTGGAGCTAAGAGAAGTGTAGAGCTTTTCGAGGTTCGAAAAGTAAACTGGGGCGTTAAAAGTAAAATGTGTTGGAGTCAAAGTTTTGTTGTTTTAACGAAACCGTTTATTTTGGTGAAGAATTGTTTAAGATTTGTTACTTTGCAACGCATTAGTCAAATGTAATGTATTTTGAGCATTAATTTTGCATTTCTTAACAAGTGTATAATTTTAGATTACATTTTTGTTTATTTATTTTTATTGAAAATTAAACTTTTCAAATAAGATTAAAATATCTGCTTTAAATTTTAATAAGACTAACCTATACTATAGACTAACTTTCTATACGTGGTTAAAAAATACATTAGCCTCAGTTTATTTCATATCCATCGTTGCAAAGGCGGAACAGTAGCTTCTTATAGTGACATACATGGACGTCACTTACAGAGAAATTGCAACACCACGTGTTTTGATACAATTTAACATCACGGAAGGTGTGTAATTACACAGCATTTCTGATATGATGAACGTGACGAAATGTAACATATCCACAACGTCTCTGTCAATATGATTTCTGTGTGAGGCATTAGTTAACGTTTAAACTAGTACATAATTTTATCAACATCACGCATAGATATAAAATATAGTGGAGACTTCACGTATGCGAGCGATGTTTCGGACCCCTCGCGTAATGGAAATTTTCGTTGCAAAATAAGGTATAGTAATACCCCGAACTTACAGGTGGGACCGAGCAATAACCGCGTAAATCGAATTCGTGTAAATCTGGGTATAATTTCGCATATAAATATGTACATGCGGATGATTTATAATTGGGGCTGGAAGACAAAAAAAAACAATAATTTAGAAAAAATTATAAATAAAATCTTACACAATACATTCGAAAGAAAAATAATATTAAAATGGTCAACCAAAACTATTTTGGCATTAAACAAAAGGCGAATCGAGGTATGAAAATCGCGTAACCCCAGGTTCTTGTAAATCGAGGTATTATTGTATATATACGACATTTTTTAAACGCACACATAGTTACTATATGCATGTATAAGTACACCTAAATCAGTTTGAAATCATTCCCTAATTATGTATTACCAATTCCCAGATAAAGTAATAAATAAAACCAGGCGTAGGCTTGGACGGTTTGGGTGCTTTTAACTCCAGCTATGCTACGAGGGATGAAGTACCGTTTGCTGATTGGCTCTTTTCTTCAGTAGCAGATACAGCAGAATACTCCGAGAAAAAATGCTTAAAACCATAAATATGAGATACTTTCGGAGGTTTATCCTGTTATACTGCAAAACCCTATAGCTTGATGTTGTGAATTCTCCTTTCTCAAGTGTAAAATGTTCCTCCTTCCTTACAAGCAGAAAGTGATAGAATAAAAAAGTTCTACAAAAATGGCTTGCATTTTTTACTGTACTTTATTCAAAAAAGGAATCAATTCTTTTTATGAAGTAGCTCGATGGGATTACGTCCTAAAAGATGAACACAACTAGAATTAGATCAATTTCAATAATATAATCTTAAACCAAAGCAAAATGCTTAAATACCTAACCGCTTAACATCCAGAAAATAAAGAAAGATGTTTAGTATTTATACACGCCGTTTCAACTTATTACCTCAGAAATAGCTGCACATTCCGTAGATAATCCTACTTTGCCCAAAATCTGTTAGCAGATGACAAATTGCTTCCTTAACTGATTGTTTGAAAGCCATCTGCTAATTGCAGAGAAAAAAAATAAAAATGAATGCTGTTCTAAAGAGCTCCAATGAAGGTAATTGTACTAAGAGGATAATTTTCTTGAAACGTTTGTGGACTTTTCGGTATACGTTTGCTTGAAAGAATATTTTCAGGAAAAAATATAGAAATTAGATTGTGCAAGGAACTGCTTTTTTGTATGCGATGTAAATAATACTAACAAGAAGTATGAATTTTTTAAACAAAAAAACGGACTTCAAATTTCTTGACAACAACGGAAAATCATTCTGGAACAGCTTGGATTTTTGCCAGAAATGGCGATTCACAATTCTTGCCAATTTACGTATGCACATCATCAATAATCATTTCATATAAGGTTGCCATTAAAATTGTTCTTCATATTGTATTCTTATGAATAATCTTTGGCAGATTGGCGTATTTAGCAGCCGAAATATTTCATTTTACCGTGTGGCAAATATTTAAGTGGTAAAATCATATTATAATATAGTAGTATTTGACAATTTCTAGCCAAATATACAAGATATCGCTAAATTGAATCCAGTTAAGAATTTAATTTTGGACGCCAAACTTCGCAATAAATCACCAAAAGTGACCATTATTTGTGTCCTCTGACATATTATGACTAGTGCCATTACTGTCAACCCTTGAAACATAGCTTTTTCCCGATTTTCGGAATGATAATGTCATCAGAATGTGATCAACTCAATATGGGACCACCCCTGAGGTGTACCCTTTCCAGTTACTGAAGAATTAAGGAGATTAATTTCATATTAGATTTTTGTGTATTTTAGAATTTTTCACATGTTATATAAAACAAATGAGTGTCTTTACCAAAAATGTTGTGTGATTATGAAATCAAAAATCATTTTCTATCAGAAATGATTGTTTTTTTCTAAAGAATCCATGCAACTTTTAAAAGATTTTTCTTCAAGGGAAAATAGCATCCAGAATTTAAAAAGTTAATTTTTCATATTCGAAAATGAATTAATTTTTATGATAAAAATAACGAGGTGAAGATATATTTCAAAGTTGATAAAGATGATATGAGTATAGACTCATTCAAGAAGTGAGTAAGCTCCTGAATAAGTGGAGCATCATTTTTTTTTGTCGAAAAGTGATTATTTAATTTTCCTTTTTTTAAGTATATTAAAGTTAAATAAAAACGTAACTGTTATAAATCTTGTAGATTTAAAATGTAGTTATTTATAGCTTTGTCTTCAGCATCTAAAAATAAAACGTCAAAATCCACACTCATACACTGAATAACTGTTTTACCCTCTGAAAACTTGTCCCGAAATTTAGAAGAAAAAATAAGCTGTTGTTAGTGCTAACTGCTGTTAAAAGTCAACTGAGATCTCATACAATTCCTTTTCATATGCCAGTATTTTGCCTAGCCAAAAATGCTAAAGCTAATAATAATACGAAATTTGGCAGAAATGGTTTTTTTTTTTTTAGTGTAGGAGCTAGATTGGATGGCACTTTCCAAAATTCCTAACTTATGGGTGATAAGGGGATAAAACGTTCTCTTCACATATCCTGGGTGATCTCAAAAAAGAAAAGAGATATCATTAAAATTTTTGCTGTAAAATACAGCACTCACGAATGCCTAATAATCGATTTCACAGCATTTCTAATAAAATCCTCCAAGGAGAATGGACGCGATCAAAGAATAACAGTGTACAATAACATGTTTTTTTTAAAGAAAAAACACAATATCCATAAAATTCTGGCTTTAAAATTTAGTCCTATGATCAAGCACAGCTTGTTCGTTAATATTTCTTGAAAATTAATTTTTTATGTTAGAATTTTTTTAAGGGCATTCTTTCCGGTACAACTAATTTTAAGAAAAAGTTTTAAAATGAAAGAGAATCTTTTACTTGTCACAAAGGATGTATGACACGACTGTTCTAACACATGGGATATTTACATAGAAACAGGAGAGAAAAAATCGATACTTTTGATGAAGTAGATCAATACTTTTGGTGAAGTATTGTTCAACTAAACTTTCTCACCCAACGACAACTGAAATGAAATCAACTATTTATGAAATTAGCTTAAATGGATAAAAAAAAAGGGGAGAGCAAATACCAAAACTGAGAACTTTTCCAGAAAATGAAGAGAAAGAATCAGCATTTACAAACGCCGTTTCCGCTTATTACCTAAGAAATAACGGCATATTCCGCAGAGAATCTTTGCACAAACTGTGTTTGCAGATGACAAATTACTTACTTCCTTAGTTAATTGTTTGAAACCCATCTGCTAATTGCAGAAGGGAAAAAATGAACGTCCTTTTGTAGAGCCCCAATAAAGGTAATTGTATAAAGAAAGCTGTTCTCTCTCTCTCTTAAAGGGAGGGTAAGTTTTGCTGAAAGTGCTTGTACATGAAAAAATATTTCGCGAATAAAATTTTTCAGAACTTTTTATACGATGAACGAATATTTTGCTTATGATTAAATTTAAACAACATAAGTAATAAAAAAGATTGGTACAATATTTCTTTCAAGTTATCTACTTATGTAATACGCTAACGTATGCGCTACCAAAGTCGACGATATTTCTACTCTGCGAACGGCAGCAGCTAGATGAAAACATTAGCGTAATAATAATCATTAACAAAAATCCAAATTAACAGTTCAATGACGTCAAATGAAGCTAGCACATTCGTTACTTACGTATGTCTAGCAGTAGCTAGATTACAAAATAGCAACAATCGATACGTAAAAAGGAAAGATCTTTCGGATCTTTTCAGAGCTTTAAAATATCTAATTTATAATACTTGGCGCATTTATCGCTCAACTAACAAATGCCATGTGGGCTAAAGCACACTTTAGCTATTTCCTGCTTCTTTCATATTATTGTTAGGGATCTGAATTAAATAATGGAGCCATACTATAAAAACAAAAACATCGTTGCTAACTTTGGCATAACACTGGTGTAATTCAAAGGGAAAAGTACCTAATAGCGAAGCCATGGAGCTCACGAACGGAAGGCACCACACTCAATACTAATTTGAGGAAGCCCGCCGTAGCTGCAATTAAGAAGTATATCTGTAAGAATTTTTACTACATCTTTCACAACGTATCAATGGAAATACAACGTATCAATGGAAATGCAATGAATCGAAATGCCATCAATTATGTCTTTTTGTACAATTTGCAATGCCATTACTTGGCATGGCTACCATCGGCTTTTATGATGACACCCAAAATTTGTAGTAACCCTAACCTAAATAAATTCAAAGACAAATATCATTAAAACAAAGAAACTTGATTTTCGTTGAAATGAGTCCAATAATTTGACCAACACTACACTTATCATAAAGAACAGTAAAGTATATGGCGGCTAGTTCAAAAAAAAAAAATCATGATCCCATATGTTTTTCCTTTTTAATGGCTTTTAATTTCTAAAACTGAACCTGGCATGGCGCTATTCATTCATTGAAGAATCGCATTTTAAATTATCTATTATATTTAAATAAAATTCACATAATTAATTAGATGATCTAGGAATTCATTTGGTGTCCACATCTGATTTTTTAAATTCTTAAAATTTTTCTTTCTTTCAGATGAAGGACATTTCAGCCGCAACAGATTTCAAAAACACCAGCTTCCTTTAGAGTGCACGTTCCCGAAACATGTCTAGTCAAGAGAGATTGTCACCCTCCTAAGAGTTGACCGAGTTCGCCACAGCTTCACTTTCGATGTGCTCGTAGGAGCCGAGCTTAAACGGACCAGGCCATTGCGAGTCCAAAGGGGACACAGTTTATAATCAATGGTTGTTAAATGAAAAGACTAACGAAAATGTATGTAATTTGACAGTTCTTTGTAAATAAGAATAATACTGTTTCGTGGAAATAAAAACACTTATTCCTCTTTAATGAAAGTAATCATTCTTTAAATTAAGAATTGTCTCTAAAGTGATGACCCGTAATTAGAATATCACTAAACTCAGGAAAGAGTTCCTTATCGACAGCCAAAAAAAAAAAAAAGTTTTATTTTATTACTTCATATTAACTAAGCAGGAGTTGCCCTCACCTTTATTAAATTTTTCGCAAGCCCATTCGAGAAATCTGATTTTGCCGCATATCATTAAGAAGTAAAATCGTCAATATTTTCACCAAAACGTATTTTCTTTAGTCAAACCAATTTTACTTTTGCAATTTGAGACGTTGACAATCGTCAGCGCAACCCCTGATTAAGTGCAAATGAATCTTATTTTAAAACCGAAGCTTTTGTCTACTGAAGCATTGAACTTGTACTAGAGTAGTGGATATTGCTTTTTTCCATTGAAAGTGATCATTACAACAATTTAATATTTAAAACAACAGACAGCTAAAATTTTAATTTATTATTTTAATAAATTAATTCTAGTACGGAAAACTTTATTCATTAAAACGTTAAAATATATGGATGTAGAAAATTAGTTTCAATAGTGAAATGCATAATAAAATAGTAAATTTCCAGCTTTTTTAATCTGATTAATAATATTACTCACTTGCGACTATATAATACTGGACATTTAAAATAACAAGTCAAGTGAAATGTTTTACTGACAAAGTCTATTTTAGTGAATTTATTTTTATGCATCAAATATTGATAAACAAATACCCCTCTTTGTTTAAGAAAAAAATCGATATATTTGATGAAGCAGATCGATATGTTGTTTGCCTAAACTTTGTCACCTGAAGACAGCTGAAACGAAATCAAGTATTAATGTGATTATCTTTGAAAAAAAAAGGAAAACTCAAGTAATAGCAACTTGTAAATTTGCCGGAAAGTGAAGGAAAATATTCAGTATTTACTCATACCGTTTTCGCTTATTAGCCCAGAAATAACTGCGCATTCCATGGAGAATCACCGTTTGCACAAAATCTGTTAGCAGATGACAAATTACTTGGTTCCTTACTTAATTGTGTGAAAGCCATCTGTTAATTGCAGCGACAAAAAGAAAATGAATTTTTATTCTGAAGAATTCCAATAAAGGTGATTGTATAAAGAGGATATTTTCAAGGGAGAAGGTAGACTTAGTTGTACAAACATATTTAAGGAAATATGTTTTAGTAAAATTGAATTTGGGATTCTATTTACGATAGGCTGTTTCTATGGTGATGTATGTTTTACATTAATGTCTTATATGGTTCCATATTTTTTTTAATTGCAATAACTTAAGTTCAGCTATTTTTAATTTTGGATTCGTTAAAGGAAAATTGGCGTAATTTGATTTTTTAAGATATGCTTTGATTGCATATCTTAAAAATTGCATTTTGATCAAACATGTAAAGCTGTTATATTTTTTCTCTCCAATGGCCGGATCGCATCTGCTGACCCCTACGAGGGCTGGAGATGTTGTTCATATCATAATGGGGGGGCTTAGTAGGCGGGCCAACGTTGCTCCCTTTACATGGTCTCTTAATTTTTAACCAACTACAAATGAATGACCTAGCTCGTGGATTAGCACCATTAGAGGTGGCTCGTAGCACACTAGTTCACTGGTAGCACAACTAGTTCAAAAGGTTTTCAAAAGACGTCTTTTGAACTAGTTGTCAGTGCCATATTATGACCAACAAGGGATCCGGTCATTGATTAATTTGGGGGCCCCCATCTATGAGATTTGTTTTATTGTTCATAGAAATTTGATATAAAAAAGAATATTTCAGAACAACAATTGATATTGGGGGCCCTTTCGAACCGGGGGCCCTGAGAAAAGTCACGATTTGCCCATGCGATAATAAGACTCTTCTAGTTGTGCTACGAGGATATTTTACGTGCTGCAGCTCCAGCGTACACGGTCCTAGAACAATCCAGTCGAGAGGCTTCGTCAACCTCCCAAGCGCTGACCAAGGTCGACTCCGCTTCACTTTCTCGTCTTCATGAAATTGTGACTCCTCTGAGGGGTCACATTGTGACGTCACAGCGAGTCGACATACAGCCTAAACGTAAGAGAGTTTCTCTTACGTTAGGAGAGTTACGTTTAGGAGAGTTTCTCTTACATAATAAACCCCCACGTCAGAAACCATTTTGAATTTTCATTCTATAGAAATTTCAAGAATTGTGATACAACAAAGTGATCTCGTTTTTATTAAGAGAAAGGACGCAGTTTTACTGTTTGCTACTTTGCCTAGGTATGCTAATGTATACAGGGACAAGAAAGGCGACTGGAAATAGGAAAGTATTGATCAACTGGAACGGGAAAATCAACAGCCAATAAAAAGGTGTACCACTAGAGTATAAACTGGAGCAAATCTTTCCATCGCTTTATTCTTGCAGTGCTGATGGGAAGTCATAGTAAACGGAACTGGCCTGCTTCGTTAACTTTTATTAGTGCTTACTAATGTTGTTATTTTTCCGTTATTAACTTGGCACCAAGGTACGAATTTTATGATATGAAAACGCTGTAAAAAAATCTAGGAGCTTTCCATGGAACTATTGGACAGTTGAGGTGACCTAGAATTCCAAGGAATGTTACATGAAAATACAAGAAACTTTCTGAATAATTGAGAAAAGTTTCACTCAGCTGTATTGTTCAGTAAAGTTTTCTAAGATTTTCATGTAGTGCTTTCCTTGGAAATCTAGGGTGCCCATTATTCGCCAGTAACGTTCCTGGATTTTTTTTTTTACAGTTTAGATCATTTTTAAGTGAATTGCGTGTTTCTTAAGCGAATCGTGTGATATTCCTATGAAAAAACCGGATACCTTTTCCCATTATGTCCAAGAAACGTTATTGGATTTTTTACAGTGAGCTGTATAGGAAATCAGCGGTGGGAATCTGTCATGCACTGAAAAAACGTTTTGTTTCTTCAACAAAAATTTGGTTTGCACTATTTCAACAGAATAATTTCGTTGATTCAACAAAAATTTTGTTAATTCAACAAATATTTTGTTAATTTAACAAAAAATTTGTTAAAGCGAACAAAATTATTCGGTTGAAATCGAGCAAACCAAATTTTTGTTGGATCAACATAATTTTATTCAATTCAACAAAATATTTTGTTCCATGTAGCGTTTTTTGAGGTGATGGGAAAGAAAAGGTATATCATCCACATCACTGGCTTATAACAAAAAGTAAGTATGGAAGGCATTTATAATTAATGAATTCTGTATGGTTTACCTTTCTTTCATTTGCCTTTTTTTTTTCGCCCCTAACTCATCTACTCATACTGAACGCGTGTCATATCATTTTACATGTCAGCGTGTGTGGCACGGTTAGGGCGGTTACCTATAAATTGAAAATTCTTCCTTCGAAAACCTTGCAAAAATACAAAGCCTAATGAATACAAAAAATGCCACCGATGGAATCCAAAATGTAAGTGGGCAGGAGGATTCATTAAAAGTAAAACGAAGGGGAAAAAATAAAGCAGGCGTTACTCAGAAAGGAGGTTGATTATTTTTACACATAATTAATCACCTGCCCGCTCTTTTACAAATGGATGCAAAATAATCACGAAAGTAAAATAACTTTCACATTTAGTAAAAGTGGTGGGGTTTGAAAACTTGAGAGATTGTGGAGTACCATCAGTGGAACGAATACATGCAGAGATGAATAAAGCTATAAAAGTATCTTTTTTCCTCAAGCTTTTCTGGAGTACTGTGGTTGATTTAATTACGTTTCATCGAGATAGCAGAACAAGAATTGTAAATTACGTTAAATGCACGGATTATGAAACACTTTCCTAGACGATTTTACACAGACATTAAGAATAGAATAAACTATGTATCTGAAGACAGCGGGAAAAAACAGATGTTACTTAGGAAGGAGATTAATTCTAATTTATATCAGAGTTCTAAAACTTTATAATCCGAGGACCCCTCTTGAATAACATTATTTTTTCGGACCTCATGCCAACCCAAAAATTTTCTTTTCACATATTCCACGTGATCTCGCAGAAGAAAAGAGAAATTCATAAAATTCTTGGTGTAAAACGTTACACTAACGAAGACTTAAAAGTAAATTTCAAAACATTTTGCAGATAATTCTCCAAGGAGGGTAGACGTGTGAAAAAAGAGGTGCGTTGCCACTTTACTTGAAAAAAAATAATATGTTTTGAAATTTAACAAATGAGATTCCTATATTTAGGCGTAGCTTGTTTTTAATTCAATACTTGTTAAAAATTTGTTTAAAATTTAGGTAAAAAATGTAACATTGCTTTCCGATACACCTAATATTTATAAATATAGTGCGCATATCAAATTAAAAGTGGTTGTTATATTCAATATTTTTCAACGGGGCGTCTTACAATCAACTGAACGATAACTAATCCTATGTTAAGGTAATATATTTCGTTATAGTTTCGACAGAAGAGAATACCTTAACTTTCCCTTTTAGATTTTTTTAAATGCGCTCTAGACATATAATGCAATTTTTGATTTAATGCATTCACAGGAACATGCACACTTTTGTGTTGTATTCGCACATTAATGTTAACTTGACTTTTCTTTTTCTTTTTACATTCCATAATATTTTTATTCCAAATACTTAAAATGTATTTTCTTTCTTGCGTACTAGCATAATGAGTAAATGTCTGGATATGATTTTCATATTTGTATTCTAAAAAACGGCGGTTAAACAAAGGAGTTAATAAATGAAATTCAATACAAATATGCTTATTACCAGAGAAATTTTTTGTACAATATTTTAAGGTCAACATTTCAACTTACGAATCACAAAATCAGAACACGATTACTTTTTATCTCAGATAATGACTAAAAAATGTTATTCTCAAACATATATCTAAAATAAATAAATTTTCGATTTTATAGCAGGGCACGTTTTTCCTCCGCCCCCTCTTTTACCTAGACAAACAATGCCACATCTCTTTACCTCTTTCGCTCAAGGAAGACAAATTACTTTGTAACTACGTTAATTGATAGCTCCTTCATTTGGAAGCCGCCTTCTAATAGAAAGACAGAGGAGGGGTAAAAAAAGCAAAACACGGCACTAATGAGCCCAATAAACATAAATGATAAGCGAGAAATGTCCCCTAGAGACAGAAATGACTTTACAGGCAGACATACAATTCCGTTATCACTCGGCCCTTCTTTGGGGACATTTTTGTATCTGAAGATAAGAGTGATTACCGAAAAGATGACAATTTGATGTGTGAAAACTAGTTTTCATCTTCCCATATTGGTGCCTGTATCACTTTGCTGGCCCGGGCATGAAATATGGCCGAACGTTTTGGGTAGGAAAAAAAATATATGCATTACAGAGAAATCGAATAATTTATTTAGTTCCGGTGTTCGCAGATAAAGAACATGAATGTCAATTAATATTTCTCGAAATTAACCCTTTGAGGCGCAACCCTTTCCCAATGCTGAAAAAAGGGTCTCTAGATCTGTGGCACGGGATGAACGTTTCGATCGTCCGCCATCTTGCTGGTAGTTAAGTCGAGCGATGGCAACGGCTGCTCTTTTTTCAGCATTGGGCAATCTATCCAGCTGTTCTCGCATTTTTCCATTTTTCAGCAGATGTCAGTGCTGTTAAAAAGAATCGTGACAATTTTTTACGGGAAATGACGTGCTAAAAAATAAACGATTCACGTGGAGCTCTGTCACCCGCAACTCTTTTTATAGAAATCAAATCTATTCTTCGTGACTGGCAACAGTCAAAACGTCAGAGTTTGGTGTTCTCAGAGCGGGAACACTGCGCGTTACAGGGATAAAGAAAACGCACTGAGGAAAATAATCAAGTTGTAAAACACATATTTCATTCTGTTTTTGGGTTTGCTTGAAGCTGTTTGGAGATCAGCTTGAACATTTTAGCATACATTTGTGAGCTTTATAATGGTTCGCATTCCTGAAAGATTTTCCGGAAAGCGATTTACACAGACATCGATTTCCCCCCTCCCTTTTCTATTACTTAGATAACGATGCATATGATTTTGCCTCTTATGTGAAGAATTTTAATCTGACAGTTTTAAATTTGGCATTTAAACGAAGACATTAGTGAACACAGCTCTCGTAATACCACGTAATGAAATATGTTTTCCATATTATTAGGAAAATTTCAAATGCAATACTTTAGGGTCAACATAATGGTGTCTTATTCCAATTTATGAATCGAAATACAAAACAGATTGACTTCTTATTGGAAATAACATTAAAAAGTCTCATTCCGCATGAGAAATATCTCAAATAAATGGATTTTCAATTTTATACTGGGCCTGTTTTCCCCCCGCCATCTTTTGTACCTGGACTAACAATGGCACATTTCTTTACATCTTTTGCACAAGAAAGACAAATTACTCCGCAACAACGTTAATTGATAGCTCCCTGATTTGGAAGCCCTCCGGCAATAGAAAGACAGGAAAAAAGCAAAACACGGCTCTAATGAGCCCAATAAACATAAATGATATGAGAGAGTTATTCCCTACAGACGGAAATAACTTTACAGGCGAATTCATATAGTTCCGTTATCACATCGTCTTCTTTAGGGATATTTTTGCATCTGAAGACAAGACTAATTACCGAAGAGATGACAATTTGATGCTTGGAAACTTCCATTTATATTCCCATATTGAAAACTGAGTGAATGGAATGGCCCGGTCATGAAATATGTATGAACATTTGTGGCGGAGAAAAAGTACATGCATATCAGAATATTCAAATAATTTATTAGGTACTGTGACCAGGTTCACATATTTTTCGGTCTTAAAGTAATGTTCTTTTGTATCGTCTTTCAAAAATCAAATATCCCGTATTAATCTCTCTTCACTTTGTTTTTCGGCTCGATAAAATGGTCTTCCTTGTGCACGACGGTATGTCTGGGATTTCGGGGAACCCCTTCTAAATTAATTTCGCTTTAGCATTTGCTATGTAATTTCTTGGTGCCTGTCGGTCGTCCGTCTTTGCTTACTCGTGGGGATTGTAGGCTTTTGTTTTGGCGTTCGCCAAATTCTGGTACTTCTGTCTTGGCGATATACATTTAATCCGTTCGTTTCAAATTTTTATTACGTATAACGACTACCGGACAGTTGTTGTCACGTGGTCAGTGTTGAATGCTCATCATTTACTCGCCATCCTGTAAAGAGCCTGGCAGTTTTGTAAGAAGTTTTTAGGGGACTTATCGATAGCTCATCGTCAGAGGAGGTAGTGTTCTATATTATGGGACTCCGGCACGCCGTGTGGCCGGAACGATCAGATCAGTGCCTGGTGTTATTTTCTACTGAAGCAATGTACTGTATGAGATTGAACTTGTTTCCTTTAAAACTGTTTTGATGATACCTCCAATAAAAGTAGCTTTTCGGAATTCTAGTCGTCTGCCTGCTTTCTAAGTCTTCAGCGTAACTCATGGATTTTATTAACACACTATACTCTATGTAAAAAGGCCGAGGGAAATTTTCTTGATTGACCACCAACAACTCCCTCACAGGTACGGTTATATATAGATAAAGTAACGTAATTGTCAAGTAATGTCTCACCAAAGTTAGAAAATGTATAGAGAAAAATAATTTAGCTGTAAATTACCTATTTCATTTTGTTCTATGTGGGTTTTGTCTTTTTTGGATGATGAGTTTGAATATTGTAAAATACATTTGTATCCATAAAAAAGTTTCTCATTCCTCAAATATTTCCCTCGACAGATATTTCATTAACTTTCATTTCAATTCTACGCCATGGTCCATCACCCCTCTCACCTCTCTTTTACCTGAGCTAACAATACACAGGTCTTTAACTCTTTGCACGGAATTTAAATCTGATAGTTAAGCGAAAACATTAATGAACACAATTCTCTTAATACCACTATCCCTATGATTAGGTAAATTTCACACACAATACATTAGGGTTAACATAACGCTGACTCTTTCAACTTATGAATCAAAATTCAGAACAGATTGACTTTTTACAAGAGATAATGACTAAAAAATGTCATCTCCAAGATAAATATCTAAAATAAATTGCGTTTCAATTTTACATAGGAGTCCGTTATTGTCCCACACTCTCTTTTATATAGACCAAAATGGCATATCTCCTTGCCTCTTTTGTAGGAGAAAGACAAACTAATCGGCAACAACTTTAAATGATAGCTTTAATAAGTTTGTGATCGTTGTTTGTATATACAAAACGAAATCACCGGTTAATATTTCTCAAAAATTAAACAAAATGCGTTGTGAAATATAATCAAGTTTTAAAATACATATTTCATTTTGATTTGGGTCACTTGAAGCTGGTTGGACGATCAGTTTGAACATTTTAAAAGACATTTGTGTCCTTCATAATGTTTCGCTTTTCTGAATAATTTTCTGAGACGGTCATCTGCAATAAGTGAATTTTCAATTTTACATCGATATCAGTTTCCCTTCTGCAATACTTAGATAACAATGCATATGTTTTTACCTATTTTGCTCAGAATATAAATTGAACCATTTTAAACTTTAAATTTGACATTTAAACAAAGACATTAGTGAACAAAATTTTCGTAATACCAACACACATATTAATAGGGAAATTTCTTATATAGTACTTAGGGTCAACATAATGGTGCCTCATTAAAACTTATGAATCAAAATTCAGAACAAACAGATTGACTTCTTAGTAGAAATAATTACTATAAAATGTCATTCTCCTTGACAAATATCTAAAATAAATGTCTTTTCAATTTTACGTGGAGTCTTTTCTCCCTCCACCCCCTCTTTTACCTGGACTAACAATTGCACATATCTTTGCCTCTTTTGCACAAGGAAGACAAATTACTCGGCTACAACGTTAATTGATAGCTCCCTCATTTGGAAACCCTCCGCTATTAGAAAGACAGGGGAAGCAAAAAAGCAAAACACGGCACTAATGAGCCCAATAAACATAAATGATATGCGAGAGTTGTTCCCTAGAGACAGAAACGACTTTACAAGCGAAGATATACAATTGCGTTATCACTCGGCCTTCTTTAGGGACATTTTTGTGTCTGAAGACAAGACTAATTACCGAAGAGATGACAATTTGATGCGTGAAAACTAGCATTTATCTTCCCATATTGATGTTTGAGCGACTGGAATGGCCATGGACATGAAATATGCGTGAACGTTTTGGGTGAAAAAAATATATGTATTACAGAAAATTCTTATAATTTATTAAATCTGGTTGTTTGTAGATAAAGAACGTAATTATCAATTAATGGTTCTCGAAAGTTGAAGAAAAGGCGTAGAGCAAAATAATTGTATTGTAAATTACACATTTATTGTGTTTTTGGTTGCTTTAAGATTTTTGGATGATTAGTTTAAAATATCTTCTAAGAAACATTTTAAAGACATTTGTATTAATGTTTTGCATTTCTGAATTATTTTTAAAATTATCTTTCCTTAGTTTATTTTCATTGTTTATCAATTTCACTGAAACAATTATTTTATTGACTACATTACATTGAGTATTTTTATTAATTTAATTCAAAAGTATACTTTAAGGTTAAAAAGAATGTTCTTTCCCCAAACTGGGCAATGTTTTTGCCTTTCATCTTCAGAGTCCATGAAATGAGGACCGAGCTTGCTTGGAAATCACTTGGAGTCTCACTTGGAAGCACTTGGGATCTCACAACAGACTAGCCATATGACTAGGCCCTATTTTTCTGCACCTCGGGACCCTTGGCTGTTTGTCACAGACTTGGGCCAAAGAATTTATACTCTACGGGCTGTTGTGCCACTAACACTAATTTCACACTCTTAAAAATGTTTGGCTACATTTCACCAAAGATGATGAAACCTTCTTGAAACATTTGAAGCTGCACCAAAGAGTGGTTAACCTGAGCACGAAAGAATTGTTGGAGAGAAAATTCAAACACATGTACACATTTATCTAGAAAGTTTAGCAATAAGATTATTAATATAAACTAAAAGCAAATCAGTATTATTAAGTTCTCTGAATTTAGTAAGATAGATTTAGAGTAAAGGGATATAAAATTTCTAAAGAAAAATCAAAATCAGTTTCTAAAAGTGCATTTCATCAAAATACATGAAACAGAGCTTTCTAAATTTTTTTTTTCCCTGGAGAGTTACTACCTCATGTAAGTGAAGGCAAAAGTATCTTATTATTCAACGTTAGCTGAACTTATAAAGAAATCAGAAAGGATTTTCATAGAAAAATTAGCCTCAAGAGGTTGTGAAGAAAAACAGCTTTAGTTATATGAGACTTGTACCTAAACTCTCTAATAAGCCTATCCAAATGACGCGTACTGTTCTGTGAAGTAGCAAAAATTGCATTGCATGTACAGTGTCCACAATAGAAGTTCGTGTTAAGGAAAATGTCAGCTAATAGTAAAATAGTAAACCTGCGTTTTAAAGAATTTTTATTTGGATTTTAAAAATAATCTTTTGGGGCGTTTTTTATCGCTAAAAAAATAGTAACTCTGCGCTTAATTGGATCCATTCAGAGAATACGCGCTCTGTCCCAAGAAATTTTGGTGATGTCTTGTATAGGAATTCAAAGTAAATTAATTTAAAATATAATAATTCCATAACCATTTGCTAAGGGCACGTTTCATCAAAATACTTCAAAGAGGGCTTGTGTTGTATTTTTCGCTAGAGAATTAATACATTTTGTAATTCTACTAATATTATAAATGTCAATGTTTGTGTGTATGTTTGTTACTCTTTCACGCTGAAACAGTTCGACGGAATTGGATGAAATTTAGAATACAGACAGTTAAAGTCCTATATTAACAAACAGGCTACTTTTTATCGCTCGAAAAAAAAACACTGTTCCTATAATATACAAAAAAAAATCTATCTTTTATCCGAAAAAAAAGAATACAATTGAGCTTTTCAAAGCCGTCGACATATGGTGCAAACTTATAGAGTACGCAGTTTTTAATAAATAAAATTACCTGAATAAGTTTTTTCTTCTGTCGTGGATTTATAAGTGGAATTCGGACCAAGCACACAAATCCTAAATACACATTACACAAACAAACAAACAAAAAATAAGTTTTTGAAACTTTCATTCAGTTCGAATTATGCATTTTTCTGTGCGTCTTTTCCACCTTCTATTTCTAATGCATTACATCCAGAAAAAGAATATTAGAAATTTTAATTTTGTTTAATCACACTCATGAATAATTATACACTTAACAACTTAAGGAATAAGGAAAGAAAATAGGGAAGACACATAGATATGATACGCTTTTAATATATAGCCCTTTAGTGCATGTTTAAAATATGAAAGTGTATCAGATTTTCTTACTTCTTTTGTTACTTACGTATTATCCCGGCGGTCCGCCAAGGCCAGCGATTTTTCGCCACGATAAATGCCAGACACTTGAAATTGCTAATGGTTTGGAATACGATGGGCAACAGTTTGCCAGCACATTTGACGAAAAAGTAGTTTGGCGGGAATGACCGCAGGCATAATACGTAAGTAATAGCAACTTTCAAACGAAAAATTAGTCTCACGAGGGGGACAAAAAAATATGCTCCCTTAAACAGCTTCAGTTAACATGAGAGTTATATCATAATTCTCTAACAAGCCTATCAAAGAGACGTTTGCTCCGAACATCAAAAACGATATACCCTGAATGGTGTTTTCAATGCAAAAATTATAGTTAAGGAAAAATGCCAGCAAATAATAAAAAAGTACACTTGCGTTTTAAAGCAAATTATTTTTATTTTGATCTTAAAATAATATTTTTGGGGCGTTTTATATCTCTAAAATGTAGTACTTCGTGCTTAATTGGGTCTAATCAGATAACATATACTTACCTGCGTCACGAAACTTTAGTGATGGCATGCAGACAGATTCAAAGTAAAAAATAATTTAAAAAATGATAATTTCAGAATCATTTGCTAAGGGCACATTTCATCAAAATACTTAAGAGAGTCTGTGATGGGTTTTCATGTAAGTGACACTGAAGCAATATTATTCAAGCATTCAACATCAAATGACGCTTATGAAGAAATCAGAAAATAACAACTTCCAAACGAAAAATTAGTCTCATGAGGGGGACCCCCCCCCCCAAAGAAGCAACAGCCTTAAACAGCTTCAGTTAACATGAGACTTGTACTATAATTCTCTAGCAAGCCTATCAAAATGTCGCTTGCTCCGTGTAACATGAAAAACTATATACCCTGAACGGTGTTTTAATAAAAATTATAGTTAAGGGAAAATGCCAGCAAATAATAAAAAGGTACCCTTTCGTTTTAAAGCAATTTATTTTTATTCTGATCTTAAAATAATACTTTTTGGACGTTTTTTATGTCTAAAAATGTATTACTTCGTGCTTAATTGAGTCTATTCAGATAACATGCACTTAACTGTATCACGAAATTTTAGTGGTGGCATGCAGACAGATTCAAAGTAAAAAATAATTTAAAAAATGATAATTTCAGAATCATTTGCTAAGGGCACATTTCATCAAAATACTTAAGAGAGTCTGTGATGTGTTTTTATGTAAGTGATGCTAAAGCCATATTATTCTATCATTCAACATAAGATGAAGCGTATGAAGAAATCAGAAAATAACAACTTCCAAACGAAAAATTAGTCTCATGAGGGGGACCAAAAAAAAAATCACCCTTAAACAGTTAACATGAGACTTGTATCAAAATTCTCTAACAAGCCTATCGAAATGACGTTTACTCCGCCGTGTAACATCAAAAATTATATTCCCTGTATGGTGTTTTCAATAAAAACTCGAGTTAAGGAAAAACGCCAGCTAATAATAAAGTAGTAAACGCTCGCTGAGAAAGTAATTTAGTCCCCTAGGATGGGGGATCGCTTACCACTTACTTTAATTGGCCACTTCAGAGTGTAATTTCTTTTCACCGTTTTATTTTCTTATTAGCAAATGACTTTCTAATTATCTAGCATCGATTAACTTAGAGGATTCCTTGTTTTTAAATAAATTTTCTATTCTATTTTTAACTCGATCTTCAAGGCAGTTAGAAAAAGTTTAATAATTTTCAACTGGGTAAAGAATATTTATTGTTCCTTCCATTTAGGATGAGATACTTTTTTTTGTTTTAAACACGGACATTGTTAAAATTACCTTCTTAAATTTTCGGAAGAAGAGTGTACTTTTTATTGTTTTCAATTTATTTCTTTTGTTTTATTAATTGTCTGGGGATCTAATTTACAAATATATTATCATGATTTAAAAAGTGTATGTGAAAAGATTTGATTTGTATTTAAATAGCATTATGTTGATAAAAATGTTCCTGAAAGTTTAGATAGAATTTTTATATATAAAAAAAGAGTAAAGATAGTATTTTTGAGAAATTATTGAAAATTATTCTCATCAGACTTTTTCAACAGCTTTATTGTTGAAAGTGTAATTTTACGAGTGGGCTATTAAATCGAAAGGTTTGGTATTGGAATACAATAATAAGAAAAGGTTTTCAACGCAACGCTTGCGAAAAAATCATTAATATGTGTATCTGAATGAACTTAAAAGAATGTAAAAATTAAAAAGGATTAAATTTATTATGAAAGTAATAAAAAAGAATAAGATCTATGACGATTAAGTGCATTTTGGCGTTTTCTTTTTCCTCTCTATAAACTAAGATATTTAGAAAGAGATATGTTTGATCTGATCACTACATTAAGACAGGAGTCGAAAAATAAACTCTGCGCAATTACATTTTAAACATTACTTTGCGACATTCTTAGTAATTAAAAAACTGCATAACTTTAACATTTTTGATAAATTTTATCAAGAAAACTATTTTTAAGGCCACAATAGTATCAAAACTGCACTATAAGTACTTATTAAACTGTCCATTTAATGCATTATTAATACAAAATAATTAAAAATTAACTGAATGGAAAAAAATTTATTATACTACATTTTAAAATATATAAACGCATGAGGTTGATTAACGAAATAAAATTAACTAATTCCTTTGTTTATTTTGTTTTTATTTTTTTAATGAAATATAAGAAACTAAAATAACTACTCTTTGTCTGGACCAGAAACATGTTCCTGTGAAAAAATATCGAAAATGCCCTCGAACTGTATTTTACTGACATATCCAGGGGGTATTTTTTGAAAGTTTTTGAAGCAGAAGACTTTTTAATCAGTACCAAATCTCTGATGTAACGTGCTTGAGAGTCTGAAGTGTTCTCTTGACATTTAAGATTGAAAACTCATCATTTCACTGTCTGAAGATAAAACATTTTAAGTTTGAAAATGTCATGGGTAAATTTAGAAAATCAGATTGCACTCAAGAACGTAGTTCTTAGAAATATAAGAAATTAGAGTAAATAATGCTCAGATAGAAGTAAATATAGACTAATCTAACCAATAAATAAGCACTTCATCAAAATTTGTTAAAAAAATACGCATTTTACTCTTGATAATCCAGCGTTATTCCGTCACGTTCAATAATCCGGCGCCCTTGGTAAGCTCATGTCATATTGTCTTCAGATCCGTCCACCATCATGGATGTAAAAAAGTGTGTCATGGGACTTCCGACGGTGGGCGTTCTGACGCTTTTGAAAATCGTGTGATTTCCGACTGGAAGGACTCAGCGATGGCCGGACCCACTGCTGTTTTTTCGGGTCGCGCAAAGGGCCAGCCGTAGCATATTTTCGAGAGATCCCCGTACAGCGATGCCGGATCAACTGATGTTTTTTTGGGTCTCGCAAAGGGCCAGCGGTAGCATATTTTACAGGGGGCCGCCTACAGCGATGGCGGATGGCCGTCGGAACTCTCACAGTTGGAAGTCCCATGTAACCGTAAAAAAGCTTGCCTATTTCTGTGCTTCCTTCCTTCTTTCGTCATTGTTTTCTAGTTTACCTAATGTATTTTGTAAAATATTTATCTAGTGCACTACAAGGTCCACCTAGCGTAAGCGCATGGCTTTAGGTTTGTGACCAAAAGAAGATATCTTGATAATCAAGGATTTTTCGATAATACAGCCGTTGTCTGCTCCCATATATGTCGAATTACGGAGATTTACGGTATTTTCTAAATATATGTAAATAAATGATCATATCTGTGTAAGCACATTTTTTGTTATCTGTAATTTATGCAAAATAAAAGTGAATCTTGTGAGTTATTGAGCTTCGATATTTTCGTGGTTCAAGTTAAACGTGATACAATAGCTCACTAAAGTAACGGACACTAACGTTGTACTTCCAGTACTAGAATTACATAGTATTCCCAATAAATGATCATAAGTCAATACACATCAAAAAAAGGTAAATGAGAAGGGCATGTTATCAGGAAAACAATGAAGCTTGAAATAGCTCTTACTATTGCAGGGTTCGTATGCGCCCTTAAGTTGCTAAAATTTGGAACTTTTGAAAAATTGTCCTAAAACGTTCTACTATTTAAAAAAAAGTTGTACTATTTTAATTTGAGAGAAATTCTGTCCGTACTTTATAAAAAAGAAGCAGGACCCCATTTTAAGATATCAGACCATTTTAGGAAAATATTTCGAAAGTTCGGAATTTTAGCGAATCTAGGGTCCGTACGAATCCCGTATTGTATGAAAGAATGTTACCGTCACTAATCCACTGACTGAAAATCTCTTCAAACTTCATTTTAAAAAATATGTTCAAAATGATTATACAACGCTTTTGCTCACTCACTGATCAGTCTAACCTGATAAGATGCATTATCTATAGATAGATATAGATAATAATTCCTTCTCTAGATTTTCTATTTCAAGTAAATAATGTACTGAAACTGTGCATACTTTTATTAGAGCTAAAAAAGAAAATGCAGTGTGATTCAAAACTTCAAGTCAGAAATTTAAAGGGTGATACATGAGGTCAAAGTTGTTCAGAATCACATAGCGATGTGCGGTCGGATATCTCGTCTTCATGTGTACCTGTTAATAATCACTTTGGAAGGACTGTTGGAGTGTCTGTCTAAATTCTCAATCGAGTTTGATAAGCAATGAGTTTTTCTCCCACACTTTTGACATTGAAATGAAATCCAGAAAATCTCCTAGAATTGGTAAACTACCAATTTTGGTTAAGTGGTTTCTGTGTGAAAGATGCATTAGGATCCGATATACGATGATCGGGAAGTTCACTGTTACTTCAATACATCTTCCAAAGTGATTATTAACCCATTTTTGCCCAGTGTCCCTGTTTTGGGACGGCATTTTCGCTATCAGTCGAAAACGTTATTTATTTTTCCTAATCTTTATTTACGAGCATTGAAACTCAAATCCACAAAATATTTTAACATGACCTGGTAGAATGTTGACATTTCAGTTTTTATACATAATGATTTTTACCCATTTTTGACAAGTGTCCCTTTATTGGGACGGCATTTCTCCTATCAGTCGAAAACGTTATTTATCTTTCCTAGGCTTTATTCACGAGTATTGAACCTCAACTTCACAAAATATTTTGCCATGACCTAGTAGAATGTTCACATTTCAATTTTTATACATAATGATTTTACCCATTTATGCCTAGCATTTTCTCTATCAGTTGAAAATGTTATTTATTTTTCCTTGACTTTATTCACGAGTATTGAACCTCAACTCCACAAAATATTTTAACATGACCAAGTAGGATATTGACATTTCATTTTTTAAACATAATGATTTTTTAAAAAAATCATCCCTTGTTCAAGAGGTTGACATCAGAAATGCATCTCTTATTGAACCACAGAGCCTGTCTTTGGTCTCCTCTATCATCCTTTACATTTCTCAGATAAAGTTTTGAATCGCCCTGTATACAAGAATGCCTATAACATTCTTTGAATCAAAATATCTATACATTCATAAAAACAAATCAATTTTTTTATCGATTAGCAAAATCTTCAACCGAAAACTAAATTTCAATGATATATCCAGTGGGCATCTTTTTTAAATCTCTGAGAAGGAAAACGTCTTTAATCAGTACCAAATCTCTGATAAGAAAGATGAAACGTGCTTCGGATGCTGAAGTGAGCGCTTGACATTTAAGAATGAAAACTCATCATTTCACTGTCTAGTGGTGGACATTTTTATAAGAATTTTGAGTATTAAGTTTGAAAATGTCACGGGTGAATTTAAAAAATCATTAGTGCAGCGAAGAAAGTTCTGATTATATAAAAGCTAAATATAAAAAGTAAACAATACGTAATGATTTAAGTAACATTTCATGCTAACAATTTCAACTCAGCACTTGAAGTAAGTGTTTTGCTAAAATTTGAAAGTTCAACGGAAAGTGATTGAATGAGATTTACTTAAGAGTTGTGCAGCATAAAATATGTTCAGTATTATTTATAATCCTTATTTTCCAAAACAGCTGAACAATTTGTGATTATGAGAAGCTTAAAAGGCACTTTATTAAAGAGCTTTCATATTTTTTAAACTTCGTCAGTCAATCTATATATTATAAGGCCATTCTTATTCGTTTAGTTTTGTGTTAGTACAAACCTATGTGAGGAGCCTATAGGGAGCGGCCTTGGTCGGAGAACTTTTTAAGGGGTTCTAACGCGCATTCATGTTACATCTGGAGAAAGCCGACCAAAACCAGACCATTCGATCGAAATCTGCGCTATAGGCCAGAACGTGGGACCCTTAAACTTCCGTCGTCTAATATGTTCAGTGTTAAATGTAATACGCTGAATACGCAGAAAATTCTAATAGACTAAAGAGTGAAGGTCCATGATTCTGTCGATCTAACAGTCTAGAGTTCTGGGCTGTTTTTTCTAATGCTACGTGAATATCCTTCAGGAACTCTTAAAATATCCTCCACCAAAGGAATCCCCTTCTAGGCAGATAGTTCTCGTGTTGGTTTGCCTTAACACAAAGCACATACTTATTTGCATGTACCTCAGTAGCCTAGTCGCTAAGCTCCGTTCGCATAAGAAGACGGAAAGCGAAGCACCGCCGACCTCGGTCAGCCCTTGGCAGGGCGAAAACCTCTCTGGGCCGGACTGCTGTGGGACCGCGTACGCTAATGGGAACTGGTGCACCTCAAATCTGTTCGTGGCTCAGATGCCTTTCCATGTTCAAATGATATGGCGATCCAGGTGCTAGGTCTCTGATCTGGAATTGGCTCCAAATTAAAAAACCACGAGTTAAGTCGTCATCCTCTCACTGGGGCTCATTAAAACGGAAATCGAAGTCTCTCCCTTTCGCCCCCCCCCCCCCGTCCCTAAATCCCTAGTAGCACAACTAGTTCAAAAAAACGTCCAAATTACGTTGGAAACACGTTTTTTGACGTTAAAAAACGTGTTTTAAACGTCTTTTGGACTAAGTGCTACTAGGGATGGAAGATCTGCGCCAGATGTTGAATAGTACTTTTGCCAGAGGGCATTATTAACACCAACTTATTTGCACGAAATATCAAATTTTCATATTTACGTATATTTCTTGCCTTCATAATAATCTTTCAGACATTTCGCATAAAAAATAACCATTTGAAAACAGGAATCTACTTAGTTCATTAATTATCGTTAGTACGCGTATAAATAGTTAGGTAATGTTCTTGTAGTATATTTCTAGCATTTACTGCATAGAATGTTAAAACCAGACCACATAAATTGCTTCCAGTGCCGCTCTATTCGTTTAAAACTGAATTAAGGCAGATATCATTAAATTTTACGTGACCCATTTCGAGACCACCCGAGCACTAAATTGTACTTTAGCTACCGTTGAAACTTCAAATAAGAGAGGCCATTTGCATCCTAGAAAATTAACATTCGTTTTAAAATTGCCTTTTAAAATCGCGGTTTAAAGATTAATTGCATTAGATATGCTTTTATAAGCGTCATCCATGTTTAGAGATACAATTAAATGCGCTTAATTTTATCTAGGTGTATGTAGTATGTGTGTTAGGATGAGATGAAGAAATGCATTCTATTTCTTTTAGCACGGGAAAATTGAATTTAACCTTTTTAAGCAATATTTTTATTCATTGAATACCTTACATTCGCACTTAGAACTTCTGTTTTTGAAAACGGTGAAGTGCCGAATTTTTTTTGTTTCATTTTCTAAAAGCTCTTGAGTTGAAGCACCGCATTTCTTAATAAAAAAGTTCTTGGGTATGAAAGACAAGCAAATAAATAAATAAAACCTATAATTTAAAAATGTTTATTGTTCATTCAAAAGGCAGAACAAGAAACTTTCAATAAAAATCCCTTTTCTTGAGTTTTATTTTGCAATATCGTATTTTCGAAATGCTCTGTGCGTATCATTTTTTACCGAATTTCTTTCAATTTTTTATAGAATGTTTAACATTTTATTAAGGATATAATTTCCCACGTTTTTCTGTAATAGAAAATTGAGTAAGATTTAAATTTGTTAAATGAAATAAAACGAATTAAATTTCTGAAATACAGCATTTTACCAAGAAATGTTTTTTTTCGAGCAGATGCATGTACAATAATAAGAAGTTATAACTGTATATTCATTTCAACTTGTTTAGAAAAAAGCAGTTACGTATTTAAATTGATATAATATGCATATGGAATCTTTTGAAAATTTATTCTTTCTGAGTTTACTTTTTATCAAAGTGGCTGTTTTGTCCAAAAATAATTATTTCTGACATTTAAATTTGATAAAAGCATTTAAAGTGTGCCTCAGGGGCGTAGCCACGGGGGGGCTTAGGGGGGTCATAACGCCCCCCATGGGGAATTTTTTGCCATGTAAAATGTATATTCTTCACTACATTATCATACACACGTATGCATATATATGAGTTGTAGTAGTCGTAACCCCCGCCCCCATGAAAAATTTCTGGCTACGCCCCTGGTGTGCCTTATTTACTCTTATATTACGCTGATTGTTCAAAACTGAAAAAAATAAATCAGATTCAACGATCCTTGGCCTTTTCACAACCTGGAATTTACCGCGACTCTTTTGAAGGTCTCTTTTTTATAATTAAAAAAAGGGAACTATTGAATTTCTGTTTAGAAAAGTTGACGAAATATTCTCTCCCTCCAAAAAAGCTTTTTCGCCATTTTACCCAACAGATGGGTAAGATGAATTGATAACAGTACGGTAATAAAGGAGATTTTCAAAAATGCATAAAAAATATAACTTAAGCAGTTGATGCAAATGACAAGGATAAGATTAAAACATATTGGCAAAATTACCCCCAAATGGAACAAAAACATAAATAGATACAAAAATTGAGAAAAACTACAGGTAATAAAGTAAACCAAAAATCGCATTTCCGGCGCGTTTGTCTCTCCCTTCATTATAATCAAATCTCTGGCGGATTGTATGTGTCTACCCAAGTAGCACGCTTCCGGTTTTAAAACGTTGCAAACACGTAATCGCCTTGAGTTGCAAAAAAAAATCAATCTGCAACGCAACGAAATCGCAAAAGTGTCATCGCTTTCCATCGAATTAACACCCATTCCTTCCCACGTTTTATAAACGTTAGCCGAAACAAAACAAGTGGACAATGCATTTTGAAATTCTGTCTCATCCCATGGAGTTATGAGTATATTTTAGTAAAATATTTGCTTCCTCACGTATGAACAGCGGGTGCACAGCTATTTTAAAATTTTAAAAATTTCCATTTCATGTAGTGTATGAGGTATTTAACGCTAAAGCTTCAACCTAAAAAACAATATGATGTGGAAAGACATTTTGAAAGTGAGGAGTTCTCTGCAAATCGTCAAACTTTTCACTTTATTGATAGCGAAAGACACTGACATAGTTTTTGTGTGTGTGTGTGTGTGTCATTATATTGTAATGATCTCAGGTTAGTACACTTGACTCAAACTGTGAAGAGTCAAATAATTTCGATATTTTTAGATCCCACATCACTGAGATTAATTCGAATTACACATGTAAGGAAAATTTTCGTTTCTAACCGTGCCAAGAACGTTCAGAAAACGCTGTTTTGCTGCTTAGCAAGCGGTCGGTAATATGACTCTGAAAAAGTTAGGAAATTTCCTTAATATTTCTAGCACAGTAAGCGTACTTTTGCTGCTTTCACAACTGAAGAACTGAGTCAGTGAACGTATTAAGGGACTGTTTAGCAAATTTGAGATAATATAATCCTTGCACGAGTAACAGTGTCATATATATTTTTAGATTCCACATCACTGGAATTAATTCGAATTACACATGTAAGGAAAATTTTAGTTTTTTACCGTCAGAAGTTAAATAATTCAGAAGTTAAAAAAATTTTTTAATTATAAAGTATGAACAATGAAAACAATTCAAATTTACATTTGTATAAATTAATTTAAACTTATTTTTAATTCTTCGAAATGCTCTATATCGATATAGCATACCAATATGTAGGAAAATAACTAACCACATTTGTAAAGAGAATTTTTAGCGCTAAAAAATAGCAAAATTTTTCAATTATTTGTTATTTTAAGAAATATTTACAAAAATGACTAAATTGTTTGTATTCCATACATGTTAGCAACTGTGATATAGCATTTCGAAGTAGCGTTTGACTATCTGTTTCTTCGATTTCAGATTACTTAACACAAAATTTGTGTTAAGTAAGTAAACCCATTCTATATTTTCAAATATGGAAATTCTTCAAAATAAAATACAATTATACTACGAAATTGATTTCAAAATCAGTCGTTTGTCTCGTTTTTGGCCAGCAGTATTGCTCATGAGTGTTCCGGTACTGAAAGTTTTAAAACGTGTGCTGCTCTTAAGTTTATATTATGTTTGTTTCCCTATTAGTAGAGTCTCTAAATCACACATAACATTATTTTAAATTTGATGCATCCCATGGAAAAATAAAAGAAACAAATAACACATCGCCCACTTATCAATCTGGCGAGAAAACGGCGTGATAAGTCACTTCAAACTTTAGTTATATCTGCGCGAAGCTTAGTAGCTGAACGGATAGCGCGCTCGACTCCCAACCGAAAGGTCCCGGGTTCTATTTCAGCCACGAATACTTGATGGAAACAGATTAAATTAAATTGAAATTTCAGCGTAGAGGGGGAAAATGCGTGGCAAAGTAAAATATGTGGGGCGAGTTCGCCGACCAGCGCCCCGTGTATTTAGGAAATTTTTTTTAGGAAAAATTTTTAAGCTTGAAATGTCAAGCTTGAAATGTCAAGCTTAATGCAAGCTGGGCAAGTGTAAACTAGAACACTTGATTCAAGCTTGCATTAAGCTTACACGCTTGAAATTTTCAAGCTTAATTCAAGCTTATTGACTTGATAAATCAAGCTTGCTGCAAGTTTGATGCAAGTTTGCTGTGCTGTCTGGGATAGTATATAAAGCACTGTACTACGGTTTCGGGTTCATCTCCGGCGGTCAAGGATCGATCAACAACTGCGCGTAGCTGTCATTGTGTCCGTGCCTTCATAGGCGGCGACGTTGGTCCACCTACTAGGTGTCCCCATAAAACAACTCTGGCCTTACTAGTGGGCAATGTCTCTAGGGGCAGAGGCCCGCTATTGGAGATAAAAACAAATAACATCTCATAATCTTCTACTGAAAACCACCTTATAATAAGAATTGGCAGAACCAGTGAATATCTAATGTTTAGTGCAGTCCTCATTATGTTCTTCTACCCTGAAATCTCCATTTTATTTTTAAATGTCATTTAACATGTTGATCCAGTGGCTGAGAGAACTGTTCAATGCTGCGCCTCTCACTAGTGAAACAAATTTGTTTCCTGTTTATAAGCACATTCTCAATGTGCCATTTTAAAAATTGTGTTATTTCAGACCGGATGTAGATTTATACAAGTATTTATTTAAATTCGTTTGTACAGTAGTGATAATAAAAAATAAAGTCATTCAATTTTTATTGCTTCTATTTTACTTATCCTATACAGTCACTAAGGGCACGAGTAAAAGAGGCAGTTTCTGCAAAAGATTTGTTATTATAAATTTATTTAATGAAAAATAGAGATGGAAATGCATTTTCTTGTCCGCTGTGTATACACACATTAATAGTCTATATATAAAATAAAAATAATTAATTTAATTCATAAAATTAGTTTTTAAGAACTAATTAACTTTTTACGTATATATATGAAAACTCTTAGAACAGTATGTCAGTATATGTCAGTTTGGTGCACTTTTCTAAAATCTATTGAGTTTGTCTTCTTAAAATTTGGTATGATATCAGAAAGCATACTATCTGAGAATAAAATGAAGCAATTTTCATTTTGGCTAAAAATAAATAAAAATATTTTATGCTAAAAAATTTTAAAAATTCAAAATATTAAAGAAACAAAAAATCATTATTTCCAAAATTTGTTTCACTCAGTTCTATAATGATAGGTATCTTTAAAGAAACAATGTTAGCTAAATAATCAGCCAACCTTTATTACAATCAGCAACACTCATCTTATTTCTATAAATTGTAGACCAAGTTCTATAATTTATAAGACATCAAAATTATACTTCTAACGTTTAATGCTCCAAGCAGGCTCTGTGCAACAGATTTTCCTACGAAGAAAAACAACGATCTCATCTTATTATACTATTTTTATTGAAAAATTCAATCATAAAGAAAAGGTTCTTTCAAACCATACTACTTTTGTGGCACTCTTAGTTTCAAAGCCTATCCACCGCGACAAGGTGGTGCCACATCGGATAGGATCGGTTTTTAATTGTCCCGAGGCCAAAAACCGTATAAAAAGCAAATATTGGATCGGTTTTTAACTGTCCACAGCCAAAAACCGCATAAAAAGCCGAAATATTTTCGGTTTTTAATTGTGAGCCAAAAACCGCATAAAAAGCATTAAACTTTTATATTTTAGATCTTAAAGCAAAAAAGAAGGCAAGCTAAACGCTTCCTAATTTTTTTACTTTTGGCCTGTTGAGCATTACTGAATTGCATCAACGGCGCAACACTGAAAAAGCAGTCGTCCAAAAAACTTTCCATCAGATCTGGTGGATACTGAGGAGAGTATTTGGGCCCTGCAACACTTAGAAAGCAGTCTTCCAAAAAACTTTCCATCAGATCTAGTGGATACTGAGGAGAGTATTCGGGGACTGCCAGGGGATGGGAAAATGCCGTAACATAGGAAGCAAGCGAGGAGTTTGCATCCACAAATTCGTCGACATCAGAGTCCGACTCACTTTGTGAGACAGCGAGACTCGGAACTGGTGCAACGAATAACATTTTGGAAGAAAAAAATTGAACTACTTAATTCAAAATGCTTAAAAAGTATAAAAAATACAGTTTCAAGCACAAGAATAGCAGTTATAAAAGATCCAAGCATCAATCTCAAGAGCTTAGATAGAAATGATTTATGATTATTATTGTTGCAATTTTTTCTCATCGACAACAATACGTCTCCATTGTAGCTTTGAAATAGTAATTTGGTATATTTAAAACAATGTAGTGAGGTATCAAATAAAGTTTTGTTGTGTTCATTTGTTTATAGAAATTTTTTGCGTTTGTTGCAATGTGTTGGTTTAACAACAAAACTCTGTAAAAGCATGGCTTTGGGAATACTTTCCATGCATTTTGGTCTCAAACTACAATGCCACTGAGCCACATTAGTCTAAATTTTTCAGAGAATCAAATAAATGGTCAATCTACTGGTGACGATTTCTACGTGCTGTGACGTCTGGTCCATAATGTTCATATTCCTTTCGAGTTATTAGCATGGGCTCACTTTGGGTATTTGCCCCTCTTTGGCTAGATAAACTATTTGGCAGTGTTGATTATAGCACTTTCTTGCAAAGGAACAGTATGAATCACTGTTCTTTTTGCAACATGAAAGGGATTACCGATTATACGCACGTGAAAGTCACAAAGGAATGAAAATTCACCATGGGTAGCAAATACCCTGTTCTTCACCTCTTGAATACATCAATGGTCTGCAGTAAATTATATAGGCCCATGACAACTGTTATTCCATTATCCCGCCAACCCAGTTGATCTGCGAGAAACACGTGTTTGCATCCTCCAATTCAATTTTGAAGAAAATCTGATATGGACACCATGAGCTCCTTGTTCGTATTTGAACTTCAGACAAGGAAGTAAAAAGGAAGAATAATGATTTTAAATTTCGGTATGCATATTTAGTTGAAAAAAATAGATTTTGAGTATCTCTAAATTTACTTTGAGGAGGTTTTAACAGACGTCTCGACGCACACATGTATATATGTTCAACTATATGCATGTGCAATCTATTTTGACCAACCGCAAATTCATTCCGACTAGTAGTAAATAAAAATAAATTAAACTTTTTTTTTTAAAAATCAAAGGATATTTTTACAAGTGCGCGATTTCATAAATACAAGACTTCTTTTGTTTTTTAACAACGCAGGAGGATTTTGTGTGAGTTCGGAAATTATCTGTAACCTAAACCAACGTTTCTCAAAATGTCAAATATCTTACAATTTCTAGTCATAGAAACTGATAAAATCACAATAATGCCCGCATTTACTATAAATGTTTCATAAATTATACAGTTTTTTTAATGTGGTTAGTTAGATAAAAACATTACGGACTAACAGTACTAAATGTAATTTGTCAAAAATAAATTGTGCAAAACTTTAAACCATTTCAAATTTAATATGATCTTCATAAACCTATCTGTAGAGGTGTTTCTTAACATGTGTGCCGCGAGAAATTATCTAATGTGACGCGAGCGTTTTTAACAAAAGTATTAAAATTGCAGGGTGTCGTAGAAGGGATGTGACATTTTCTATTTATCATGTGTTGTCTTGTTCACTTGCAGAGAGCTGTTTATGATGCAAAACTTTTATTTCATAGAATGGGAAACAGTTCTGCCGATTTTTGAAAGAGCTGTTAGCAGCAAGAACCATGTAAGAACAGTTAATATAACAAATTTATTTTGCAAATTTCCCTTTTAAGCTTTCTATGTATGTTTTCTAATTTAAAATAATTTTTTCTTTCAACATACTTAAATATAATTATTCGTAGTTTCGAACTTTTATTCGTTTACATTTATTCTTAAGAAAATGTACAGAAATAAAAATTGCTAGCAAATATTTTTTAATTTACAGCTTCTTAAGTTAAAAAAAGAAAAAAATAATGATGTTTTTAGAACATCTTATAATTCTTCAATCAGCGATCAAACCAGCAATACAAAAAGAGGATAGATAGATAAATAAATATCTTATCGTGAATGCTTGTAATTTACTTTCTTCTACTTATATTTACGTTCGCATATATTTTGTGCCTAAGATAAATAGATTTCCTTACCGCATTATAAATATTTTATGAATCTAAAAAGTTTTCCTTCATTTTATAGAGCTTTGCTGCTTTATTTCACTTATTTTTCATAAAGAAAGATTTTAAAAATGGTGAAGGCAAAACTTTTCACGTTGAAACATTTTAATTTTAAAATGTTAAAAATGTACTTTTACTGCTTTTAATGAGCATACATTTTCTGCATCAAAATTAAATTATTCGTTATAAAAGCGATATCTGTCTAAATGCATTTTAATATTTAAAAGATACCTTTATTTATTTAGTGATCATGCATAGTCCAGTAACTTTATATATCGAACCTCGCATCAAAACTGGTAGTTCTGATTCTTTGACGAGTTGTTTGTCAGGACTCAATGAATATCCCAAGATTTGGACCTCGGAAGTCCAACGCAACTCTGTCAAATATCCAAAAAACAGCGAACTTTTATATCTTTTCCAGTTTTTCACGATTTTGACTCCTATGTGAGAACAAGTTTTTTTTATGAAAACCATTAATTACATTTTTAGTAGACTAAATTTGTCACGATTTGATACCAGAATGGTCACTCTAAGTCCATGCATTTCTGACATTGCATTCGAATTCGTCCTCGGTCGCTCTCCCCCATAAGAATTATGAATTCGTCAGTTCCATACATGTCAATTTTAATGAATCTTACATGAAAATAAACAATTTATTAGTATTGCAAAATAAATGCACTGGGATAAATCATTTTTGTGTGTGTTCAGTCCTAAAAAGTATACATATTTAAAATGCACATATTTTCATAATACAATAGTAAAAAAATACAGTCAATCGTTTTCCATAATTACTCCATTCTTTCTGGTGAAAAAACCCCATACATGCGCTGTTTCATTGGCTGCACAAACACATTCCCAACGAATTCCCTCTATAAACATCTCTATGTCACTTGTTTCTCATCCAAAATCGTTTGGAGAACGAAACATGTTTATTGGGATAATCTTTGACGGTTTTTAAAGTTAAAACACAGTCACATTTATACAAGGCGGTTACATACACAGTAATAATTCTAGTATAGCACACACAGCTACGTATAAATATATATACAACATTTTTTTCTCCTGAAAAATTTCTGAACATTTGCATTTTTATTCACTGTTCATACACGCTCAACTGATCTAGGTTACAATAAATTTAACTTCTGAAATTTTCTTCCGCATACATCATTTACACATAAGTATTCCCCCTCATTTGTAATACAAGAACATTAATTTTGGTGCAATAAATATTCTTTCTTCGGATCTGAGATACTTTCAATAAATAGACAACAACAGAATATGATAAATATATGCAGTACTAATTTATTCTTCCTGGTGAGATGAAAAAAACAACAACTCAGTTTTCCCAATTCTAATTCATTACACGAGGTTCTAAAACAAAAGTCAAAGCGAATTCCTTCTGTGAACGTCACTTAGTTATACTGTAAAGAATACTTGTAATTTTACCACACAAATTTTTGTAAAATAACACGGCAGAAGTGCTGGAGCTTTGGAGTACAGCACTGTGTGTGTTGTAAATCCGCTCGCGAAATGACGTAATGAAGTTTATAAGCGAATCACGGTGAACCTTGTATAGCAAATTGACACAGTCTTTACATCATAACGTTCTTGGTTGTTACGTTTACCCACATATTGTGCTGTAATTTAGAAAAACATTTTTTTCTGTGCATAACTGTTTTACATCTGAAGTGATTTGCTAAATGAAACACACCTATTGGGATAATGTTAAATGACTTACACAGTTAAAATAGTCAGATTTATACAAGACAATAACATGTTGTTGTTGTTTCGGATGCCCCCTGACAACCGCAAGTGGCGGTGCCAGATCCCCCCCAAAATGGAGGCGATGGATAGAGGGGGGGTACGTCTTCCATTTTTAGAGCCCCAGTGGGAGGAAGTACGATTTAGCCTGATAATTTTAAACCAATTCCAGAGGTGGGACCAACCCCCTGAAATCGGCACCCCCAGAGGTATCGTTTAAAACTTGGAGCCACGACAGATTTGACGTGCACCAGCTCCCATTAGCGTACACGGTCCCACAGTAGTCGAGCCGACAGGAAGTTGATCCTCTCAAGCACTGGCCAAACCGGATGCTACTTTATTTGCCGTGTTCTAATTGGACCGAAGTTTAGCGCCCAGACCACAGCGGGACAGACAATAACATATACAAAATAACTATTGTACATATCTGTACCCTGAAGGTAAAGGATACCATGTCACAAAAATTTGATTTCTCAGGATTCAGGTAAGCATGTCCACATGGTGTTTTAACTCCAAAGAAAATGGACATGGTTTTATTTCTCATGGTGATTTCCTTTAATTGTGCTATCTTCTTCATTTGAAGTAGCTGACCATGTTGCTTTATTCCTGCACATAAAGCGAAAATTTTACACCAAAGGCATGGTTCTAACTCTTTTCTCTAGTAAAAAAAAAGAAAGAAGAGGACATAGTGTCTTTTACTTCCGGGGAACAGATATATTTAAAGTATATGCGGTAGCAATTTATGCTTATAAATCAGGGCTCGAAATTAAAAATGTTCCTCTGGTTCGAGACCACGAAAATATATAATGGACCAGTAGCCGTGGCGTAGCCAGAAATTTTTCATGGGGGGGGGGGGGTTTACGACTACTGCAACTCACATATATGCATATATGTGTGTAATAAGGGAATGAAGAATATACATTTTGTATTTCAAAAAATTCCTCATGGGGGGTTATTTTCCCCGTATCCCACCCCCCCTTGTCTACGCCACCGACCAGTAGAATACAAAAACTGCTGCCCGTCGGATTTGTACAGTTCGATTTACATTTTTCTCATTTAATCCACAACTTTTCTCATTTAAACTGAACTGATTTTCCTCAGTTCTTTGACATTTTGAAAATTTCCCCATCTAATCACACAATACATGTCACCTTCCTTTACTAATGTATGTCAAATAATTTGATCTATTTATTAATTTTATTATTTACATTTTTTTTAATTTAACTCACAACGCAAATTGATATACATTGCTCATGTAATTTCTTTTGTTTTGCATTTTTTTTTAATCAAATATACGGACCATTGATAAGAGTTACTGATCAGGCAAGTCATGGAGTTACTGGTCCTTTGGATTAGTGATTAAAAATTCTAATTTATACCTCTGATGTCATATAAATGCACTACTTCATCTTCCCCGCTGAAAAATTCCTTAGCGTCTACCTTTTTATTCACTGCACATACAATTTACAATCTCAACCGTGTGAGGTCACAATGGATTTCTCTTTTCAACTTTTCTTCCTCATACACTATTTATCACAGGCATATTTTTTTTTCTTTCAATCGTTCATAATTTCCATAAGCACATTTATATATGTCAATGAGAACGGAATATGATAAACATCTTTTAGTGCTAATTCAAACAAAAACTCTTTTAACATGCACAATTCTAATCCATAACCACACGAGATTTCCACTGTCAGGTCAAATCAAATTTCCCCTTCTGAATTTCACTTCTCCGTATGTCACTTTTACATATCTATTTTCCATCTAAAATAACTCATTGGCTATACGGAACCCTTGATTAGCCCCTTAACCCTTTAACGCGCAGTGTTCCCGCTCTGGGAACACCAAACTCTGACGTTTGGACTGTTGCCAGTCACGAAGAATAGATTCGATTTCCATAAAAATAGTTGCGGGTGACATATATCTACGAGAATCCTTTACTTTTTAGTACGTCATTTCCCGTAAAAAAAAATTGTCACGATTATTTTTAACAGCACTGACATCTGCTGAAAAATGGAAGAATGCGAGAACAACTGGATAGATTACCCAATGCTGGAAAAAAGGGCATCGCTCGGCTTAACTACCAGCAAGATGGCGGACGATCGAAACGTTCATCGCGTGCCACAGATCTAGAGACCCCTGTGCAGGCACAGCCAGCTGTCGTCAAAAAAGGGTCTCTAGATCTGTGGCACGCGATGAACGTTTTGATCGTCCGCCATCTTGCTGATAGTTAAGTCGAGCGATGGCAACGGCTGCCCTTTTTTCAGCATTGTGAAAGGGTTGCGCCTCAAAGGGTTAATATGCACAATTCTAATCCATAACCACACGAGATATCCACTGTCAGGTCCAATCAGATCCCCCCCCCCTTTCTGAACTTCACTTCTCCGTATGTCACTTTTACATATCTATTTCCCATCTAAAATAACTCATTGGCCATACGGAACCCTTGATTAGCCCCTTAAAACTACCACATCACGCTCGCTGTCCACCCACACTTATCTCCTTTCTGCCTCAGACACCACTCCCGCGCAAAGAACAAAAGAGCCTGAAATAACAAAGAAAAATTGCCAAAATTAAAACTACAGGAATCAATAAACTCGTGGGTTGTCCCGGGTAATCGTGGTCTCTCATGACAGAGGTCTTCATTAGAGGGACAGCGAGACGACGTTGATTGGGCAGATGGGACACTCCCATCGAGGGACAACACCCCTCCTTGTCCCGTATCACGAATACCACACCCTGACGAGTGGGTGAGGCAATTTTTTGAAAAAAAAAAAATATCCTGACGCGAGTCTGTTTGAATGGAAAGTTAAGTAATTCTTGATAGACTGTTATCTTGGCGGTGCATCGGAATTGTTTTACCGTTGATATGTCGAAATGTAAAACCATACTGCAGTTATGAATGTAAATGTCTCCATAAAGGCGTATTACCACGTGGTAAATCTTTATCAATTTGCGCGCTGATTCATGTTGCGCATACAAATAACGCACGGAAATGCGCCTAACTGAATCACGTACAAGTTTGTTTTATTAATTTTATTATTTTGTTGTATTTAGCTGGAAATATTTATATTTTCATCATCATCATCGGTGCTACAGCCCTTGATGGTTCCTTCTACAACACTACACTAAACCTGTCAGGTTTCTATTTTTTCGAGGATTCATGGGGGCTAGACACTTCTGCTTTTTTCAGCATTTTGCACCAACCCCAAAGCCAGATTAAATCGATAGCGGCAGCACCTGCCAAGAGGGTTAATTTCTACCACAAACTCCTGAAGAGTTAATTTCTTCCTCATTGAGGAGCTGATAGATAGCATCATTAGTATTCGCATACAAATAAAGTTCGGAAATGCACCTAACTCAATCACGTACAAGTTTGTTTTATTATTTTTATTATTTTGTTGTATTTAGCAGGGAATATTTATATTTTCATCATCATCATCATCATCATTGGTGCAACAGCCCCTGAAGGTTCCTTCTACAACACTACACGACTACCCATAGAGTATCATGACATCTAAACCTGTCCAGTTTGTCGGTCCTGTTTTTTCGTGGATTCATGAGGGCTAGGCACTTTTGCTTTTTACAGCATTTTGCACCAACCCCAAAGCCAGATTAGATCGATAGCGGCGGCACCTGCCAAGAGTGTTAATTTCTACCACAAACTCCTGAGGAGTTAATTTCTTCCTCATTGAGGAGCTAATAGATGGAATCATTACAGATCTTCTACAGGGCTTCTTAATTTTGAAGCAAGTACCAAGCGGAAGACCCAACGCTTAGTTTTGCTTTCCCAGGAGGTCTCGTTTCCATGGCAGCTTTTAGGCCATTGCACACGCGGCGCATTTAACGTGCCACAGAGCAACGCCTCCTAGATATGGAAAGTCTTGCAAATCCTACGTCACCAAGCTCTGACGTCATCGCTAGGCCTACGAAAGTGACGTCATCACAGATCGTCTGCGTGTCTTCTTAATTTTGAAGCAAGTACCAAGCGGAAGACCCAACCCTTAGTTTTGCTTTCCCAGGAGGTCTCGTTTCCATGGCAGCTTTTAGGCCATTGCACACGCGGCGCATTTAACGTGCCACAGAGCAACGCCTCCAAGATATGGAAAGTCTTGCAAATCCTACGTCACCAAGCTTTGACGTCATCACTAGGTCTACGAAAATGACGTCATCACAGTTTTAATTTCACAAAGTAAAACTATTTAAAATTTCTGGTGAATGCTACAAATATTAGAAAATATCTGAAATATCTTAAATAGTAGTCATTAAAATTAAAACACCTTTCTCATAAAAAAATATTCATTATGATCGATTTCTTATCATATTATCTAATTAGTCATGGTTAGAAACAGTCATTTGTCGTAAAATTATTAAAACATTGCTATTCATAGGTAAATTCACGAGAAAGTTTTAATAGTTTTATTTTGTGAAAACAAAACTTCTAAATGTAGGCCTAGTGAAACGTCAAAGCTTGGGGACATAGGAGTGGTAAGGCTTTCTATATCTAGGGGGTGTTGCCCAGAGTCCCTATTAGCCAGCTCGACGGCCTTTGGTTGGTACCAAGATCACTCAACCTTTAAGACACCTCTCCCAACTGAGCTACCGTCGTCCGACATCGAAACAGCATGCATAGGTGTCAAAATGTGACATTGTGACTTCACATGACATAATCATCGTTTTGTATTGGTCTTACAAATGGCCACCTTGAACAGTTTTTGTGACGTCATACGGCGACCATCACGGAGTCCTACATGTAGAGAGAAATTACACGGGGGACGAAACTATGCAACGTCACATGTTTATCGCACAATGACGTCAAATAGTGACTAATTATAAATTAGACTGTGACGTCACTCTGCAACGTCACATGTCCGACAACAAGTGAGATCAAAGAGGGCGTGGATTTACATCTCATTTGTGATGTGACGAGCATGACAAAGCGTAACTTCACCACATCGTCATTGCCGATATGATTGTCTTTCGTTTCTAGTTAGTAATTCCCAGTCTTTTCAAGTCCGCTTCGACTTCAAACTGTCATCTGATTCTTGGTCTTCCTCTGGGTCTCCAGTCTCAGGTGTTTTCCCTAAGCAGTCTTCTTGTTGTTCTGGTTAACTCCTTTCTCTGAATAACTTATCTGAAATTTCACCTGGATTGGTTGAATGCAACGCCAGCTACAAGTCCATATAATTTGGTAAAAAACGCCACTGAAAAAATATGCCACTGACATCTGGAAAATAATTATTGGATTTAGAATTTATGAGCTTATGTACTCCCTATAAATACTAAATTATAGAACGATACACTTCTGAACCCACTTATTCGATTTTTATATCTCTCCTCTATAAGCTGGTACTTGTATCCAGATGAAAATATCTGTAAATCTCTGTGTATGGTAGCGGGTACACTCACAAATGGTCATTCTAGTGCTCCAAAAATCAAATGATAATTTCTCGTTACACAAACTAGTCATTCTGCTGTGAGTAGCGAGAATACTACGGGCTAGAAATTCTTGACTATTTCGTCTATGCCTGTGCGTATTACCCACATGCATGATTCCTAAGATCTATTCTTCTAGTTTTGGGACACAGAAAACAGCCATCTATTCGTAATAGATGAGAGGGGTATTATTTTTTTCTCCTTTAAGTTTTCTTATAACTACCCTGTATTTAGAGTATACTCTAAAGCTAAATGAATTTATTTTTGGTAATTAGTCCAAACAAAAATATGTATCAATACATCTTTGCAGAAAACAATGATCATTCAAAGGATCACCTATTTCATGATATCTGCCTGCAAATTAACCCTTTGAGGCGCAACCCTTTCCCAATGTTGACAAAAGGGCAGACGTTGTCATCGCTCGACTTAACTACCAGCAAGATGGAGGACGTTCGAAACGTTCATCGCGTGCCACAGATCTAGAGACCCTTTTTTGACGCAGCTTTCTGTGCCCGCACAGCCAGCTGCACCAAAAATCTGGATCTGTATCACGCGATGAACGTTTCGATCGTCCGCCATCTTGCTGGTAGTTAAGTCGAGCGATGGCAACGGCTGCCCTTTTTTCAGTATTGGGCAATCTATCCAGCTGTTCTCGCATTCTTCCATTTTTCGGCAGATGTCAGTGCTGTTAAAAATGATCGTGACAATTTTTTGACGGGAAATGACGTGCTAAAAAGTGAAGGATTCTCGGTGGAGCTATGTCACCCGCAACTATTTTTATAGAAATCCAATCTATTCTTCATGATTGGCAACAGTCAAAACGTCAGAGTTTGGTATTCCCAGAGCGGGAACACTGCGCGTTTAAGGGTAAAAAGAAAAATCATTACATGCTGTATAACAGATTGGAATGCATTTTACAGTAGAAAATTACTATTTCTCATGGGTGCGAAATCATAATAACTTGCGTGCGTATGGAAGTTTCTGTCCATGCATAATATTTTTATGTGTTAAAATTTATTGACATTTTTCGGAAATTTTAAAGTTATTTTTAAAATTATTGGTGAGTTTATTTTTAATTTCACTTAAAAATTTTTGAATTTAAATGGGGTTATCTTTTTATAAAAAAATCTCTATTTTTACTAGCTCAATCTTGAACTTCAAGTGCACGGTGAATGTAAAATTAGAACGCCCTTAGAACGTGTCAAGCGTATGCAAATCCGGCTGAAGGATAAATTATCACCTCTAAATAATATCGTCTATGAATTTCATTAGAAAGTTAATATTGCATTCATTTTCCAAAATTATACGAATTTAGCAGTTGCCTTTCTCGATATTTCCCTAAATACGGAACGATTTGTTATAACTTTTGCGCCAAAGTTTAATGATTAATTCAAACGGCTTATCTTATTGTTTTTCCTGGAATAACAGTGACGTTAAATTTCCGCTTCCATTCATTTCTGGAAAATTCAAATGTTGTTAGCTGAGTGCGAGTTAATTTTAATGATAAATACGGGTTATCTGCATGTGTAATAATACCCTTGCAATCGTATATACTTTCCGCAATCGTTAGATTACTTGTCTAATGATGTCATTTGTCAGTGTCTTTGAAATGCTGTAACGACTCTCCGTGTCGTATTGTTAGGAAAGAAAGCGCGTTAGTTTCCGTAGCATTATGATCTACACTCCACTTTTGAAGAAATATGTTCGGAAGAGTGGTTAATATTTCAGAGAAATAGCAGCTAATTTAATATGAATATGAATGTAGTTCTCCATTCAAATATTTCGTTACTTGGCAGAACTACATAAATTGTTATGCATAAATAAAATGTATGCTTCATTTTCATTTAATATGGGCGCTCTAATTTTCAAAAAACTTCCATATATTTGTTATAACAGTATTTGTATAAATGTAAATGCGTAAAATGTTTATCAAATTATGGAACGTTTAAAACAGAGAATATTGCTTTGTATTTTATTAAGGCTTTTTATAAATCTTACAACCAATTTAAATTTATTAATTACGTATTTCAGAAATAATGAACTTGTGATGACACATAAAAAAATTCACTCGCTATAAATTTGGGAAAATAACGACAAAATAAAATAACGTTTGTTTACTTGAACTAAAACAGTCATAGTCTGCTTGTAATAACATTCGGTGCTGTTCTTTTATCAGTTCGATAACAACGGTAGTGCCTTTTAGGGGACAACTATAGTAAAAAAAATATTACACCCCTTGGAAATGACAGTTACCTCTAGGGACAAACTTAAATAAGCATTATTAGTGAGTTTTTTCACCACAAATAAGTTTTTTAATTGTTTAAAATAACGATTCAAACATTAAAGTCTGAAGCTGGAGACACACTTTGGTAATGACATTTACATCCTTAACGTTTTTTTAAATACTGAAATTTTACTTTTTTACATTGAAATTAATGTCTAGTGTTGTGCTTATATAGAATTGCTGAGAAAATTATTAAACATACAGACTGATATGCTTAACTGACATTTTTTAGCCAGGGACATAAAATTTAATAACATATGAGAATGACCCATATGACCCGTGTTATAGGGGGCTACTGTAATCGAAAAAAATGTATAGTGTTGAGTAGAAAATATCATAATTATGAAAATACTGAAGATAGTAATTTCGTAACAAATAATCTAAGGCAGAAAATTATACAAACTGTGTGACTTGATGAAAAACTTTACAGTAATAGAGAACTGCTGGAGATGCTGTACAGATATTACCTTATTTTTATTCGTCAAACAATCAATGCTTCAATTCTTCGGCTTTCAAAATTACATATTCAACATTCATTCCAAACAAAACAAAACAAAAAGAAAGAAAGAAACTAAAATCTCTTTTAAAAAAAGCATGGCAAAAAGCTTTCATCTCACTGACACTTAGGTTAGTCATCGCACGAGGCTTGGACTTGAAAGCGAATCGCATTAACTAAAAGAGTAAAAAAAACTAAATAATCCTGATAAATAACGCAATAATTCAACACTCTGTTACTTTTGCTCCCGACATATCCAGTAACACACCTGAGCTGCCCCTGACATTGATTGACTGCTCTATTCCGCACGAACTTGCGTTTTAAAAGGCCGACCTCATTCCCATCAAGTTGTTCCTCTAAACAAAAAAAAAAAAAAAAACAAGATAAGCGATCTGTCTGACGTCGGCAACAATTTTTCATATACAATCTTTCCAGGCTGAACTTTTATTATGGAGGAGAAGAAATGCAATTTTCTTGCATACCCCCACGCAGGCAAGTGTCGCCCTTAATCTATTGGTTAAATACCATGCACCTGTACCACGCTTGTTCAATGGAGAGAAAAAAAAAAAAAGATGTCTGACTTGATCGTGTTGTCTGACTTATTTTCCTCAGGTTTTTACATTTCGTGGAAAACAGATCCTAATCTTCGGTTCATGAAAGGTTAGGATAAGGTTTTTAAACTATGGCATTTCAAATTGTTATACTGCTTTGATTAATATCCCAGCAAAAATTACCCTGATCCTCAAATTAGGCTACTTTAAAAGTTTGAAATGCTGACAAAAAGCATTGCTGTTAAGGATTGCGATCCGGTAATCCGGCTGATCCGGCATCATTGACGTCTTCCGGTTACGGTACCAGTTTACTGAACCCGGTAAAGAAAGACAATGGCTACATATGAAACTAAGTAAACTGTGCTTGGCGCCAAGTTTGGCGACATTACTTCTTTAAAATTGGAACTGTCACCATATAACACAGTCATATTGCAATATGTGGTCTAAGCATTATTCGCGGCTCGGTTGCAGTTTCGGCTTCGTTATCAGATAGCTAATGCCGTCTCTTTATATTCATATCTCTATGGCAAAAACCCACTGTATATATTTTTAATTTGGTTTGATTATTCAGTTTGGTAGCTCACAGTGTATGTTTTTATTTTGCTTGACTATTCAGCTTTAGACCTCTGCATGAAAAACTGTGGAGTAACAGAACGAGTTTTTGCCCTTTTCTAAAATGTTTAGAAGGCTAACATTTATGAATGTGAAAGCCGTTTGTGCGTGCCTGGCATTTCCTGCTTCTGTTTTACGGTAATGCTAAATACTTTGCAGCTATAAAAAGCACTCAAAAATTCTGGCGTAACAATCCATTAGAATCATCTGAAATCTTGAAATTAATACTTTGTTGAAAGTCGGGTTTTTCCCAATGAAGTACATTACGCAAATGAACGGCGCAAATCTGGCGTTCAGAAGGGGGACCCGTCACAGAGAGGCTAAGATTTGTCGAAATGCTCTCCATATACCAATAATTTGCAATGAATGCTTTATTAATTGAAAGTGTTTTGAATGAGTACAGCGTAGAAAAAGTATTTTGTAGAATTCAAAAAAAAAATTTCTCTAGAGCTATTGTAATTAAATAATTTATTTGAATGAACAAAATATTTTGTTCGGCTCATTATTTGGCCAATAAATACATTAAATTAGCAGTAGCAAAATTTTAGTCTTTTCAACAAAGAAATTTTTCTTTCCATGTGTGTGGCATTCTAACTCTGCTTTTAAAAGAACCTTCGTATAGAACGTTTCTAAATTCTAAATCGCGAAATAACCCTCTAAAGTGTTTAAGATTTACACACGTATTTAGCAGTTGTGCTGTTGCGCATTAAACATGCTTACCCTGAACCGATTCAATCTGAATTTAAATGTACTTTCTACAAAATTTTATTTACAACTTTTAAAACACGCAGGTTAACATTAAAATCAGCACTGCGGTAATGAACCTAATTCACAACATTTCTAAATGTTTCGTTACAAGTCACGAGAATAATCAGTCTGGATGGCCCCGAGTTGAATAGTTAATGAGTTTTTAAATGTGCTTAGTCTGTAATTCAGCGTTAAAATTGTTATCAAGTCAGCGGTAAATAAATATTTGGTAGACTTATCAGCAACATATGGACAGGAGTGGTATTTCAGTTTTTTATTTTGGGGATGCGAGATTTGATGTATAACCCTTTGAAGAGCAACCATTTCCCAGTGTCGAAAAATTGCAACCGTTGCCATCCCACGATTTAACTACCCCCGCTGTGTCAAACTAAAGACGGCGGCACGCACCGGGCGATTCGATCGACCGCCCCCTTGGTGGTAGTAAAATCGTGGGATGGCAACGACTGCACTTTTTCGATATTGAGCAATCTACCTAGATCTCCTGCTTACGTATCTTATTGAAATGAAGTATATTTTTCTTGGATCGAAACAGCCAAAATGTCAGAGTTGTGACCTCACAACTTGTTATAAGGCGTTATAAGGTTAAAATCCAAAGTATGGAATAAATAAACTTATCGTTAAATTTGGGGTCTGCGACCGAACCTCCTCGCACTCCCTTTTTGCCGTCCCTGCATATGCATGTGAAGCAGTGGCGTAGCCAGAAATTTTACTTGGGGAGGGGGATTACGACTACTGCAACTCAGATATATGTATACGTGTTTGTGATAAGGGAGTGAAGAATATATATTTTGTATGGCAAAAAATTCCTCATGGGTTGTTATGACCCCTACCCTATCCCCCCCTTGGCTACGCCACTGATGTGCAGCAATATATTTCAGAAAATTATGAGGAAATTTGGTGATATGCCCCCATGTCCGAGTGGATAATACGCTCAAAATGAAAGACGGCTGAAGTGTGAAGGTTCCGGATTCACAAGCCTGTCGCGCGACTGTCAATCTAACGGTCTAAAATTTTGGTTGGTATTCTCCTAATGTAACGTTAATCCGCGTTAAAACCCTTTAAAAAATCATCCGACCAAGGAACCCCCATCCTTGTTAGATAGCCCTTGTGTATCTTTACCGCAACACACAAATAAAGAAACAAAATGAAATATTCACAATGTTGTTACCTAAGAGAAGGGACCGCACCCTTAGGGTTTACGGCGATGTACCCTTCTGTAGAAGAACCTATGATTTGGAACATCAATGAAAAGGGGGTACATTCCCGGAACCGCACCTTTTCTCACCTTCTGTCATAAACAGTGAAAGGATGTGCGATCTCACAGATTTAACGTACGCTTTCTCTGAATTTATTTGGAAATCTTTAATCAGCCAGGATACGAACCCAGTCCTCTCAGCCACAGTTCAGCATCATGCCAACAGTTCTAGGGTGTCCCCTTACTTAAAGTGTGAAGCATTTTTGATTATGAACTCTAAAATAGTTTCGCCCTTGATATACAGCTGTATCTGTATTTAGCACATGTAATAAAGTACATTTAAGATGCTTCTATTAACTTTCTCAACAGCTGAAAAGTATATCTAATCAGGATCACGACGTATATAAGGGGGAGGGGAGTTAAGAGGACTGGCCACGCCCCTTAGTCTACACACCAACGATAGTTATCTCCAAATATCCACCTTTTGAATCTATCTCTATAAATTGTATATGGTTAAAACGATTTAAATTTCACATAAATCCTGAAAACTTTATATTAAAATTTTAAAAAAATTCTGTTAACTTAGTAAATCTTATAATTCAGTGCATAACAAACACAATTTACTAACTATAAAGAATTTAAAAATTTTTAGTTCTATTGAAAAATTTAATGATATATAATAATATTTAATGTCAATCAAATTTTATAGTAAGAATGGACAACCCTTACCCCTTAGCTGGGCCCTTCCATTGAGAAAGCTGTAGCTAAGCCCGTGATCAGGATAAAGAAATCCATTTACAAAATAAATAAATAAATAAATAAAATAGTTTGTACTGCAAACTTTAGTGTTACATAAAAAATAAATTTGTATTGGCTGACCTTTCATTAAGTTAAATTTATATTAAAGGATTTCAAACTAATAATCCAAAAAGACAATGAACATCTTCTGATAAAAAAATGTCTAAAACTTCAAGATTTGTTTTTTGCCAGTATGTGTGTAAAATAATATATATATATATATATATATATATATATATATATATATATATATAACTTATTTCATTCAATAAACCAAACCAATATCCGAATCTAATCTGCAAGACATAAACAAAATTCACTCCAATTTCCAACACTTCTTTACAATGCTTCAGAATAATGAAAACACACGATCGCGTTACATAATTAATGTGTTTTTAAACGCCCCCAGGATGTACTTCAGCGTTTAAAATTATCACCATGCAACCGGTAAACAAATGTTAGGTATGATTATCAGCAACAGATGTATGTGAAAGCAATGCATTTCTAAGAATAAATGCAATTGCTTCGAAACACTCTTCTGAATCGAATCTTATCGCAGTCATCTTGAATAGTTAATGAATTTTGGAAAAGAAAATATAAACACGTGTAAGGAATTTATTATTTGCGAGATTATTCGTACTGGGGGAAAATGTTTTAGACAATCGTTTTGTGATATGGGTTGCATATGTATGTATTTAATATTCAATTGCTTATATAAAGACTATAACAAGAAATTTCTGTGTTAAATAATACAAATTATTAACATATTCAGATTCAATGTTTCAGAGGTGATTTTAATTTCAATATTTCTGTAACACATACGCATATTAATATAAGGTTAAAAATGTATTTGTGGCACATTATGATTATATGCCGAATTTATGTAAATAAATTTTTAAATGATAGAAAAGTAATGAATTTAAAATTTTCTGTTTTTTTTTCAATCTCGATATTTGAATCATATGTGTATGTTATTTTGCATGACTGAGTTTTTAGAATTTGAATGACCACTTTAGGAAAAACTTTTCACTTCTTGGTTGTATGGGATTGTGTAAAAATGACATTTAAAAAATCAATCTGAAGAAAAATGAAAGGTAATATCAATGGACCTATTCTGAAAACCCTCTCAAAAAAGTATTCAAATATAAGCGAAATTTCCTATTTCGCTTTTGAGGCAATTTAAATTAGTGTTTGAAAAACACACAAGTCGACAGAAATATAAAATACTGTAATTTTGCATAGCCGTATTCATATTTTATAAAAAATACTTTTTCATATACGAAATCAACGTAGAAAATTTTACTTTTACTTGATATTTTTTGGAGAGGGCGTATTTATTATACTTGGAAAGTCAGGGAATTTTATTCAACATTTTTAAAAATATGTCCAGAAGTTCACCTACAGACGGCGCTGATAAAAGATGAAATAAAAGAAACAAACAAAATGATATGAACATGCTACTAAAACTAAAATAAGAATTTATATATATATATGTATATATAGTAACGCTACTTGCAACTTTCATTGGCGTACGTCAACTAGCCCACATTACACATATATGCTTATATCCACTAGATTTATTTAACAAGCACTGCGTGTGCTCCTATAAAATAAAGTATTATTCACAATATATCAAACTAAAAAACAGCATAAAAATATTCTTTCGTATTCTAAAATCATTAAATACAACCCAAAATATTCTGTAAATGCAAATGAACGTTTTTACATAAATATTTACCAATTTAAAATATCACCTACTTTTGCAATAACAGCTTCACTATTTTGATACAAAATAAAGATTTTGGTTCTATTGAAAAGATCAGCAATAATTATGGATGTATATTTCTAAAAAATGGGTATGACAACCTGCCCTCTTTCCTAATTGTATTTTTCCTACTTATCGTTCTATTTCACAAATTTACTTTTACACTCCATCTGTATATTCGTGGGTAAAGCAGTTGTCTTCTTCTCTAGAAATAAATTAACAATACAGTCAAGACCAATAATCATGCTTTACATTAATTTCTACGATTCCTTACAATTCACAAGGAATAACCAAAATAAATGGTTACGTGACATAATTAATGTGTTTTTAAACACCATTAGGATGTACCTCGGAAGATATAATTATTAATAAACAAGCTGTAAACAAATGTTAGATACGATTATCAGCGCTACAGATGTATTTGAAGCAATAAATTCCAAAGAATAAATGCGATTTCAGCATAACTCTTTTATGAATCGAACCTTATCGCATTTACTGAAAAGATAATTTATGGAAATTCAGAGAAAAAGACAATTCGAGTTTCAAATACATTTAAAGAATGAGTAATTTTTTCGTATAATCTTGCTCTGATATCTAGCTTGAGAGTTCCTTTTTTTAATTGAGTAGCTACATATCTATGTATTTCTCTTTCTCTCTCTGTATATATACATATATATATATATATATATATAATATAAAATAGCTTAACTTACGTAATATGGAATCCCAATTAAAATATTAAGTGATAGCACATAATAACAAATATAATACGTAACCATGAAATTATAATTGAAAATCCAGAGGCTATAAATATTTTAAAACAGGGCTATCAAAGCCAAAAAGAAGTGGGAAAACAAGCCAGGTGAGATCACGTCGCCTTAAGCCTAACTTGATAAACCCATGCAATAAAGTGGAGATGGAGTGGAAAATTGAAATGGAGTACTCCATTATCAAGTACCACAGTACTCACATTTCAATTAAAAGAAAAAACAAAAAAATATATACAGATACATATATACATAGAAAGATACATATATAAAGCATACTTAGAATCAATTCTACTATATATATTTATGCTGATACCTGACTCACTGAAATTTTGGTTCACTGATTCTGTAAACATTCTGCGTAATCACTCCAAGATAAAACTTTTACCACCATTACTCCAAAAATATTAAAAAGTTAAGCACAAAAAGCGTAATAACATCTACGACATTTGAACGATCCGCTTGAAGTTTTTCATATTTATGTATAAAAATATAGAAAACAATTGGCGCTTCTTTAAAAATCTGAAAATCCACTCGTTTACTAATTTTTAATCGAATTTTCGTTATTTTGATCCGAGAATAAAAAAAGTTAATCATTTGAGTGACAAAATTAGCTCTCGCAAGTGACAATTACGTCATATTGAAGTCGCAGTTATCAAGCTTTAATGGGAAAATCGAGAATCCAATTCGATTAATATAGTTTTTCCGGGTTTTTAAGTTTATTTAATTTATTATTATTATTCTTTTCACGAATAAAATGATTTCCTCGGGCTGTTCCCAAAACGAATTCGTTCGAATGCGAAAAGTTTCCGCAAGTTTGCAGAAGAGCATGAAATTCGATTTCGGTTTTTTAGTGACTAGAATGAACATAGATTTAATCTTGTCTCTAAAAATTTACAGTTGATGGCTAAATTATTAGTGACAGTCACAAAAAATGGTACTTCTGCACTTCAGTTACAAAAAGAATTATAAAAGCTCTAGTTGTGTAGAATAAATGATTGAGTTTTTATTTATTGTACATTACTTCATTATTTTCAGCCAAAAAAAAAAAAATTAAACAACATAACATGTCAGTCAAGATTTGGTGACATTTCCTATGGATTCTATAACGGTTTGTTTTGGGTGCGTAGGAAATTTTAGTATGTTCTAAGTATATTTTTTATGAATTTCCTTTGATTGCAGGATTGTAGTGCTGAACTTTTACCTATCTATTTTTCATTTGGTTGGCTTTTTTTGGGATCATTTCCTTGATTATTTCTCCCTTTCTTATCTTCTACAAATGATCGATATGCTCCATATCCAGTGAGTTGTCAGGTCAGGTTAAACTGGTATAGTATGGCTTTTCAAGAATGTCAAAACATTTCTAGCATTATGGCAAGGTACTGAAGTATGATCACATTAATATTAGAGAACCGTTTCTGAAGTTAAGGTATCAAACTTGTTTCGCCATTATCTAAAAGAAAAGTGAACTGCAGTAGGAAACGATTCACTGTTTCACATTCGGACAGAATGATTTGGGACATTTGTCTGTCAGTTAGAAAAAAGAATGCTGGACTTATGGCTCAATCAATACAGGATGTTGGCATACCATTTTACAAAAGAAGAATTCGGGTGAGACTAGCTGAAGAGGACTTGACTGGTCGTCGGCTAGCTAAGAAGCCACATCTCACTGATGCAATCAAAAAAAGAAACCCCTTAACTGAGCTCGTGGACATTGTCACATGATATCTGACTACTACAATAAGTTCATTCTGTTCATTATTAATGTAATAGATTATTTGTAACAATCTTTTTAAAATGATTAGCCTAAACTCTCTCTTTTAGGTAAATTTATAGGATGAGTCAGCATTCTATATTTTAGCAGACATAAGCAGCTTTGTCCAACGACGCCCAGATTATAAGCGTCACTGCAACGGACCCGTGGAGAGAGTAAACACAGTGTTAAAATAGTAGTGTAGTCTTTATAAGTGCTAAAGGAGTTGGCCTTCTTTGTAGAAGAAACCATGGAACAACACCCTTTGCCCCCTATCGAGCATTTGTTGGCAAAGAAAAAGAGAGAAACGGTCAAAGAAATTATCACAAATAGACCCTAACTAACCGAAAAGTGCATAATTTTTGCCATCACAATCCAGAAATCAATGAAAGTGCAACAAAGTGCATAGAAAGTTTACCTAAATGTCAATGAAGAGATGAACAATAGATGAAAATAAAATCATTTATCTTAAATTCAACAACTTTTTCCTAATTTTTTGTTAACTAAACTTTACCATTACTACTTCATCTACAAGTTATCAGAATTTTATACAGTTTGCTAAGCTGCACTTGTTTAAACTGAAAAATGTGCATGTTTGAATTAGCAAAATAAAGTTCTGAAGAATTTTATTTCTGGAAAATTCTTCACTTCATGCTCGCTTAGTTAGTCTCTCTCTCTCCTACTTTAAAATAATTGTTATCTTATGAATTATAAATACAAAAAGATTAAAAACTAGTGGTATCAAGGTTAAAGCAGAACAAACAAATAGAAACTATTTTCGAAATTAAAGTAATAAAATTCAAATACATGCAAATAGTTTAGGATAGCACGTAGTTTAATAACCACCTAACATGCTGTAAAGTTTTATTTCATTTTCTTCTACCATTTCACAAACTAAAACAATATTGACTGCGACAAACAAGTACCTTTTTTTTCTGAAATTCACTATGGTTTTCTTAATGCATAAGACAGATAAATACCGCAGTTTTTTTGGCTTTTTTTAAGGAAAATGTTGTATTCCATTTAAAGGGGATGTCTGTTTTTTTACTAGTAGTACATTTGAAACTCACGTCACCGAATGTGTCATTTACAGATACTTGAACCCATCCGGTAAACTCCTGCGACGGCTTCAATCTAAATTAGAAGGTGGGAGGACTTCTGAATATTAGCACTCTTCAGAAACAGCTGGTAACGGCAAAGACGACTTTCCAAACCATGGATTTAGCGTGCATGTATACTGCACCATGTTTATTCATGGTGGTCTTCAGTGGTACTTTGAGAATTTATTGAGCAACCTTCCGGTTACCAGTCTAACTTTTCCGGTTAGCAGTATGGATCTTTATATAGCATTTCAGGTATATTTTGTAAATGCATGGAGATAAACAAATGTCATGCTAAGGTGATAGCACCTATTAGAAGCATGAACAATCGGTAAATGAGAAAGGGAATTCAAGTCACAGTCAGAAGAAATAAAGATCTTGATAGCGGAAATGTGATCTTAATGCATAAGACAGATAAATACTGCAGTTTTTTTGGCTTTTTTTAAGGAAAATGTTGTATTCCATTTAAAGGGGATGTCTGTTTTTTTACTAGTAGTACATTTGAAACTCACGTCACCGAATGTGTCATTTACAGATACTTGAACCCATCCGGTAAACTCCTGCGACGGCTTCAATCTAAATTAGAAGGTGGGAGGACTTCTGAATATTAGCACTCTTCAGAAACAGCTGGTAACGGCAAAGACGACTTTCCAAACCATGGATTTAGCGTGCATGTATACTGCACCATGTTTATTCATGGTGGTCTTCAGTGGTACTTTGAGAATTTATTGAGCAACCTTCCGGTTACCAGTCTGACACTTCCGGTTAGCAGTATGGATCTTTATATAGCATTTCAGGTATATTTTGTAAATGCATGGAGATAAACAAATGTCATGCTAAGGTGATAGCACGTATTAGAAGCATGAACAATCGGTAAATGAGAAAATGAATTCAAGTCACAGTCAGAAGAAATAAAGATCTTGATAGCGGAAATGTGAAAGAGAGCTATCATCAACTCCACCGCGTTTGAACAAATACAGGCTGAAAGTTGCGCTACTTCTGAATTTTTGTGCTAATGTGAGGTGGTTCTGCATCCTGCTGGAATCACATCTGGAAGCGTTCTTCGTTTACACACTTATCCATTATCAAATATGCTTAGCGTATTTCATTTACACCCTGCATAGATATGCAATAAATTATTTTAAGAAATGTGTTATTTAAAAATTAATGAATACTTAAGCGTGTAATTAAAAATAACTCGGAATTTGGTTTACCAGTTTTATTACAAAAAACTCATTTTTAAACATATTTACAAATCAATTAAATAAATAATCAAAGAAAAAGAAATAGCCTCTTCTCCAGTGTTTCCTCTTTTTATGATATTAATATACTTTAAACTAAATCGCCGTACGCTTCCTGTAATAATTAAATAAATTAATTGGCTCGTCCCTAATAGAAAATTACTTCAACAAAGCAAAATGATAATAAAGTAACTGAAAATTATTTTAACAAAACCAATTAAGATAATTGGTAGTTATGGAAATATTTTTTTTTTCGATATGTAAATGAGAGCGGCTCACTTTAAATGAGCGGTAATGGACAACTGCTCTCTACACGATATAAAATTTCATTGAAACATCTTTTTGTGGAGTAATATTAATAAAAATACATATATGTGCTCACGGGGAGGGTGTAGTAAGGCATGAATAATGGGACCCGGAGAGTTAATTAGAAATTTAATATGCAGTATCATGTTTGATAGGCAGTAAATTAATTCTTTCTGAAGCAAAAATGTGTCATTAATGATTGTACGGTTTTCACAGAATTTGTTACTGCTTTTTGCTCCAGATCATATTACCGCAGCGCTTCCGTTTGGGATGTACTGATGTTGCTTGTAACGTTACTTTTTATGCATATTAGAAGTGATGAGTGAATAATAAATATTAGCATAAACTTATTATGTATCACGGTTCATATAATATCAATGTTAGTGCATTAAAGTAAATATTCTCTGAAAAAAATTATGCATCAGATAAAATCGTAATGGTGGTTTATACATTAGTAGTTAAGTATAATTTTAGCATTCAGTTTGTGATGCGGTATTGTATTGGATTGCATAAGGTTAAAAAGTATGTCAAATGTAAACCAAACACTGCAAGCAGAGTTAGGATTTAATTTATTGAAAACTTTTGTCAGGAAAATGCGTTGACAAGTCTTCTTTTTTTTAACTTTTTTATTTTAATGACTATCTCATTTTATCTCTCACCTCCCTTTATGGAAATTGTCAGAAAAATGTGTCCCAAAAAAGCGACATAATTTTACATATATTTAAATACTATTAGTTCGCAACAGCTTTAATCTATTGTTTCAATATTTCGTAAGCTGTAGAATATGCATCCCATGTGTTTCTCTATAAATAGGTTGCAATCATAAAAATTTCGACATTGGATTACCAGGCGAAATAGACGAAAGATGAAAAATAAAATGACATAGTCAATAAATATCGTTTTGATATGGCAATCATGAATCTAAAAAATTAGGGGGGTTCAGGGGAGGGTGTAGGCTCAAACAGCCGAGTTTTTTATTGTATATTTATTAACACTTAATTTGATGAATAATTTTTTATTATTATTAAATAGGTATTATTAATACAAACCAAAAATAAATAATAATTGGAGAGTTATATTATTTAAACCGGGCGCTATTAGAAGTTTAGTCAGAGTAATAATTTAAAATTGTTTACCTTAAGTTTTCCATTATGCACACGTTTACATTCCTGACACATTATAATAGTACTACTGATATCGGATTTCGAGGACTTTGAGGAAATAAATAGATCTTTTGATATCAGACTTTGGGACAAGCTTTTGAATATAAATGGTATTTTTATTGATCATATAGTTATTGTCCCCGCTTTCTTTTTAATAATATAACCTCCACCTTTTGCTGTTGTTGTTAGAAGGAGAGGACAATGGGGTATTAAACTGCCCGTGAATACTTCCAAAGTGAAGAAATTAACCAAAATGTCCAGTTCAGTTTCTGTCGTCTGACAATAAGTCCTATTTACGACCATGCGAATTTAACGAAGAATAACTGAAGTACATTTCTATTGCTAATACATAAAACCAGTACATATAGTAAGATTATAGTAACCAGTAGTAAGATTTTGTAAGGGAACCTTAGTGATTTAAGTTTGTGTGAGGTTGCCCTTGAACACTTTTATAATTTAATTGTTTTATTTAATGTCTCTTCCAAAGGCAACGACTAGTTATTTGGTTTGTGATGCTTGAAATAAGGAAATCTCTAAACTGCCGATGACCGAAATGTATTGCAGTTCTTTTGAGTAGTCTTGGATGTACTATGAATGCTATAAACACTGTTTTCGATGGAGAGCATTATTTTGTCATCCTTAATGATATAATATCAATTTTTTTTAAATAGCTGAATATCTCTAAAATACGCATCAAAGAATGACAGCTCCTCATGAAATGTATTGGCATTCTTTTGTCTGCTACTGTAAGAGAGCTGTAAAGGCTACAAACACCATTTTTTCAATTGGGTACATGCTGCATTATATAGGAATGGCATATATAAATTTCGTCATTGTAATTGGTGCGTGTTTATGTCAGCTAAAAAACGAACGGACAAATAAACCGTCGCAACCTATGAGGGCGCGGGGATTTTCTTTCCCTCCCCCCTCCCCAATATTTTGCCGTCTTGTGAAGGAGACGGTGGACGCTACAAAAGTTTTTTTTTTTTTTTTTTTTGACCAAAAATTGTGAATTTATATATACATATATGCTTTGAAGTATGACAGAATTAAATCTTAAAAACTTTTAAAAAGTTAATTTTTTCTTAAATTTAAATTTTTTTAAATTAAATTTTTTTAAATGTCTCTTGAAGGGCCGAAAAAATGCGCCGAATTTTAATTTTTTCCTTCAATTTTACGTTGTCATTATTCAAAAATGTATTTCGGACAAACTTTCTTATTAATTTAGAGATTTGTTGAAAAGTAAAATTTTAGGAAGTATTTTTATACGTTAACGCTGAAATTTCACAAAATGTTCATGTTTTTATAAACTTATATTGAATTTTTATAATCTTAATGACCACCAAAATTAAAACGGATGAGAAAATTTATTTTTATATGTACTATCTTGAGTCTCTTTGATGAATTTTATAAGATTTTTTTCAAAAATTGTGTCTCAAGGGACATTTTAAAGACACAGAACTGCGAAAGATATTCATTTTGCACAAAAGCCATTTTTTCGGACTTTCAAAGGGCAATTTATGAGATACTTACATTTTTTTTAAACGCTTATAACTTTTTTTTAATAATTTAATTAGAGATGTGTTTTTTCGTCTCAGATACAGTAAAAACCATAGAATATTAATACATTAAAAAAATTCTGATTTCTGGCAGAATTTTGGTAATGTCATAACCCACCATCACCTTAATAAAGATAGGTAAAGGGGGTTATACTTTGGTTTTTGTACCCCTTCCCCAACCCCCTCAGTAATCAGCAGCTAGCGGCGCCGGAATCATGAACACTTTTCAACCTTGTTGGAAAAATACTAAATTCCTGCAAAATGTTAATATAGACGGTAACTTGCAGGCAACATGTACTCTACAGTAGGGAATATTTATTCAGAATGCAGTAAAAATGGAAAATAAAGCTCTTTCTTTTGATAGCAAACAAAAAATTTAATGTGCAATTTATATTCCACGGACCTTTAGCGCCATCTATTATGGGAAATATTCTCTAGAATATTTTGAAGAACTCTGCCAGCTGAAATAGTTTGAGCTCGAGCAATCTAATAAGTTATCTTTTAAACACAAAAATGTCCAACAGTCTTATTCTATCTTGTAATAGCGGTATCGCTTAAACTGTTGAATATTTTAATACTAATGTTTGGATTTTAGATCAGTAAAATAGAATGTTTATTTTTTTCCTTTCTTTCTCATCCTACAGACTAAGAAGTCAAGAATAAATTCCTGATAGATTTTAAGTTAATTAACGTAAGTAATTTAATAGGTTTAATTAAGTACGCTTTTATTTAAGAAAGAAAACTTTATACAAAAATAAGAAAATATGAAATGTATTGAATGCTTATGGCAGGTTTTCAAAAACAACTGGTATGAAAAACAGAATATTTCAGTAATATAGAGGAATGTCTTTCATTACAGACTACTTAGTATGCTTTGTTTTTTAGAAATTTAACGTGTTTCTGAAAAAAAGAATCTTCATTTTTTTCGATACATTAGTGATACATTCTTCAGATACATTCTTCAGAATGAATTTTTAAATTAACCCTTTTAATCCTATTGTGCATAGCGTGTTTCTAATATAACAAAAGCAAAATTTCTCGTTTAAAAATTTCTAGAAAAGATTTAGATAGCATAAATATTTTCTTTAAATTTAAATTTCTGATTTTATATTGTTAAAAAATCCGATTTCAAATCCTCTCGAGGCACAATTGTTTTAGTAGGCATAGTCAGGTTATATATTTTAAGAAAGCTCATAAAACCTTGAGCAAAATGACATCTATCTCAAATTCCTAGGTCAAATAGTTCTTAAGTTACAGCCATTTAAATATTTCTATGCCATGCGAAATTGTTGACTTTTACAAAATTTCATAGATCTCGAACGAATTGTAAAAATAAATAAATAAATAAACTTCACAATGCACATCTCAAAGGTAAGTACAAGAGATTGACAAAAAATCATTAAAATTTACATCGGCCTATAAATAATTTTTTCGTTGCTTTGGTATATGTGGAATTATAGCATAACTGAAAGCAAAATGCTTAAAAGTTAAGGTAAAAAGAAATAAAATCCAAGCAATCAAGTCCAAGGAAGAAAATTCTGGCGCTAATTAAACTAAAGTTGTGTAAAAAATTCCTGATATTTTATAGATGTACTAAAATAGTGTGTTTTATGTCAAAGCTATGCGAAGGCTATCTGCCAAGAATGAGGGGTGTCCCCATTCTTGGCAGATAGGCTCATTTAAATATATCGAGGACTTTTTATGGGTTGTAATGCATATTCCCGTTAAATTTGAAGGAAATCAATCAAAATTCCAGACCGCTAGATCGACAGACACGCAATAGGCCAGGCCAGAACGCTGGACCTTCGCATTTCAGTATTCTACAACAGAAATACACAGGGTGAGTAGTTTAAAAGCGGACACGGTGGTTTTTCTTATTAAACTTCAATCTGGCGTATGTAGCAACTATTTTAACACCGAAGTTTAGTTGTTTTAACCTTGCTTAAGTATGGGAGACTATTTCCATCCCTGTGAGACTGTTACAATTTTATTTGTGAGGTCAAACAGAAATAGAGACGCACCTGTTACTCAATCCTATGATAATTTTACTTTAAAAAAGCATAATTTAATTCGATTTTTTTACATTATGAAACCTTACAACAAATGTTGAAAATGCTCGCCAGCATTTCGAATGCAAACATGAAAACATCGAACCAAGATTTTTGACACACTTCGCAACATTATCGGTGTTATTGGCGAGATTTCTTCAGGTATGATTTATTTCAATGCATCAATGGTTGCAAGACTTTTCAAGAAAACACCATCGTTAAGATAACCCCGCACACACACAAAAAAAATCTAACGTTGTGAGGAATAATTAGTAACGAGACGATAATGTGAAAAATTTAAATTAAATCATGTTTTTATAAAAGAAAATCATCACAGGATTAAGAAAACTTGTTCGTCTCCATTTCTTTTTCCCCTCACAAATGAAGTTCTAACAGTCCAACAGTGTTGGAAATTGTCTCCCACGCTTAAACAAGCTTCAAACAATTATATTTCATTGTTAGAATAACTGCCACATCCGTAAGATCTAAAAATAATAAGTAAAAACAACGGTTATTCTTTTAAATTGATCACCATGTATAATGCATTGTGATTTGCTATCTATAAATATTAATTAACTATTAATAAAGAATACGTTTACCAACATAATGCAGTATAACCCACATCAATCACTATATTAGAAACCATCGCTATAATAAAAATAAAGATTTAATTGAACTAATAAGAAACAAACCACTTTTTTCTTTATTTCATATTTATATTCTAATTTTTGCAATTATTTATATCTATTATAAATAAATACAAATAACAGCATTAAATATTGCAGGTGAAACAACTAGCCATCTTAGTTGAAGCATTTCGCTTCTTCCAAATCTATTTAATGAAGTCATACGTGCTCTAACTGTTTTCATAAAGATATCAGAATGTATTTTAAATTGAATATTTATTCACTTACCCTGCTAGTTAAGCATATGAAATGATTTCTAAATCTAGCAGAGTCGGTCTTCTGTATTATGCATGAATTCATTCTAATTTATTAAAATATTCTTCCCGAGTTCCATTCAATGATTATATATATATAAATTCTTACATTTCTCAACATAGATATCGAATAAATTTACTTAGCTTAATAATTAATTGCTGATTTCAAAAGTTTTGGATCAAACTTTAGTCTTCCGCATCAAATATCCCTGCATTAAAGACACGGATGATAAATATGTATAAATACGATTTTCGTTCGATCGTGTACTCGAGTATATCCTGTTTGCGAATGCTGTAGTTGTTGAATTTGTATCAGATATTATTAGACAAATCAATGGCATTCTCTTTATTATAAAACTTTTCCGTTGTGCCTGAATACCTTATAAGTTGAATTTTGTCGAAATTTAAATTGGGTGCTTTTGTTTTACTTCAGTATGCGGGGGATCTTTTGGGTTAAACTTTACCAGGGAATTTTTAAAACAATCTTAGTCCTAATCATAGCTGAATAAACTTGCGTTATTTTAAAAAGTGTCATGATACAAGTCTTAGCTGCCTTTTTTTTAAGCAATGAATTATTTTTAAATTAAAAAAATTACAACCGCATTTATAAGAACATAAATAAAAGACTACCAAGAAAAAAATTTCCCACTTAAGAGGAAGTGACTAATATATGTTATTTTGCCTTAAGACGAACAGCAACCAAATTATACGCTTGTAGGTCTTTTCTCCCTCTGGCTGTTGTGTAAAATTTACACTTATGTGTGCTTCTATTAAGCCCGCAAAATTTAATTGATTAACTATTTTTTTTTACTTTATTCATTTCTTGCAATTGCATTACATACACATTTACATTACTATTAATTGCTTTTCCTTTCAGGAACGTTCAGTGTACTCGTTTTCTGTCTGCAGTGTTCCAATAAGTTCCAACTTCCAGGAATGGATGATTCTTCGCTTCAGACTTGATACCGGCATAGGTCTTTGAATGTTCCTGCTGTGAGTCAGTGTTGGCGCACGAAATGGGGCGTAGGCGGGGCATTCAAAGACACAAGCAGGGAAGCAACGATGGAAACAGAAATCGGAATCGCGGTCATTGTGTCCTTGCAACGATTAGCGAATATATTAAATGTTTCTGTCCTTTCTCCAATCTCGCAATCAGAACCTGCGCTTCCTTTCAAGTGACACCTATGCCACGTGCCTTATCTGCCGTAACCCTAGATATTCAACCTGTGCTGGGTTTTCAATACGCTTATACAAATATCAATTTATGTCTATCAAAGTTTCAGAGAGTCGAACTCCCAAAAACTCGTTTTGGGTACAGCTTTGGAATAATACAACAGGCCATGAACTGTGGAACTTTTTTTTTTAATTTGGCAATTCTATTGTTTTCGTTTTATCTTGGTATGAAATTGTAATGCTTGATAGATTTAAGTAGAATATTCAGTTATTTTATTGCTATTATCTAGTACTGATATAAAGCATGAACATTTCTTCGTGTTAAAAGCATTAAAAGCTATTATTTAAAGGATAATTTCACTTTCTGCATTTTAATTTTAACCCTCTGAGTGTCTTGAAAATGGCAAATAATGTAAAGTTGTTTTCACAGTAAAATTTTCACACCGCTTTAAAATTATTTAAAAAAATAAAATTTTAACAGGAAGATTTGTAATTATTAAAAAGTTAACTCCTAAAATACCTATAAGCTTTAATATCGAAACGTATTTTATGATACCTGAATGTTATAAATAATTTAAATTATAGATGCATTGCAGTGAAAACTAGAACGAAGAAGACGAGATTTTACGTCACAATCACTTCGAGGGTTAATATATGTATAAACGTCTGAAAGATTAAGGAGTTGTTTTTTAAATATATTTTGACGTCATCTAAAAAACATAAAAGTGAAATGTATACTGTTTATACAACAGTATTAATTCTGTCATTGCTTCTTTCATTGCTTGTCTAATTTGGTAGGTCTTTTCACTTCATGGTTCGTCTTACTAATTGCTTATGCATAATTAAGGCTTAACACTTTTATGAGTGCTTAAAATGCTAACATTTATGAGCTTATGAGCGCTAACATTTTTCATTTTGCATTTGTTGTGTATGATGTGTTCTGTGAGGCATCGCTTAACACTTGTAGACATTGATAATGTTTTGAAGTTAAACACCTGCCGATGTTCGTGTGTTATAATCAATTAAGTAAATTTTATAAATTTATTCTCCCGAAACGCAATAAATTTCCACTTGATGGCATTTAACACATGTTAGGTACAAGAAAATCACAGCTGTCTATTTAGAATAACCAATTGATTGTAAAATATTTCCACAGAGCCACATCCTTCAGTCATTTATCACAAACAAGATCGGAGGCCCCTTGGAAGACTTGTTGACGATCGGAATGGACAAAAAGCTAACACCACCTTACGAGCAAATATTACAAAACACTTCCGTAATCCGAAGTAAATCCATTACGTGTAAGGCAGCAAAACACCTTGACCTTAAACTAATCGTCAGTGACACGTGAACCTATTCATAACTATGGAGCACTGGAGCCTGGAACATTGCCCTGAATGGAACTTTATGTAACGTGAACGTTTCGCCGATGTTCGGATCCCAAAGGAACACGAGCGCCATGTATGAAAAAAAAAATTTATTATATCCTACTGATGATGCAAATGGCGGAAACGGCTAACAACAACCCCCTTTTCCCAAAAAGCTTTGCTATCGAATACGGCCATGTTCCATGGTCGATTCATAAACCAGAATCTTTTGTAAGGGCTCCGAGGGAACAAGCTCCACAGTACGAGGGGATCGCAAACAAGCCCTTTTTAACTTTTTTCTTCTTTTTCTTTTTTAGTCAGAGTCGGGCTGTTGCCAAATGAACAAATGAAAAAATAGAAAAAAAATAGTGGGGGAAGAAAAGGACACATAATAGGCGATAAAAGAGCAGGTATTCTGTTGGAGTTGCAGGTAGGTAGTTAGGTGTGTGTGTGTGTGCCCCAACAAAAAAAAAGTTTGAAAGGTGATTTCTTGGAGCGTGTCGTTGCGGTTCGAAAATTGATTTCCTCGCCAAATTTTGGCTTGCATTGAGGCATTTGCTCTAGAAAAGAAAATTTTACACTTGTTGTGCATGATAAGTGCTGTTTGATATCGTTTAACACTTAATATGTGCGTATATAAAGTTCTGATTCTTTTTATATAAACACGAAGTTTAATGCCCTGTTACATGAAGGTGCAACAGATGATCAGAACTTAATAATAATGTAAATAACATGTTGCATTTGTTGTGTATATGTTTTGTAAGGTATCGCTTAACACTTTGTGCACACGGATTAATTAGTTTTTCCATTATGTGCTCTTTGTTTTATGAGTACACGAAACAAGAAGTAGATATTCAATTCTTTATAAATAATGTATTGAAAATTTTAAGTCGTTAGTGTACATGAAAATTTTTTGTAATACATACCAGAAATATTTATTCGTTCTCTTAATAAGCAACAAATAAGATCAGTAAGTAATAATGCAGTGTAAAAACAATTAATAATAATAATTACAGAATTATACGATTTTAATAAAATAATTCGTCTTCAAATAAGCGTACAACAAATAACAGTGAAAAATAATCAGTACGTAGACTAGCTGATTAAATGGATCCTTGTTTCTGTATGCTGTATGCATTTTCTAAACGCTGGATAGTAAGCAACAATAGAGATTTATATATTTCTTTGCGATCCATGTGCACAGCATTTAGAACTCGGACATGCAGACTAAGAAAGACAAAGCGTAAGTACTTTAACATTTTCTTAGAAACTGTTTAAATTGTGTGAAAAAAAATATACAGATTTTTAGCGAGATATAATATTTGATAACAGTAACAAATGACGTAAAGGTAAATATAAATAGCGCTTTGAAGTATTATATTTAAACTATTCATAGATATTTGTAAATAAAGTACCCCATAAAAAATAATCTGTGAAAAGTTTTCTCTATTTTCAATTTTTTCAAATGGTAGTTAAAAGATAAAAATACTTATTTATTGTCTAATATTTATTATACTTTACTATATACTTATCACTATACTAGTTATAAGTATATAGTAATTATATACTTATTGTGTTATACTTATATACTTATTTTATGTTCAAGTGCAGTCTGTCTGTCCATTTTACCCTCTTACTGTTTCAGAATCTTCACTTAGATCCGTCACAATATTATGACTCTTTTTACACCATCTTCTATGTCTGGTCCATTTATATAAAATGTATTATTCACCGTTATATACAAATTTATACAGGGTGCCTCACAGCTATTAATACAAACTTAACGGGAGGTAGGGCACATAATACTGAATAAAAAACGCATTGCAGTGCGGGATCGAAAACGTCGTCTTCATGTGGCTGTTAATAATCACTTTTGGAATAGGTGCTGAAATAATCGTGAATTTTATGACAATTGTTCATCAAAAAACTAATGTATCTTTCACCGAAAATTCGTGACTAAAATTGATATTGTAAAAATTATGTTTCATTCCATGGATGAAAGTTCTAGAGACAAGCCTACTATTTATGAAACTAGACGTTAAGAAATTAGACGAACACTTCAACACTTCTCCCAAAGTGATTTTTAACTGGTAAGTGACAACTGCGTTTTTGACCTCACACTGCTACGTAATTTGGATTCCTCGTTATGTGCAATACTTCCCCTTAAATTTTGTATGAATAGTTATTAGACACCCTGATTATTTATTATATGTAAATGTACAACATATATGTATTTTACCGTTTCAACACCTTTTACTTACTATAAAGTTCTTCATCTTCAGTTTTACGTGCTCTTAAATAACTGTGGTCTAAACACGAATATACGTAGTCAAAGATATATTCGCATATTGCTAGGAGAGACTAAAGAACTTATACTTTGTCTTTCCGCACACGGTCCTTCAATTATCAAATTACTGTTTCCCAAACTTTTGCTAGGCTTGCATTTTTTCACAACTCGAATTAATTACTGTGTACAGTCTTTTCCCCGTTTTATGTGTGGTAATGCTTACTACTAAATTCATAGTTTAGTTTTCAAACGCACTCATAAGCGAATAAAACTATGAATTTTACTTTTTAACCACGATTAAAAAATTTTCTTTCTAATTTGACTATTTTATTTATTTATTTATTGATAAAAATTTATCATAAATTTCTTTTGAGGTTGTTGTCTTGAAAAGTACAATAAATTTAAGAGGGGTTTTTACAAGAAGCAAATTACGATAAGGAAGTTTCCAGAATGTTTCTTCTCAATTTGCATGATGCATTTTTTTTTAAATACAAAGCGTATAACATATATGAATTACTTATAAATAAATCTTAGCTATAAAGGCCCACACCATGGCCGAGTGATTAAGACACTGAACATATGGTAGATGGCTGAAGTGTGAAGGTCCTGCGTTAGGGCCCACCGTGCGCCTGCCGATCTAATGATCTGTAATTTTGGGAGGGTTTTTTCCAGATGTAACGTGAATACGCGTTAGAATCGCTTAAAAAGTTCACCACCCAAACCCTCCCCCCGTAGGTATATGCCCCTTGTGTATGCTTGCCGTAAACACAAAATGCAAACTTAACTATAATATATTTTGTTTTCAAAATTTAGACAAAGTTCGATGCAAATTTTTGACATAATATTTTTTTTCTGAAAACTCTAATAGACGCATAAGTTATCGTCCACAGGAAAGTATAATGCAGTCCTGAGGAAATATTCTAAATTTTTTCCGAGCTTTGAACATACGGAGTGTCTATAATTAAATAAACGACATTCTGGAACTGAAACGCATGTGCAAATTGCCATCAACTTTGATATATGGACTGCAAAGGAGATGCACACAAAGAAGTTTTTAAAAAAAGTTTAGATTCAAAAATATCCAATAGGTGGATGTTTTTGAATCCAGATTTTTTCGATAATCCGGTGGTTTTTTGGTCCCATGTACACCAGATTATGAAGATTGTACTTTAAATTAACGCTTTAACGCACAGTGTTCCCGCTTTGGGAACATCAAACTCTGACGTTTCGACTGTTGCCAGTCACGAAGAATAGATTTGATGTCAATGCGAGAACAGCTGGATAGATTGTCCAATGCTGGAAAGAGGGCAGCCGTTGCCATCGCTCGACTTAACCACCAGCAAGATGGCGGACGATCGAAATGTTCATCGCGTGCCACAGATGTAGAGACCCTTTCTCTGTGGCACGCGATAAACGTTTCGATCGTCCGCCATCTTGCTGGTAGTTAAGTCGAGGGATGGCAACGGCGCCCTTTTTTTCAGCATTGGGAAAAGGTTGCGCCTCAAAGGGTTAAATCAAGCCGCATTTTAGAAAGTTTCTTCTTAGGCAGACGTCAGTAATGAGCAGAATTCAGTTGAACATTAATTTTAAGCAGAAACGTAATTCCTTGACTTGACGGCTTCCGATACTTATGCCGATTTCATTCGAATTCCTTAGTTGAGCAATTAAAGCTCTGCGTCTCAACAAAAGCATTTATTCCAGCATTAAACACTTAATGGTCTCTCCAAGCCGTTCCAACATCTTGTTTCTGATACTTCAGCTGACAACCATCGTTTCATTAAGCATATTAGGACGCAGTTTAGAGGACAAGATGGTGAAAAAGGAACAATCTCCTCAACTGCCATTAACTATGCATCATTATCCAAACAACTCATAAATAACGGTTATTAAACGCGGATGATTGTCTCCGAAACTAACAGTTTGTGACTATTATCGTTCATGCGTAAATACTGATATTTATAGTTTGGGACGGGAGTTTTGAAGTATTGAGTGCGAATTTGGAAACTCGTGACATTAATAAAAAAATTATCTGCAGGGCATAATTGGTTAGATATGCTTGAAAAAGTGTAGATTTAATTTTACTTCTAATTTTATGTACAATTATAGATTTAAAACATTAAATTACCATTGAGGGATCAAAAAAATCCCGAGATGCAATTTAACCCTTTGTCTACTGAAAGTACCGTTAAATTAAAATTGTAAAAAATAAAAAAATCTATTCATTGTAACTATTCTTTGAAAAATCACTACCAAATACTTTACATCTATGTAAAATATTCTTCTAAAGTATTCTATGTAAAGTATTTTGGTAGTGATTACTAAAGTAAGTAATCACTACCAAATACTTTACAGCTGATTACATCTATTCCAATCAATGTAATCAGCTTACATCACGATTACATTTATTGGAACAGATTGTTTTAAATAGGCAACTCTCCGCTTACTTTCTAATCATGTCGTGGCCCCTCCTCCCAAAAAAAGAACATTAGTGATTTTTCAGACATCTGTTTTATGATTAAAAGATGAGATTTTCTAAAAATGCGTCAATCAAAGTATTACTTGACTCCCTCAGATTTGTTTGGTCCTATGCTCTTTTGAAAAAGACTCGTTAACCGTTTATAAAACCAGCCATCAAACGTATAACTTATGCTTATTAACCTTTTCGTAATTTTCTTTTTTATTACATTTATCATTCATTGTTTAACTATAACAAGAAAAACAAATAGATTCAAGGTAATATTTTGGAATTTCTTAATTCAGTTGATACAGGGTTAATACTTATTTGTATGTGTGTTATTTACAATGTAATTTATTAAGTTTCCTTTTATGAGACGATTTCAAGTAAAAGAATATGATAAGGACCTCCATTAAATATTTCACGCCAAAATTCCTATGATGTATGTATATTTTACACTCTGTAATAATTACTTATTTAATTTATTTTTACTGTTCACAAACAGTTATTGATTAAGTGTACTCATGTTTTAAAATAGATTTTGATATTACTTGAATGGTATTCAGTAATATTTTCAACACAAACATCGTCTTATTTTAAGCATTTATTTACTTGTCCAATTTTTTAGTAACTATTAAATTCTAATTTAAATAACCAGATATTTTATCATAAATATTTAATATCAAATGTCTCACATGAAATTTACTAAACTCATGAGGGAGGGAGACTCGAACTGGACCCACCAACTCAAATTTTATTCAACCTCCCTTGAATTTTGTTGAATTTTAGAATAAATCGTAGAAAGTTGTGATAAAAGTTAAATTTCCTAGATACTTTTTTCCTTGAAAATTTAAAATCAAGTGCTATGCAAGAAGTTTACAAAGCTTCTCGAGAAAGTACAAAAAAAGTCCAAAACCTTAACTCAGGTCTGATTCACTGTAGCATAACTTTCTACAAAATGCGTGAAAACTTTGTTAAAAATGGATACACCTTCATAACTACGGTGGGTAAATATAGGGTTATTTAACAATTTCAGGTCTAGAGATTTTCGGTATTTTCATGATTTAAAAAAAAAAATAAAAATAAAAAAACTTGGAAGATGTAGAGTTAGGTGGAGTAATTAATCACACTTTTGCCAAGTTATATTTTTGAGAATTTTTAACTTTTTAAATATGGGAAAAAATAGTGTTTTAATTCATTATAGGGGAAAGTTTGACCTTTTAAGGAAAGAAAAAATATTAAAAATTTGTTTCCGTAGAAAAATTATTTGTTTAAAATTTAAGGATTCTGTTTTTGTTGGTGATTAAAGTCAGGACTGTAAATAAGAGATACGAATTCAGTTATAATACAAGATCATTTTTTCTACGCATTTAATCAAAATGGCATCTTGCTGCCAAGTGTGTGCTGCAAGTCAATCTTTTTTATGAAATGTTGTATGTTTTTATGATTATTTGATTATGGAAAATTAACTATTTATGAAATGCCCATGGTTTCAATGAATATTTTGCATTTATGTGTGGGATTTATTTTTATTACAAACTCTTATAACTTAAAACACCGAACCATCAAATGTGCTTAGTAAAAATTTTGAAATGGCGTTATTTTTCAGTTGTTGCTACCTTAAAATTGTTCACTATTAACGATGAACAATACATATCATGAAAAATACATCATGAGCTTTATGCCAAATATTTTTACGAATATTTATAATTTACAGTTTTTTTTATAAATTTTCACTGGTATTAAATACAAAACCTGCCTCAAAGCGCTAATTCATAATGAGGATAATTTATATGCCCAGTAATTTTTTAAATAAAAATTCTCGATCAAGTACGGCACCACAAACTCACAAAGTTGGCGAAAAAGAAGAAAGAGCCAATCCCTGCAACCCAACCCCTATTCACCCTAACAGAACTTTTAACAAAATGGGTGCCGCAGTCCGTAGCATTTGCGGCCGCTATTGTGCACCTTTTGGCAGGCAGATGGTACGTTCTACGCCATGTACTACAAAACGTTTGCACAAAAAGAACATCAACCGACATCAACCCCAAATAATATATGTATTTTTTATTATTTATTTTATTTCACGTTTCTTCAAAGAAGCCCCTCAAGACACGAACCCTTTGTTAACACTCCTGTGGACAGATCAGGTTACTTGCATCTTCTACTTCATACACACGTTGGATGTTTTCTTACCTGTAACATCTGTCTGTCACAGGGACTTTCGCCATTTCTTTAGCATCGCTTTCTTATCGAGGTATATCTCGAGTACACAGATGGTATCTGAAAAGTGTTGCAGAGCACACTCGATGGTATCTTCGAGAACTCTGCCACCGATACCTGGTGAAGTCAAGAATATGTTTGCAGATTTTGACTTCCGATAGATGGATTCCCGAAATGTATCATGATTGTGTTTTCTAACCGTGGAAATCATGGATGAATAGGGAAAAATATAGAGTGACTGCTCAATTTTTATGGCTTTAATAATTTATCTGTAGACAGGAATTTGACTGAGATATGCCTTTGGACACCGAAACGTTGTTACAAAAGTAAAAGACAAAATATTAAGTTTACTGAAAAGTAATGTATTTTTTAAATACATAAATAATATATTAAAATTTAAACAAATAAATTTTCAACAAGTATTGAATTACAAACAAGCTGTGCCTAAGCATAGATTCGTTACATCATATTTGTTAATTTCTAAAACGAAAATTTTGTGGATAGCTTTTTTTTTTTTTTTTTTCGAGAAAAATGACCACCCTCTCTTTTTTTCATGTCCACCTTTCTTGGGGGATTATATGTTCTAAAATTGATTTTGAGGTATTTCTAAGCCTGTTATTTTGCAGCAATTAATTTTATGGATATTTCTTTTCTTCTTTGGGATTACTCAGGATATGTGAAGAGAATGTTTTGGATCCATATCTCCCATAAGTATAGATATGATGAAAATGTAATATTTCAAAAGGAATGTATCCCCCCCCCCTTTCTCTCTCTTACCAACATTTAAACTTCTTTTGGTCTCAATCACTTTGCATAAAATAAAGTAGTGTAAGAAAGAAAACGTTTTATCATAGTTCGACAACATGCCTTACATTTTACACTTTTAATATTGCACATTACTAAGTACTAAGTAGTTGAGAATTTGTATTTGTTGTGTTATGGCAAAACTACACGAAGGGCATCTGCCTGGGGGGATGCATTGGTGGAGGACTTTTTAAATAGTTCTGACGTGTATTCACGCTACATCTGGAGAAAACCACCCAAAACTCCACGCCGTTAGATCGACAGACGAGCGGTGCCCGAGCCCGGACCTTTACATTTCAGCCGTCTATCATGTCCAGTGTCTCATCCATTACGTAGTTGAGAATCTTCATTTTTGGCACGAATGTGTGTATGTGTAAGAAATATCTTTACTCAAAAATACTATATGAATTTGAGTCCTGGAGCAATTGTAATGTCCTTATGGTTGATAACATTTTTAATTGACTAAAAATTTATGAACTTTTCTATGCATAAAGTGTAATAAAATGATGCATGAAGTTAAAAGCTGTATTTTTTTATTTCATATATAAAATAGGTTAGGGTAATTCCTGGCGTTACCGATTTACTACAGTAAATACTGATGCTTGTGCATTGTGTATTCAGGCAAGGGTACAGGAGATCTATCTGCCATGGAAGGGTTGCCTTGGGTGGACTTTTTAAGAGGTTCTAATGCGTATTAACACTCTAACGCAAGTGTTAGATTGTGAAACCATCCAAAACTCCAGGCCCTTCGATCGATGGCTGCGCGATAGGTGAGAACCCGGGACCTTCACACTTCAGCCATCTACCATTTTCAGTAAGGCAAGTGAGTGGGGAAATCACAAGAATGCTGAAAACATCACTAATTGTAAAAGCGAAATTATAAATTATAAATTATCGAAAAATATATTAAAAAAATTATCTGAATCTAAAAATATTGATGATGAAATATTCATTGAAAATTAAAAAAAATATATATATTTATTTAATAATAAGCCGAAGTTACTCTCACGTCTTGTTTTATACATACCTTACTTCATGTATGCAGTACACTATTTCCTTTCACTTTGCTAATTATTTCACTGTTACGTGATCAGATACCAGAAGCAACTAGAAAAATATAACAAATGTAACGCTGCTTTAATGCATCATAAGTCTGGGGAAGCTTTCTACTAAACGTGCATTTTTATTTCAATTATCTAAAAATAAAGTATGGTAAAATATTTAATCTCCAATGAACAACAGATGATTTTCAGAGCGAGTGAAATAAAATGTTTGTCAATTAACTTTCAGACTAAGAAATGTTTTTTCAAGTACTAAATTTTATGAATACTTCTTTGCATTGTATTATTTTTAATTAACATTTTGTTGATAATGTACCATTATTTTCTAAATATTCAGAATCACTGAAAGCAATATGTAATTTATATTCTTTTAGTTAAACTCTTAAATATGATGGTATCGATATAACATATACTTCAAGTTATGTTGTTACTTGTACTATATATAAAACTTAATACGAAGAATAGTAATTATGCGATATCACAATGATTTTTTAAATATATTTAACATTTTCTTTTCTAAATGCATTTTTCAATGCTCATAAAAAAAAAAATAGTGATTTGTGCACATGTATATAGTGTGCACATAAAAATAATGATAAATTACAATCTCTAAAAATTTATAATTAATTGCTCATGATATTTTTTAAATAAATTGGTAAAAATGTTATTTAGGAGAAATTTGAAATTATAGGTTGGTTAATATAGCTTAAATATTAGGTTGTTTTATTTTTATGCATGAAAAGTAGTATAAAAAATGGCTAAAAAGCGCTATCATGAAAAATAATTCCATATTGAGAAAACAGCACTTCATGTACAAGTTGAACATAATGTTAAATAGATGTTTTACATAACTTTTAATGACTTTTTCAAAAATATTCCATGATTTTCAAAACGATAGGATGTGAAATAGCAAAAAATTAATTTTAACGAAACTTAAAATACAAACTTTTTGCATGCTACTATTAAAAAAGAAAGAAAGAAAAACCTTGCAGTACCATTGCACTAAGTATAATTAATTCTTGCGTAGTTTATTTTTTACATATGGTATAGTAATCGTTTTGATTTATTGATTCCTTCAAACGTACGCATGACTAGTGATTATTATTTTATGGCTATATGTGTCCAAATTACTCTCACAAAAAAGGGGAAAAATAAGTTCCGGATATCATACGCATGCAAACTAGTCGAAATGTTTGAAAGAAACAACTACAAACCAATTAAAAATTAATTTAACTCTTTTTGTCACCGTGTTGAATATCTGCAACATGCCAATTAAAGCTGTATTAATTAGTGTGTATTCATAACGAAATAAAAAATATTTGAATAACTTTTTCTGGAATAACGCGAACATAAAATAATTTTTAAAAATATCTGGAAAGTTTGAGATATTTAATTAATATTATAACGCGAAACTGTTTTTTGTCCTCCAGCAGCCACACTATTAGTTACTGCACCACTTATAATGTTCTTCCGTAGGTCAACTCATGAGAATGCTAATGATTGTTTAAAAAGTTATCACTTTAAACTGTTCATAACACTTTGGTATACTACTGAAATATTTTCAAGTAATACAAAAATGAATATATGTATATACGCACACATATGTATATATATAAAAAAACTCGGCTGTTCAAGCCTCGTCAAGGGGAGAACCCCTGAACCCCCCTAATTTTTTAGTTTCATTATTGCCATATTAAAACGATATTAATTGACTTTTGTCCTTTTATCTCTCATCTTTCGCGTATTTCTCCTGGAAACCCTATGTTGAAATTTTTATGAGTGTAACCTATTTATAGAAAAATACATGTGATGCATATTCTACAGCTTATTAAATATTGTAACAATAGATTAAAGCTGGTGTGTACTAATAGTATTTAAATACATGTAAAATTATGTCGCTTTTTTATGTCGCATTTTTGGGACACATTTCTCAATAAAGGGTGTTTAGAGATAAAGTGACATAGTCATTAATATTTTTTAACTATGCAACAAATACATTTCAGTCAATAAATTTTTACATTAATTACAAAACTGGAAAATTAATTATTTGAGTATGTTTGCAATCTGTTTTGTCACGTTACAGTAAAAAATTTTTTAAATTGCCTTTTTTGAGATATAAAGATTTAAAATGGATATAATTTACAACCATGATGCTTTCAAACCACAGTTGGAGACAGGACGTAACATTTTCTCCCCACCACGAAATTTGAATCCATGTTGGAACTGGAACTAGTACTGCCACCTGTTGATGATTTTAGTAAAATCACGGAACAATTTTTGAAACCTCTTTAGACTTGGCGCATAGCAGCATTTAAATGTAGCTCTTTGTCTAGCTATCAATCGCTTTCTTTTGTTTCATTTTTTGTAATTTAAATATCACCTACAATGTGACATTACGATAGTCATCTGACTTTCCACCACTTAATTACAGATATTTTGGACTCTTGTATCAATTTTAAATTAAATCTCATAGTCCTTTATCTTCTTTTATTCACAAAAACTAAACTCCAGAATGTACTAAAGTATCAAATGAACAAAATAGTATACTAAACGTTGAAATAAATAAATAAATTTATAATTTAAGGAAGGAAAAGCGTTTAAAATACTGCATATCCTAATTTATCTGTTTTTACCAGATTTTTAAGTTATGTAAATTTATGATTTTACTTAAAATTAAAACAAAGAAACATGTAATATAGTCTGTATTAGTATTTAAAATATACAGGGATTGTTTCTTAAACGATAAATTATAATTAAAAAGTAGCAGGATCGACTTCTAAGCTTATCGTAAAATCTTATTTTAATTATTCACCACTATATAATAGAAGAAAAATATCAATTGGCAAAATATCGTAACAGTGATTTTTAATCGACAAAATCAAAAAACTGTTCACGTTGTTCAGTGTCTAAATGCACACGAAATGTAAAACACTAATAAACTGTGTGTTTATAACTAAATATTTTTTATGGCTTAAAGTCGAGCACTCAAAGTATTAATGTTTTTAATAAGTTTTCTAAAATGAATTGCTCCTTTCGTTTGCAAATTTGACTGCGATTAAGGATAAAGTTTCAGTTTAATATAACAAAGAAAAAGTGTAATATATCGATTTACATGTACATAACTAGTGAAAATGTATAAATTTTCATCACAAAAATTTTCTAACTTATATTTTTTATGTTTAGATGTTTTAGGCCATGTATGTACTCTTATGGGTCTCCATAAATGTGCTAGCTCATATTTAAGAGTGTAATAGAAAAAGAAAGAAAAAAAAAAGAAATAAAGTAGAAAAAAATGCACTATATAATGTTGAGTTAGCTTGGTAAAATGATCAAATTAGCACTCATTAACATTTTTGAAACACAAATCGCACATTGCATTTCAATTTTTCAGCATTTTTTATTTATTGATTTATTATTGATTTTATGTTCCTGTACGACACATGCGCTAAACAAAAGGAACAAACAAATCAGTAAAATAAGTGAAAATGACTTATTTATCTACGGTTACAGAGTTCTGTCTCACAACTACCTATTTCTCCTTTTCTCCCCTCCTTAACTCCCTTTGTTATTTTGAGGACACTGCTTATAAGGGTGATAAGAACATCTGCGAGAGATTCAGGGTTACGAGGAGGAGAGGCAGAAAATCGGCGAATGGTCGGTCTAAAAAAGATGCTCCTTTTTTCCTAAGGATGTCTCCGGCTTTTGTGATGGAACGAGCGGACGGGGAGGTCTCGTAAACCTTTAATCCCTTGGTTCCCCCCTGTATAGAGTGGGCTCTAGAATACGATCAAAGGAAAGGAATTTGTGTCGGAGTTGCTGGAAGATCGGAGAAACTGCAAATAAGGGACATCAGTGCACTATGTTGGAAAAGGGCATTAGGTCTAAAGATAAGTGTGGCGGTGCACTTTGGGAGGGATGGGGGGTATTCTGCTTCTCCATTCGTTTCTAACACTTTAACACTTTAACGCGCAGTGTTCCCGCTCTGGGAACACCTAACTCTGACGTTTTGACTGTTGCCAGTCACGAAGATTAGATTTGATTTCTGTAAAAATAATTGCGGGTGACATAGCTTCACGAGAATCCTTTACTTTTTAGCACGTCATTTCCCGTAAAAAAAATGGTCACGATCATTTTTAACAGCACTGGCATCTTCTGAAAAATGGAAGAATGCGAGAACAGCTGGGTAGATAGACCAATGCTGAAAAAAGGGCAACCGTTGCCATCGAGCGAGTTAACTACCAGCAAGATGGCGGACGATCGAAACGTCCATCGCGTGCCACAGATAAAGGGTCTCTAGATCTGTGGCACGCGATGAACGTTTCGATCGTCCGCCATCTTCCTAGTAGTTAAGTCAAGCGATGGCAACGGCTGCCCTTTTTTCAGCATTGGGAAAGGGTTGCGCCTCAAAGGGTTAACGTGCAGTCTCCTCGCCGTGAGGACACGGTTCTGACATTTTGACTGTTTTGATTCGGGAATAATAAGTTTTATTTTAATAAAAAATACTTACGGATGATTTATTTACACAAGAATACTTTCCTATTTCCACATCATTTCCCGCAAAAAATTGTCGATTATTTGTAAAATTGTCACTATTATTTTTAACAGCACTGGCATTTATTGAAAACTGGAGAATACGATGGAAATACATTGATATAGAAGAACAACTGGATAAACTGCCCAATGCTGAAAAAGGGCCGTCGTTGCCATCGCTTGATTTATCTACCAGCAAGATGGCGGTCGATCCAAATTGATCATCGCGTGCCACAGATCTAGATACCATTTTTGACATACCTGGCTGTGCGCGGACATATTTTTGGCCCTTTTATATATTTGTTTCTTTAATTGTGTGTTTTCATTTAATTGTCTTTATTCACAAGGCCACACTGTCCAGTCTCCATCGAAATTTATGAGCATTAAAAAAAAAAAAACTGTAGCTGCAACGAAATAAGCCGTATGTTATTACATAATAACCTTTTAACCATAGAGAATTTTTAGCCATGATGATATACCTCTACCGTGTTTACTCGCGTAATAGCCGCACTTTTTCTTTTTTCTAATTTTTCATTGCGAAAGTCTAGGTGCGAGTATTATGCGGGGAAATCTACTTCACAAAATTCTTTTCTCTAATGCTAAAACGTTACTGGTATTAAACAATATATATTGTATATACGTTATAATAACATTGGCAACGTACTATATGCTTTCAGATTGTGTTCTGTTTATTAAATAGCCTTTCCGTCAGTTGCACACAAAAGAAAGACATTTTTCTTGGATGGTAATATATTTATAGACATAAAATTCTCAAATAATCAGAAAGATTCTAATAATATAATACATAATAAATCACTTCACTAAAGGTATCAGTAGCACTGTAGCTCTGGTAATAGTACAGCTCATAATTTTCTATTTCCTTGCAAATGGTCAAATACGCGACTGCGACTTTTATGTGGAAAAATATTTGGCGATTTTTTCTTCTTCAAAACAGGGATGCGACTATTACGCGAGTAAACACGGTATTATGTTTTTCTCAGTTCCATTCTCCTTTTAACGCTTAATAGTGGAATGCTCGTAATTGTAATCATAATAGCATTCTTATACATAATTACGTTACTTAAAAAAAAAAAAAAAAAAAATTCAAGAATTCAAGAGAGTCTATGAGTTTTAAGATAAAAATTTGCTTTCTTTTACAGGCTGTCCCAAAAACACTGAGGTAGGCTTTTAAATATCGATCATAGACATGTACAATAAATTATTACAAAGTTACGTAAAAAAATATACATAATTGTACGGTAGAAATAAAAATTTATGGAAAACCAAATCTTAATAAATACAAAATTTAAATTTTTTCATGGTCCCGCACAAGAAAAAAATGTGAATTAGTAAAATGTGCTCCATGCATTGATGAGGTGACGTGAAAAGTTCCAGACTTTAGTTAAAAAAATTGTCGGGGATATGAAAACAATTATATATTGGACTAAACCATTTTTCAATGGCTCTCTGAGGGAAGTAATCACGCCAAGTAATCGGATTCAGGGTTTATACACAAATTTCAAAAGAAAACAATGGCTGCATAAGTACACAAAACTTCTTCGGTTATTGATGGTGTATAGCTCCTAACCAACGATGTTTAAACGTATCTCTGAGACATTATGTGATGAAAAGCTGAAGCTTAGTACATCACCTCATTAATGTACGGGGCGCATTTTACTATCTGAGAATTTTTCTGTACGGGGGTCGTTTAAAAATTTATATTTTGCATTAATTTAAATTTAATCTCCTGAAAATTTAATCGATACCATATAATTCGGCACCTTTTTTTACGTCACTTTTGTAATTTATTGTATATGTCTTATTTAAGGCATATATGTCTTATGTCCATTAAGGCATATATGTCTTATTTATATGTCGTATGTCCATTATTTAAGGTATAAATGTCTAGTTCAGTGTCTTTTTAAAAGTTCAAGTAATTTAAGTCAGATAAACGTTTTTACATAATTAACAGAACGCAAAATTTATGAATCAGCTACAACTTGCATTTGCTTGAAGGTTGCTTACTGTTATAATGGGCGGAGCTGTAGCTTTCTCATGGGAAGGGGGTTCAGATAAGGGGGGAGGAGGGTTCATTTTTACTGTAAAATTTGATTGACAATAAATTTTACTGCAAATATGGTAAAATTTTTCAATAGCACTAAATTTTTTTTAATCTTCTCAGTAGATTGTATTTGTTATGCACTAAATTATAGAATTTACGAAATTAATATAATTTTTTTAAATGTTAATATAAAGTTTGCAAAATTTATAAAAAAATATTAAATATTTCCTCCGTACACTATTTTATGCGATGGATTCAAAAGATGAATAATTGGCTGTTATTAGCATTAGTACGTACATTGAGGGGGTATCCAGACACCCCCTTGAATACGTCCATGGCTGTTATGTGGAATTTGTTCTATTTCAAATGTCGGCATATTTACAACTACAAAAGAAAGATATTTTACAATTTCAAGGAATTCATATTCGTTGTACGATTCGGGAGTTTGTTAAAAAAGCGTTGGAGGGGAAAAAATTATTAAATGTGCATTAAATATTATTTGTTTTTAATAAAAGTGTTTGAATATACATTTAGATTTTGAAGGAACTGCAGTATGCGAAAAATACATGCATTCGTTCTAAACGGCAACCGAATGTATCAATATTATAAAATTGTTCATAGAAAAATATTGCTAAGTATGTAAAAAATATTGCAATGAGCTCCTTCAGTGCTTTAGAAACAAAGTGAAAATTCCTCTTACAACTTCAAAATAATTATTTAAAATGAAACATTTCCTAGTAAAATCGTATAAAAATTACATAGTAAATTATTTAGATTACCAAATGTAAAACATTCGCCTTTCCTAAATAATGTTTTGATATGATTTTGTCTTACAGCGCGTTAAGAACTCTCATTCTTGAAATGCGCGTACCTGAATACTGTCAAGAATTCTATTGTAGGAGGTGAGAAAAAAAATGATCGAACTGCGAAGTTAGCAGGGAATTAGTCGAGTAACTTAACAACTTTTTCTGGTACCCGTAACGCCATCTAGTGACTTTAAGCGAAATGTCATTTAATAAACACACTTAGAAAAATTCTTTAACAAACTATGAGCTTTACAAAACATCTTAATTGATGATTATATTTTGACCATGTATAAAAATATGCTATATTTCCCCCCCCCCCTTTAAATAGTTATCAAAGAGGTTAGATAAAAAGGAAGCGCTGAAAAGCAAGAATATCAAGTTACCATGATTTATAATTTTTCTAATATTTTATTATTTTCAATATGTAATTTAAAGGGGTAAATCCATGAAATAGCTGTTCTATATATCCCTCAAAAATCGATCAATGCAGGTTTGTTTTTTAACATGGATCATTAAATCTGTAGTATCAAGAAATATTTATTTTTCTTTAGAGAGGGAATGTAAATTAAATTAAAGTAATAAATAAAATTAGCTATCAACTACACGAGAAAACATGATTAAAATAATACACTCAAGGTACAAAAATCAAAAACTTAATTAATTAAAGAAGAAAGTAATTTTCTATTTGCAGAAATAACACTCATGAAATATTTTTTTTTTTTTTTTTTACAAATTGAAATATTATAAAAATATTCCCAGCTTTTAATAATATTTATATGCGTGCATTTTTATTCTTTATAATTACAAACTTTTAGTTCTAGTTTATTTCACAAAGCCTGACTACATAAAGTAGGAGGGAGTAACGGGAAATTCTAGAAGTATTTTCACAAGCAGTAATGCATACTCTTTTGTTATATCTTTATGTTATTTATTAATAGCAGAAGTGTGAAGGTCTTTGGTTAGGGCCCGTCGCGGTTGTCAATCTAACAGTCTGGAGGTTTGGTTGGTTTTCTCCAAATGTAGTAAAAAGTATATACGCGTTAGAACCCCTTAGAAAGTCCTTCGACCAAGGCACTCCCATCCTAAGCAGATACCCCTCGTGCAGCTTTACCTTAATACATACAAACATTACCTTAATACAATACAATTATTTATTAATAATCTCTATCATTATTCGGAATCTAATTAAATGATGCATTAACTTTTCCTGTATCATTTATGTACTTGTTTTTGACAGATTTTTTTTACTGGGTTGTCTGAATTTTTTTATACTTTTCACACCAGTACCATTATCTTCTCAAGCACTTATTTTTTTATATCGATCATTTTTATGAAGATTAGGAGACATACGAGACTGGTATAGTTATGTAATAGTTACTTCCAAACTTCCGCCATGAAAGCAGTGGCGTAGCAACGGTTATTGGTGTTCGCTGCAGTTTTTCAGTTTGCCGCTCCATTCTTTTGGCGTTAAAGGAGCAAGAAGCACCTCCTATAACCATATGACGCAAACAACCATGATTCCCTAAAATAAATCATAATAAGCAGAACAGAACTTAAATTACAAACACTCAGATATATTAGTAATATTTACTGAAAATTTTATGTTTGTGAATAGCTTGTCTGTATCAGTAAAACCGTGCTTGTTCAGTTCATATCATTTGTAAGACTACTTTAAATCCAATAAAAGGATTTTAGACTTAGATTGCTTCTAATTTTTGGCACTGTAAAAATATTATGTTTTGTTACTGTTTTAAAGTTTATTTTTAGTCGCGTACTATTAGCGTTCTTTTATATTTTATAAATGCGTTTAAACAGGGCTCGAAATTAATAGTGCAAAACCACTAAAATATGTTACGGGCCAGTAGAATACAAAATTTGTTGGTCCGTCGGACCAGTAATTTTTTTTTCTCTTGCAAACTTTCCTTATTTAGTTCCGAAATACATGTCTTATAATTTTACAAATGTATGTCATATAATTTGATCTGTTTAATAATTTTATAACGATATTATAAATTTTTTTTTGTTCAGTTTTTAACAGAAATGAATACATATTGCTCGTAAAACTTCTTTTGTTTTGCAATATTTTTTAAATCATATATACGAACCAGGGAAGTCATTGAGTCCTTTGGACTACTAACAATATATTCTAATTTCTACCCCAGCTCTTAAATAAACATAATGCCTTAAAATCAATCATGGTGAACAGAACTTTAAATTCCTAACCCTCCAAAATGACCAACATAATTCAGTTTAAAATACGAATGTATATATATACAACAGAATATGACCGCCCAAAGAAGACTCTTGCAATTAGTAAATCGCAATCATCTGTACAACACCGGCCTAACAATATAATCTCGAAATTATGGCTGTCGAGGGAGCAGTTTCGTCTCCTATAAAAGTGCTGTCATAAATGTTGGTATGAAATATGCGATGTAGTTATTGTTCTAATTTCCTTCGAGTTTCGCCCTAGGACGTAAACAATGAAATCTGTGAATGGTCTGAACAGAGCGGTTCCAGAAAATTAAAACGCAGTGGAACTTAAAAGCAAATTTCTAGTTATTCGATGTTTAAATTATGCATATGCTATTGACTAAGTAATTCTAGTCTTCGTGGGTGTGGGTGAAAGCATATTTGTAGAAGTAATAAAGGTAATTACTCGATTAATATTAGAGTATATTCAAGCGTAATTACGTTTATTCTGTGAGGTTTTGTAATTGAAATAGCATTGTTATAAGAATCTACTTTAGTATTGCTCTTTCAGAGAGACCAATAAGTTTTGCATGCAACCCTCCAAGTAAACATGAAATCAAAATGCAAATCAAGTTGTTTTCTTTTATACTTTTAATTAATTCAAGAGACCCGTTGACCGAATTGGTGATCCCCGTTCCCATAAGATCACCGAAAGTGAAGCATCAACTGTCTTGGCCAGTGCTTGGGAGGGTGAAAACCTATCTCGGTTGGGCTGCTGTGGAACCGTGTACGCTAACGGGAGCAGGGAAATGTCCTCATGTTCAAACGCTACCTTTGTGGGTGTCGTCGATTTCAGGCGATAGGTCTCTGATCTGGAATTGGTTCAAAATCAGGAGACCACACATAGGTGGTAACGTTCGTCTGCTTAATAGAAGTCCCCTTAATGAAATCACCAACATCTGCGCCTTCGTAGCTGTCTAACCTACAGTAGGCTGTTGACCTGGTCATTAGAAAGAAAGCAAATTTAACTCTGAATCTACTTGAATCTACTTCGATATTGTTTCTCCAATGAAATCGAGTTTTGTATGCAACTCGCCAAGTGACTATCAAATCAAAATTGCAAAGTTGTTTTCTTTTATAATATTTTTCAAGATGTTAATTTTTAGCATGATTTCGAGAAAAATACCATTATTTGCCAAAAATTACCATTAAATAACGCTTAGAATCATAGCCGTTGTTCACTGGGAAATTAAAATGCTTTAAATGATCAAAATTTCAAAAATTCTAAAGTACGTAAGATTTTTTCTCCCTGTATGTCTGATCATCTGTGAAAAAATTTAAGCTCGTGGAACAGCTCCCTACTCATTAGCTGTTTTCATTCTTATACGGGAGTTCATATTATTTTGTTCGATACCTGTATTGCCTTATAGATGTAACAATCTCTGTTTTACTTCATAATAATGTGAATATATCTGTCTTCAAATTTCATGAATGTTGGTTTTATATATTAGCTGGTAAAAAAAAAAAAAAAAAAATTCTTGGTAGGCAACAGTTTGAATTCGAAGGCTATTCTGCAATAATTTATAACATCGTTTTGTCAGTAAATTGTTTATATTCTGTAGTAAAAACTTTCTGAAAATGATAAACTTTATTTTACGAAATAATACATAGTGAATCTCTTATTTCACACCATAATTAAATTTATCTTTTTTCTAAAACATGCATATTTTACATCACCATGCAGTGCAGATCTTTGTCAGAGCTTGGGATTGTGACAACCTCTAAATACTGGAATTCTGCTGGGGAAGGGGGTGGGCGTGTACGCTAAAGTGAGCTGGTGCAAGTATACTCTGTGGTGGCTCTAATGTCCCCCATGTTCAAACGATACCTCTGGGGGTGCCAATCCAAATGGTGGTCTCTCATCTGAAACTGCTTCAAAATGAAGTAATTATTTATAGGACAGATACCTACCTATGGACTTGTCTACTAAACAATCCCATAAGAAAATGACAAACATATGTGGCTTTCGTAGCGATCAAGGTCTCGTTGGTTTTGTTTATTGGTAAGAAAAAGTTTGTATTCATTGTCAAAAGTCTGAATCCAGAGTTTCTTAGTGCGTCATTTTCTAACATTTTGGGGGCAGTAAAATGTTTATTTTATGTCATAAAAATTTAAGGGTAAGCCCATTCTCCAATATGCTAAATTCATCCCCTTTATGTACTTTATCACAGAAATGGTAAAATATAATGTTATAATTTTATGCAATAGTTAAAATAACATGCTTTACATATTTTAACATTACAATTTCTTTCAAAGTAAAAAATATATATATACAACGTGATTATAATTAAACTTCCCCTATAAACAACATTCTGCAGTTGTAACCGGTGAGAAGATTGCTACCAAATTTGGTATATATATACTGTAACGAGATGCGATTAAGGGAATTTTTAAGAACATTTAGTTAAAAAAATGTCCACTAGGTGGCACTTTGGATGATGAAATCAGCTCAAATATTACCCGAATCAGTGAATAAATGTTAAAATTGTTAGTATATTTCGATTTTGCCATTTGCATCTTTAAATGTGTCGTTTTTTATGCAAAACGCCACCTAGTGGACATTTTTTGAACTATTTTTATCAAAATTCCTTGAGCACATATCATGTATAAAATAAGTAAAAAAAATTGCATAAAAAACATGCATAAAATGATACTTATAGAAAGATCATGTATAGCCAATATACCAATTTTGGTTACAATCCGTTTGCCCGTTTTAGCTATAGCTATAAATTTCTGTTCATAGGGGAAATTTAATTTTAACCAACCTGTGTACATATTACTTCCGCATTAGGAATCGCTTTTAAGTTTGCATTTTTTTGGTAGAATTTTTCTGTCTAAAATAAGCAATTCTGGACATCAAACCGCCTTGTTAAAGTATGCGATATAAAATGATATATGTGACATTAAAATGTTGCGTTCATAAGTTTTAGAGATACTGAGAAATGAAAAATGAACCTGTGCAATCCAAGTTTTCAGGGGAAAAAAAAGCTGTAAAGATTTCATACACCGTTAATATTGCTTCTCTAATAGGATTTCAAATACGGCTGTTTTTTCAATTAAACAAGTGTAAAATCTTGGAAAGATAAAAGTTTCAAGTACTTAATTCAATAAAAAAGTGAAAATTAATTTTTTGACCGAAATTCACTTGCCTAGTCCCCTTAAATTAAATCGTTTTATTTTAACAAAATAACGCATGCACTATTCTATTCCACAACTAAATTTTATGCTAATTTTGAAACATGCATACTTTACGTCACTAATGTAGTTTGTATAGTATAATAAAACAAAATACGCGCACACATTCGCTTTATTTTTATAAAGTGGAGAACAAGTATTTGTTAGCCTCCCCTGTTAATACGTTATTCGGAGGAAATTGCTGAAATGATTGTTCCTCTTACCAAATATTCATATAATATCTTGAGACACTCTAGCTGGAAAGAAGGCAGATGAGCCCCAAGGCGGTTATTATTTCCCAAAATGGCTGCCCAACTAGATAAACGCAAGTGTTTCTTGATTTATATTAGTCGTCTTTTGTTCCGTTGGTCTAGAGCTGCAACTAATGTTTCAGTGTGATTTATATGAATATATGGGATGTGTATTCGATAATGGAGGATGTAAGTTCTCGAAGTATGGTTTGTGAAATTTATCAAAGAACGCTTAACCGTTTAACCCTTTGAGGCGCAACCCTTTCCCAAAGCTAAAAAAGGGCAGCCGTTGCCATCGCTCGACTTAACTACCCGCAAGATGGCGGACGATCGAAACGTTCATCGCGTGCCACAGATCTAGAGACCTCTTTTTTGACGACAGCTGGCTGAGGGCGCAGCCAGCTGTCTAGAGAGCCAGATCTAGAGACCCTTTATCTGTGGCACGCGATGAACGTTTCTATCGTCCGCCATCTTGCTGGTAGTTAAGTCGAGCGATGGCAACGGCTGCCCTTTTTTCAGCATTGGGCAATCTATCCAGCTGTTCTCGCATTCTTCCATTTTTCAGCAGATGTCAGTGCTGTTAAAAATAATCGTGACAATTTTTTTTTACGGGAAATGACGTGATAAAAAGTAAAGGATTCTCGTGGAGCTATGTCACCCGCAACTATATTTATAGAAATCCAATCTATTCTTCGTGGACTGGCAACAGTCAAAACGTCAGAGTTTGGTGTTCTCAGAGCGGGAACACTGCACGTTAAAGGGTTAAACGCGCGGTGTCCTCACTGTGAGAACACAAAACTCTGACGTTTTGACTGTTGTCAGTCACGAAGAATAGATTTGATTTCTATAAAAAATACATGAGGGTGACATAAATACACTTTAATCCTTTACTTTTTAGCGCATCATTTCCGGTTAAAATGGTCGATTATTTGTAAAATTGTCAGGATTATTTTTTAACAGCACCGGCATCTGCTGAAAACTGGAAGAATACGATGGAAATACATGGATACAGAAGAACAACCGGATAGACTGCCCAATGCTGAAAAAAAGGGCAGCCGTCATCGATCTATTTAATTACGAGCAAGAGCCTCCCAGGTGGTGTAGTGGCTAGAGAACCATTCTATCACGCCGTGGGTCCGGGTTCGAATCCCGGCTTGGGCATGGATGTTAAGTTGTCCGTCCTTTCATAGGGGGTAGTGCTGTCCGCCCACTGGGTGCTCCCATAATAAAATGGACAGTAACTAGGGCCGTTGATGGCAAAGGCTTGTGGCCAGTGCCTGCCCATTAGAAAAAAAAAATTACGAGCAAGATGGCGCTCTATCGAATAGTTCATCGCGTGCCACAGATCTAGTGTCCATTTTTTGACACAGCTGGCTGTGTGCACGCATAGCCAGTCTGTATTATTCAGTATTTACAGTCAGTCAGACTGTATTATTATTTTTTCCCCCAGAAATAATCTTCTCATGTCTTCCATACTCGCCTGTAAAATTTAGTTTCCTAAATTCCAGTAGTTTGAGCAGCAAATGCCAACAAATAGGGAAAACCTTTACATATTTTTTAGTTATTTCATACGGTACAATAAATACATTAATTCTAATTTGGAATATCGTGCCAATATAAAATTTACATGACAATTGGGTTTTTCAATGCGTAAATAACCAAATTAACTTATTATAAAAAAATCATTCGGAAAATGCTAACAATCTTTTCTCATACAGCACATACTGAAATGTTGTGAAGTCAGAACTTAAAAAAAAAAAAAAAAAAAAAAAAATCTCATGACGGGTCAACCGCCTTGTAGGCTGGACCTCTACGAGGGCCGGAGATCTTGGTTATTTCGTTATTTGGGTGCCTACTATGTAGACCAACGTTGCCTCTACGAGTGGTCTTCTTATTTTTAGCTAATTCCAGATAAGAGACCTAGAACCTGCATTGGTACTTCCAGAGATATCGCTTGAACTTACAGGACAGAGAATTTTTCATTTCTCTATCTGGGTGCCTAATAGGCAGACAAACGTTGTCCCCTATGAGTGATCTACTAATTTTGAACCAATTATAGATGACAGACCTAGTACGTGGATTGGCAGCTCCAGAGGTATCATATGAACGCTGGAGCCACGGCAGATTTTACGTGCATCAGCTCCCTTTAGCGTGCACAGCAGAGTCGGAGGAGAGAAGATTTCACCCTCACGAAGCTGGGGCCAATCCTGTGCTGCTTCACTTTCGGTGTTCCAATGGGAACCGAGTTTCATCGACCAATCTGCTGCCGGACGTAAAGGATGAAACCAGAAAATTATTATTTAAGTCGTATTACATAAAATGTGATCAAGTGTGACTCCTCCAACTTTTGCATGTTATCCTACTATATAGTTACACTCCTCAGGTAGAACAATTCCTCAGGTAGAACTTTTACCACCCTTACTCCATTAAAATGAAAAAGTTAAGCACAAGGAATGTTATTAAATCTACTCCGTTTGTACGATCCTCTTGAAAATTTCCCTATTTATGCATAAAAATTAAGAAAATAAGTTTAAAAATCTGAAATTCCAGCCGTTCTCCAATTTTCAAGTTATTTTTCGTAATTTTCAGCTCTATTTTATTTCCAAGAGTAAAAAAAAAATAATAAATTAAAAAAAAATTTAAAAAAAAATGTTAATAATTGCGTGACGAAATTACGTGTGGTCAGTGATAATGATGTCATATTGAAGTCACGGTTAAAAAGCTTTGGAGGGAAAATTGCGCGATTCCAATTAAAATAGTTCCTCTAGATTACCCAGTTTAACTTTATTTTCACAAATAAAATGATTTCCTCTGCATGAAATATTGATATAAGTGGGAATGTTCCGAGCGAAACGAAATCTTTCGAATGCGAAAAATTTTCGCACTTTTTTGAAAGAAAATGCAATTCCGATGTCGGTATGTAACGAAAATTGAATGTGAAGTTATATTTACTTTTAAGATAAAAAATATTGAGTCAGAGCCGGCCCAAGGGGGGGTGCGAATGTAGGCGATCGCCTAAGGCCCCGCGCTTATAGAGGCCCCGCTCCTGGGAAATTTTATTGCTATCTCATAAGACATGATAGAGAAGAGGCCCCGCTCTTGCGCTTCGCCTGGGGCCCCGCACGCCCCTCGGGCCGTCTCTGATTGACTATAGACATATTTTCGAATAATATTTTTTTAGTGCCAATTGTATTTGCCTCCACAACAGGTTTTACCTTGTAGTTAAAAATATTTAAATATTTAGTCAATTCCCTCCCCCCGCTTTAATATTTATATTACAGAATTTAGTTTTTAACACTTTAAAAAAAAGTAAACTTGAATTATAATCCTATTATAAAAAAGTGATATAACTTGTTTTAACATTATGCAGTAATCCATCTCGAATACATTATCCCAAAAATTTATTCTTTAAGGTTCATGTTGAGAGAGAGGTGGGGAGGGGAAACAATATTCTTAAAATTTTCATTCACGGTGTCATTCATCATCAAATTACCTCTAATCCCAACACATGTGCCTACTCCGCACATCATTTTCTACCAAAGGAAAAAGCAAAGAAACAAAACTGTTGCCATTTTATAACCATGAAAAGATACTGAAGAAGTAGAAGGTAAAAAAAAAAATCAGCAATGAAACTTCAAAAGGAGAATCATCTCAGGTAACCACCTTGCATTAATTCGTCCAGGCCCGTTTATAATGAGGAGGGCGTAGGATTCTTTTGTATGAAAGGTCGTTAGGTTTACGAACGCACTGACAAAAAAAAAATTATTAAAAAAGTTCTTATGTGGGTGTACGCGCGGTCTTTTCCTTCTAAGCAGCCCCAACAATGGCCAGCTGTCTGGATAGGTAGGTAATGCATTGATGCAGGGAAAAATTATATCATATGTAATTGATTCTTTTTTTTTATGTTTTTCCTTCTTCCTTGGAGGACGTTTCAGCATGTTTTGCGTATATTTCTGCTTTTTTTTCTGGTGCAAGGGTCACAAAGGGTGTGATGTTTAAAGGGGAGTTTAGCGATTTCATGGTTCATATATTTAACGTGGATTGCTAGGATGTTTTCTGGACGGTTTTTTTTTTTTTTTTTTTTTTTTTTACGAAACCAATTGCGGAGTTTTTCTTTCTTTGTGGCATGATGACAGATCGCGTAAGAACGTTATCATTTTTGGGGGAGGACGCATTCTTAGAATGTACAGAATTCGTATGAATGGACTAGGGCTTCCAACTGAAACCGGGAAAAAAAATTGCTATTTTGGTCGGAACGAAAATTGGAACCGAACCGAAAAAAAATATCGGTTTATTTGGGTTCGATATATCTTTCGATATTTCTGCGATATCGAGTCATTTGCTGTAACCAGCTTATCAATACTGTAACCAATATACGGTAAACAACTTACCAATTAAAAAAAGAATAAAATCTTTGTAGTATTACATTTTTTGTACAGTATTACATTTTTTGTTTATGATATAATTGTATTTTTATACAAATAAGAATATACATAAAATAACATTATTCATTCGGGGCTGAACCGAAAACCGTTCTTTTCGTCGGAACGAAAATCGGAACTGAACCCCCCCCCCCCCCAAAAAAAAAAAATAAAAAAATATTCGTTTATTTGGGATGATATATCTTCAGCCATTTCGTTGCTGTAACCAGCTTATCAATACTTTAACCAATATACGGTAACCAACTTACCAATTAAAAAAGGGATAAAATATTTTAAGCTTTGACAGAATTACATTTTTTTAATGATATAATTGTATTTTTATACAAATAAGAATATACATAAAATAAAATTATTCATTCGGAGCTGAACCGAAAACCGTTCTTTTCGGCGGAACGAAAACCGGAACTGAACCGAAAAAAAACCATCGGTTTATTTGGGTTCAATATATCTTCAGCCATTTCGTTGCTGTAAAAAGCTTATCAGTACTGTAACCAATATATGGTAACCAACTTACCAATCAAAAAAGAATAAAATATTTTAAGCTTTTATAGTATTACAGTTTTTGTTTATGCTATAATTGTATTTTTAAACAAATAAGAATATACATAAAATAAAATTACTCATTCGGAGCTGAAGCGAAAACCGTTCTTTTTGACGAAATGAAAACTGGAATTGAACCGATATATTTATCTTTAGTTGAACCAGAACGTAAAAAATTACAGTTCGTATCCCTGGAATGGACACTAAGTAACTTCGAATTCGTTTGTATTACATTTTTCAGTATTGTTTTTCTTTAGAGCAGCACTGTTGCTCAAATGCTAAGTCTATTCAAAATATTTTATTCATGGAGAATTCTGGTACTTACGTATTATACGATCGACTGCACCAAATTGACCTTAATGATTTTGGCTGTGAGCAGGCGAGATAAAAAATAATGATTTAATAAGTATACGGATACATAATAAAGTAGACACCTTCTCTTTAATATGGTAAATACTAGAGATGTACTTTTCGATATTCGGCCTATTCGTCTTGCCGAATATTCGATTTACCGAAAATTTAAAAGGTATTCGGCCAAATTGTTGTGGACAAATATTACTACATATTCAGCTGAATTATTTCAGAAAAAAGCAAAAAAAAAAAAAAAAAAAATTGTAACATGTATTTTTAAATGCATTTACAAATAATATTGCTTAGTTTTAACTTCAATGTGTTAATTTCATATTATAAAATGTTCTAAGTCATTGAATTTTAAGATGAATGAAACATAACCTAGTGTATTTAATAATATTACAGAAATGCAGATATTTCTACTTGATGACACTAATTATCTGTTTTTCTACTTTTGTTTAGGGTTTCTTACGGGTAAGGGTAAGGGTAATCTTTACAGATCCTCAATTACAAACATAATTATTTAACTTTGTGGAAGACATCTTTTCATAGCCAAATTTTTTTAGTTTTACGGATAATAATATCGTTGTGCATATTTAAGTACCTACAAATAATATAAAATGAATTTCAAGTACCTTTTATTTAGAAATTCATTACAAATTTGAAAAGCGAAATTTTATTTACTATTAAAATGAAATTTTAAGAAATTTAATATTCGCCCATCGAATATTCAGTATTCGGCCTTAATCATATCCCGAATATTTGGTGTTCGGCCTAAGCTATATTCGGTTATTCAGCCAAATCACTATTCATTACATTTCTATCCGTATAATATGAATCCGTGTTGTACGAGTCACTAACAGTAACGGATTCATGGGAGGGCCTAGGGAATTTGAGCCCCCCTCCCCCCAAAAAAAAGATAACTAAATGGTAACATTCTGCTTTGTTATGCACTTTAAGTAAGTAAAATGATCTTTTTTTAATAACATTGCTCCTTCCAAAAAAACGTTAGTTTAGACTATTACGTTAGTTTAGACTATTTACTTTATTGTACATTCTGTTTGGGTAAAATTATTTTTTTTTTCAAAATTTAGCCCCTTCAAAAAAGAAAAACAATTCTGGAATCGCTATTGGTCACAAACACTTGATCAGCATCACCAGTGTTAAAAGATAATACAGAAACATGTCTCATTCTTTCCCATGTTGTAAAAGATTTTTTTTAGCGTGTTATAGGAAAAAGATCACAATTTTTCTGCCGTGTTATACGAATCTGTTTTGTATGAACCCGTGTTATAGGGGGAAAAATTAAATTATTAAATTTACTCTACTGTATTATTAAATAGGATTATCAGACTAGTAGCAGAGAAATGTTTCATTAATTACCGTTATTGGAACTGAATCGTACAATACCGGTAATAGACGGACAGATTGAGGGGACAGATTGGGACAGATTGGGGGAGAGGGAATATATTGGCGAAAATGGCGGCGAAATAATAAGTAATTTATTTATGATCTATCCGTAAATTACTATGACAAACATTAATAAATTTTACATTTTTAGTCATAAATAATTGCTTTCGAAATACAGTCCTTAGTCATAATTTTGATGGGTTTTACCTGCTCAGATAGACGGGTATTGTAGCAAGGTTTTAATCAATGCCTTTAAATCATATTTAATTGCTATAAAATGAATGAAATTAATTATACTTTATGCAGTCAAAAACTATTTTACAAATATATTTGGCTTGTCATGTATATTTTTAATTTCTTTAAAATAAATTAAACAAAAAATATATGTATATAAATATCATAGAAGAAGTATGAATTCTCGTGCAATAAAAGCTTTGATATAATTATATTCATTAAGCAATCTGGTTCCTTTCTCTAAATCATTCGCTTAACATATTTGCCAAAGTTATTTGAAAGGAAAATACATTACTGTCTGTTAAAATGAACTCTTTTAAGATTTGCGCATGGCCAAGTAAACATTCATACTGTCTCAAATTTCCCAAAATTAACACAAAGCTTAGAATTTTCATTTGAACCTGCTACTGTAAACAGTCTTTAGTCTTTTGGAAACTCAGCAAACTCTTAGAAGTACCTTGACTGTTATAAATTAGAGTTTGCTTTACTTCGAATTCAGCATGTGCTTTAGTCAAAATAATGTTTGTTCTCAGACTTATTCAGCCGTTACAGCAAACAAAGTATAAAAGCTTAAGTTAAATGCCATAGAGTAAGGAAATTTATTAATGTTTTCCATTTATCAGTACGACGTCATAAGAGATGATAATAAATATGTATGTGTATATCTATATGCATTTATTAAGTACTTTTTCAATATCCGTAGGTTAAATTTAGACTGCAGTAAAAAACACTCAAAATACTGGCATTAAAAGATGAAATAAATAAAAAGTTTTTCTAAAATACACACCTAAAATGATATTTACGGGATGGGACGATCGTTTCGACCGAAATTTTTCAGTCTTCGTCAGCCGTCACACTTTGTCCCACGAAACAGTGGGAGCTGAAATATAAACAAAATTAAGCATGTTGCCACTTGGAAAAAAGAAAAAGAGAGAAACCAAGGATTTTAAAGGAAGGGGAGAAAAGGAGGGGGGGTGATAGAAAAGAAAGTAGAAAAGATTAAAATACTTACAAACAAAAATAAGCAAAAAAGAACACATATACACACAAACACACACAAAAACAATAGAAAACAGAACAAGCAAAACAAAAATAACAAAAATAACATAAAAACACAAATATTCGTATGTTTAATTTTTTATATGCATATAGGAAAACTCATTTTTAAAAAAAATTATACAAAAGATTAATTATAAACGTAAAGGAAAAACAGAAAAACACACACAATAACAAAAAATAAATAAAATAAAAATAAATAAACAAATAAATGAAAAAACACTAGCAGCAGAAGAAAAGGGGGCTGGCAGTGGAGGAAGAAAATAGATAGAACCTTACAACAGCTTCCAAGCTGAATGAACAAAAGGAACTGAAGAACCATCGTTCACAAGGTGTTTCAAGCGCTGGGTAATGGGAAAACCTTCCAAAAAATCAAGATGGGACAAAGACTGAGGAGTGCACAAGATCTTAGCTTTGGAAAACTGAAAACGATGATTATAATTCCAACAATGTGGGGCAGTAGAACATTTGGAAAGCTCGTACTTAAAAACATATCTCTCATGCTCTTTTAGCCTAAATTTGGAAGCTCTTCTGGTCTGACCAATACAGCCCAAATCACAAGATCCACTAGGAATATAATAAACACCCCAACGGCTCTCAGTCGGAATACGATCTTTAAATGAAGAAAACTTAAGTTTATTTACAGGTTTAAAAAGGCCTCTGAAACAGAAATTTTTGAGAAGTTTAGGAATTTTGTAAGATAAAGGTGAAAAGAAAGGTCAGTAAAATTAAATCATTATGAAAATGAATAGTAGCAGTTGAAGCATTATGCTTATTAAATTTAGAAAGAACTTTCAATATTAGATAGGCTAAAGCCATGCGAGACAGCTAAGGATTTTAAGTAATTAATCTGATTATTAAGAGAGGAAGAGTCAGGGCAAATTTTGATAGCACGAAATACATAAGTGTAAAAAGCAGGAAGTTTTTGTTGGTAAGGATGATTAAATAGGGCATGAGGAGGTAAAGAAATAGAAAAATGTGTGCGAAAAACAGAAGTGGAGAAATCGTCAGGATTCCTAGAAACGAGAACATCCAGAAAAGATAGAGAATTGTTGCACAGAATTAACAATCAAAAGTATCTTCAACATATCTGACCCAGCTCGAAAAATTAAAGACCTTGAAGAGAAGCTCTTCAAAATAATGCATATAAATATCACATAAAAGAGGTGAGAGGGGATTACCCATAGCAAGACCCTCGGTTTGTTTATAGAATGAACCATTAAAATTAAAGCATTTTTTTTTTTTACACAAACGCTTACTAAAGACATAAACTTTTTAATCTCAATAGAAGAATAATGAAGTGTAAACGCTTTTCCGAAAGCTTTTCAATTCCACCTTTTAAGAAAATGAAATTAAAATCTGGCAAAACATAGTTAGGCAGTATGCATCAAAAAAAGGAGGTTTAGTTTAATAGTTCGTTTTGTTTGTTAGTGAGGCATATTTATATATAAACTCAATCTTCATTCTTTAAGAATTTAATAAACCAAATAGCTGTAAAATGTTTGTCTTGATCAACATGTTAGCGAAAAAAAAAATGATGTAAATATTTAAAAAATACAAGTACACTAATATATTTTACAATTCTTAGACGACTATGATGTATTTTTAGGTATTATAAGTAATGTCGTATTGTTTTAAGCATCTAAGAAATATCAATAATTTTAGCTTAAAAAAACCAAATCATGCAATTGTGTAAATAAAAAAATGTTGTTGAAAAATTCTAAGTAATGTAATAGGAAATAAAATGGAAAAACAAAAAGGGACGGGTAACTTAATAAATACCTCAAATGTACATAATTCTTAAGTTTCCAAAGTTTAAAAAAAAAAAAAACTCAGTCAGAGATAACAATCTATGTACCAGTGACACATATAAAATGCATCCTTGAACGATAAATATCATTAACATAGTAAAGATAATAACAGCTTTTGAAGACTCATTTCCTTGCTCAAAATAGCCAAACACTTATTTATACGCTATAGAATTATGATATTTATTTATTAACATGTTCTAGATATCGTAATTAATGTTGCATAACATTGTTATAAGCAACTAAGAAATATCACCAATTCTAGCTCGTGAAACAGTTTTTAATCATACGATTCAATAAATATCCAGCTATCCCCGACTCAGAACCAGCCGTGAGTAAGAGTAAATGGTTTCTGGGGACCTCACAAGTACGTTTTTGGGGCGGGGGCCTTGGTATGCAATATCGCTGGGTGGCCGATGCCACACAGGCTAAATGGATGGAAGGAAAGCTGCGAAAAGAATTTTGATGCCGAAGTAAATGGTGATACACTGACTGAAATGAAAGTTGCGCTAATGTGACGCTCCAAGATTGAATTCTGCTTTAATGCTCGCGATTCCTTCGGTCTTTTGGTTGAAGGAATTTGATGGAACTGCCGATGTGGCTTGTAGGTAACAGAGTACTCTCTTTACAGAAAGAAGCGTCGGTGTGGCTAGGTTTAGTGTAAATTAACACTAGTATATCTTATAATAAATAAAAACTTTGTGAAAAAACACACATAAAGTGATACTTATTAGTATCATTTATGTGTGTTTTTTCACAAAGTTTTTATTTATTTTTAGATCCTAGTAATCCTAGTATTTTAAATCCTAGTGTGTAAAAAGATATCCTAGTGGAAAAAGCAATCAAAATACTGGTGTTAAACATTAAAATAAATAAAAACTTTGTGAAAAAATACACATAAAATGATATGTGTACTTTTTCACAAGGTTTTTATTTATTTTAAAGTTTAACACCAGTATTTTGAGTGCTTTTTCCACTAGGATATCCTTTTACCTACTATAAGGTTTAAAATACTAGGATTACTAGGATCTAAAATACAAGGATTAGTAGGATCTAAAATACATGAATTTTTAAAATGGCTGAAAATAAAATTGTAACTTCCTTTAGGCTTACTTATGCTATAAAAAAAAAATCAGCATGTAGTTTTCTAGAAAAATCATGAAAAATGTTCAAATTCGAAAAATTAGAATGTTCACCGTATAACTCTCTTAAAACAAAAGAAAGTATTATAATACACTGCTCAAAACAATTAAAGGATATTGCGGTTTTAGGTGGATCTTGTGGCTGGGAAACTTTTTAGCTGATTGATACATGGTCGACAGACATAGTAGGTTATATGAGAATAAATTACACATGTTTTGCAGAAAAATATGCATTTTAAATTTGTTCATATGAGAAAAAAAAAGAATAAGAAAAGGTGTTTTCTTCAAAGGAATTCATTTTCAGTAGGGGGTATGGTTTCCACGGACGGCCCGCAACGTTGAACACCTTTGAGGCATGGAGTCAATGAGGCTACTAATCACGAGTTGGGGCATTCTGTCCCACTCTTCCAGAAGAGCTCTTTCCAGTTCTTGAAGAGTTTGTGGGGGTAGGTGGCGGCCAACAACACGTCTTCCTTGAGCGTCCCAAACGTGCTCTTTGGGTTTAAGTCTTGAGAACACGCTGGCTATTCCATTCGTACGATTCCTTCCTCGAAAGGAAATCCTCCACGAGATTAGCACGATGTGGCCTGCAGTAATCGTCCATTAAAATGAAGTCATCTCCGATTGCTGCAGAGTAAGGGACTACAATAGGTCTGAGGATCTCCTCCCTATATCGGCGACCAGTCAGAGGTCCATCTCGAATGATGTAGAGGTCTGTGCGCCCGTCAATGGAGATGCCACCATACACCAACACTCCCCCACCGCCAAAGCTGACACTTTCGTGCACGAACGCAGGATTATTCCTACTGCCACGGTCCCTCCAGATGAAAATACGCCTATTATCAGGATGAACTGAAAAACGGGACTCGTCAGAAAAAAGAACATTGCTCCATTCATTTCTCCCCCAGTTCACATGCTCTGTTGCCCACTCCCTGCGGTCGCGACGATGCCTTGATGTTAGTCTAACACATACAATCGGTCGGCGAGCATACAGACCTACACCATGGAGCCGGTTTCGGGCAGTCTGAGTTGAAACCGTGGTGACAGTAGCCGAGGGAAGTAGTTGTTGGAGAAGAGTAGCGTTCATATTCCGGTGTCTCCGAACCGTTAACACTAAATAACGATCTTCATTGGGCGTTGTTGCCCGTCTACGACCTTGCCCTGGTCTTCGGCCTGCACTTCCAGTCGCCAAAAACCGGTTCCAGATCCTGGAAATCACACTTTGTGACACTCCAATGGCTTGCGTTACTTCGGCTTGAGTTTGGCCCCCTTCTAACCTACCGACAACTCTCCAAGCTTCTGAATCGGTTAAATGACTTCGCTGAGACATCGTACTCATCGAAACAAAGCAGTCACCGAATGCCGATCATCCTTGTCTTCATTGTCTTTTATTCAGTTGAAAGTCCAATTTCATTCACTGCCGCTGAAGCGACGTTTTTGACGTTGAACTCAAAATTAGCATACTCCACAGTTTGAAAATCAGAAAAATTTGCATTTGTGATTCTCTTCTTCCATTATCGGCAAAAAAAACTCGCTTATATCTTTATTTTATATAAAACTCACAATATCCTTTAATTGTTTTGAGCAGTGTATATATTTGCGGATTCAGGCCGATTGACTGCACTAGAGTCCTAGACTTATAGGGGGGATGCCCTCCGTGGGGGACTTTCTAAGGGATCTTAGACAGTATTTTCGCGAAGCTTCGGAGAAAACCACGGAAAATTACGAACGGCTAGGTCGACAGGTGCTACCGGGGTTTGAGCCTGGAGACTTCCGCCTTCTAGCTTTACGAGCACAACCTCTCAGCCACTGGTAGCGCGTAATGTAGCATAATTCTACGTTATTTAGTCCTAATGCAACTATTTTTTAATAGTTTTGTATTTATTTTCCTTTAGCAATAAAAATAAGAAGCTATCAAATAATCGGGCAAAAATTTATTCAGCGAGCTAAATGCGCACTCTCTGAATTCCTGCTTATTTGCTCAAAAAATAATGTTGCCATACATTTTTAAAAACTAAAAATTATTTTAATGGCCCTCTATTTATTTTAAATGCATATTTTAGACAAAAACTACAAAATTTTCTTTTTATTAGGGAAAAATGAGAGTGCAGCCAGTTGGTCACAGCATACACTATAGGGTTAAATATTGGTGCAGTTTTCAATACAGTGCGCTGTTATTCCTGGTTTTCTAAAAAATCTGAAATGGACGTTTATTTTTTTTATTTCAATTAAATTGCAAAATGAGCTACTAAAATCCTTTAAATAATATACAAAATATGTTATAAAAACTTTTTGGCACAGCTTTTCAAATAGTTAAGACTTTTATGTGACTCCTTAAGCAATTTTGAATTAGATATTTGTAACTTTTGTTAAACAACAATATAATTTTTTAAAAAATATATGATTTTTGATCCATCAAATTAAAATTTCTTAATAATCTGCAATCTGAAACCAAATTTCCTTTTTTTTAAAATAACCAGCATAACAACCGTTGACAACAAGAACCACAAAAGTTCGTTATAAAGAAAGATACTTGAAGTTTGAACTCGATAACATTTCTTTGTATTACGAAATAAATGAGAGTGCACCCAATTGGCTAAAACTCATATGGGCAACCTCCGACCCGCGGACCGGATGTGGCCCGCCACGGCTTTTTATTCGGTCCTCGGAACATATCGAAACTCCTTATAAAACCCATACAAACCATCGAAAATACCATATAAATCCCAATTATACAGCCTGCGACTTCACTAACATCCTAATGTTTGGTCCACAACTTTTCAAAGGTTGGCCATACCTGGGATACAATATGCATTGTATAAGTTTAAATTTCATCAAACCTTTTATTATTATTATTATTTAAATCCCGTGTTGTCCAATTCGCTGTACCGCTGTAATTCGAGAGTTTTTCTTGGGGTTTCTGACTGCGATCTCGAAGATGATCTTAAACCCCTGAATATCTGTTTAAGATTTACTTATTTCCAAATAGCATTTATTATCAATTCCAGAAGAAAGTACAAAAGCATAAGAAGGGGAAAGTGACAACCATGGGTTAACGGGATTCGAACCCGAGACCTTATCGATCGCAGGCGGGTGGCCGAGATTGTCCAATTTTGGAGCGTCATTTCATAGCTTGCTTTATTTTCAAATTGCAACCCTGTACTTTTTAGTACGAAACGTCAGTGTGGCTTAGCCCTGAATAAATCAGTACTAGAACACATTTTTAAATATATCAAATTAAATTCGGCTGTACAAGCCTCGTCAGGGGAGACCCCCCTGAACCCCCTAATTTTTTAGTTACATTATTGCCATGATATTAATTGACTATGTCATTTTATCTCTCATTTTTCGCGTATTTCGCCTGGTAACCCTATGTTGATGATTGTAACTTATTTATAGAAAAATACATGTGATGCATATTCTACAGCTTACGAAATATTGTAACAATAGATTACAGCTGTTGTGAATTAATAGTATTTAAATATATGTAAAATTATGTCGCATTTTTAGGTCGCATTTTTGGGACACATTTTTCGGACAATTTTCAATAAAGGGGGTGAGAGATAAAATGACATAGTCGTTAATATTTTTAATCCACTAATGTCCAATTTCAGTTCTTGATTTCAATCTAGAGTGGTTTGTTATCAAAAATAATAGTTCAATACTTCTTTTTAAAAATATTTTATTCCATGCTAGTGTGCTATCAGCTTGTTTTGATTTTTTTCAAATTTGTGCTTTATTTTTTTTTTTTTTTTTGCATAATTTATATTACCAAATTTATTTTATTTCGTTATGTAAAACAAATATAAGTATTGATCGTGAAATATTTTACAGTATTTATTTGGAGAAAATATTTGTAGTTTAACACAAAATTCAAGCTTTCACATTTAGAGCAATACTATGAGAAATACACTGAATGTCAAGGCAGAAATTTCTAGTGGAAATTACACACTTTACTTTATTTTCCATAAACACCGTGTAAATCGAAGTGACTTTTCAAACAAAATAAATTACAGGGCTGTAGAATGTAGCAGTTCCTTCCTGTCAATCTCAGCCTACAATGGGTTGGCCTTTACGTCCGTAATAAGCATATTGCAGCCTCCACAAACCTTTGTTAAATGACAGAGGTAAATAATAGGCGTTTCTCTAAACAGTTCTAAATAGAAGACGTATTGTTGAATAACACTTACAATGGAGCATATGCAGGTATGCTAAAGATAGAATCTAGTTTATAAGATGTTTTATAGTTTCTTTCAGGTGCCATGTATGATGAGAATTTCTTTTTCCCTTGAAACACGTCGTTTTGAATTGCACTAACATGTTCCAAAACGTGGTTAACTGAGAAGAAAAGTGTTAATGGTTTCAGTTTGTTTGTCCGTACATGCTCTAACTGCCACAAATGTACATCCTACTGCCACAAATGTGCCACAATTATTACGAAATTTATAAATGTTATGCCTATGCATTGCACCATGGCCCTATTAAAAATGGTGTATAAAGCATTATAACAGTTCTTTTAAAGAAGCATCCAAAATAATTTCAGTGATATATTATACAGGCTGTGTCAAAATGGGTAACGAGCTTTGATTCTTCATCTGATAGGGACAAGTCGGCAATGTAAATTGAAAATTGTTAAAAGTAAGGGAAAGAAACTGCGTTAGAAATATTCCTCTCGTTAATTTTCTAAAAGCTCCTTTTTAGATTTATATACGACACAGTACAAAAACATTTCGAATTAGTAAAATGTGCCACTTACACTACAGAGGTGATGTACAAAGTTTCAGCCATTCATCATAAAACGTTTGCCCAGCTTGCACATAAGCTTAAATCAAGCTTGACATTTCCTTGAATTTGACGTATTAATGCAAGCTTGACAGTTCAACTCATTTTAAGCTGGCAGCAAGCTTTCAGGAGTCAAGTTGTGAAATCCATCCATTGCGCCATCTGTGAAAGAGAATGGACATTAATTGTCTAGCGTCCTCAAATTTGCTGAAAGTTCGTAAAAGATGTGTTTTATTTTATTACCAGTGCCATATTACCGGGAGGGCAAACGGGGCAACTGCCCAGGGCCTACAGATTTTAGGGCCAAAAAATCTTACATCTTACACTTTTGTAGTTTTAAAATAAAATTACAAAGAATAAAAAAAATTCAGAAGTTAAATAATTTTTTTAATTATAAAGTATGAACAATGAAAATAATTCAAATTTACATTTGTATAAATTAATTTAAACTTATTTTTAATTCTTCGAAATGCTCTATATCGATATAGCATACCAATATGTAGGAAAATAATTAACCACGTTTGTAAAGAGAATTTTTAGCGTTAAAAAATAGCAAAATTTTTCAATTATTTGTTATTTTAAGAAATATTTACAAAAATGACTAAAGTGTATTCCATACATGCTAGCAACTGTGATATAGCACTTCGAAGTAACGTTTAACTATCTGTTTCTTTGATTTCAGATTACTTAACACAAAATTTGTGTTAAGTAAGTAAACCCATTCTATATTTCCAAAGATGGAAATTCTTCAAAATCAAATACAATTATACTACGAAATTGATTTCAAAATCATTCGTTTGTCTCGATTTTGGCCAGCCGTATTGCTCATGACTGTTGCGGTACTGAAAGTTTTAAAACGTGTGCTGCTCTTAAGTTTATATTATGTTTACTAGCTGAAGTACCCGTTCTTCGCACGGGAATGAATGGACTTTTTGATATTACGATTTGTGGTGATTACTATTCATTGTAATAAACAGATATAGCAAAGTGGATATCGCGTTATATTGTGTCCAATAATCATGCATACCGAATTGCAAGGCAATCGTTTGTACGGTGCAGAAGGCCATGCGGCGTAGCGCAATCTAGTGGCGAGTTTTAGCAAAACGGATACGGCGAAAATATTTTTCGCATTCAGATATCGATGTATACGAATTTTCATGACTATCGGCTGGACAGTCCTGAAGTTCATGTGTTGACGCGACATCTAGTGGCAAGTTATAGGAAAATGGATAGCGCCAAACTCTTCCCCGTGTTCAAATATCTATGTATACCTATTTTCATAGCGATCATTTGCACAGTCAAGAAGTGATACACTGCAGGGCCATCTAGTAGTTAATTAAAGTAATGATTTGCTACAGCGCCGTCAAGTGGCGAGTTATAGCAAAATGGATAACGCCAAAATATTCTCATTGTTCGAACAGCTATGTATACTGATTTTCATAGCGACCGTTTGAATGGTCAAGAATTTGGCCTGCTGCAGCGTCATCTAGTGGCGAGTTAAAATAATAATGCATTGCAGTGTCATCTAGTGGTGAGTAACATCAAAAGGAACGCAGTTAGAATATATTCTTCGTGCTCAAATGAGTAAGTATAAAAAATTTTATGCCGATCGGTCGAACGGTATAGAAGTTGATGCTTTTCAGCGCCATTTAGCGGCAAGTTACAGCAAAATGGATAGTGAAAAATATTCTCCGTGTTCTAATATTCGCATGTACCAAATTTCATCGAAATTCGGTTGGACGATATTCGCATAGCAAACGGCTAAACGGAAAAGAATTCGACGTTCTGCTGCGCCACCTGGTGGCAAGTTAGAGGAAAACGGATAGCATAAAAAGCTTCTCCATGATAAAAGACTTAGGTGAACCAAATTTCATGGTGCAACGGTGCTCAACGGTGCTGGAGTTTTTCAACCTCATACACTCATACCAACATTCATTTTTATCTATAACCAGTGTTATTATATATACCAGTCTCAAATAAAATCCAGTTTCAAATCTAAGCCTCGCAAAAGTGCCAACATACGCCATTTTGCAAGCGTTTTTTCAGGAAATCATTCGAAGCATTGATTTAGCAGCAATAATATATGGGAAATGGCTCGACCGCGAAAAAGTAAAGCAAGCCTTTATTTGAAAAGTTGAATCCCTTAATACAGCCGAATTTTTTTAAAATTATCAACTGTAACGTGTTTTATTCATCATTACTCCGATGTACTAAATGAGAAGATTTCAATTTTCTGAAATTTGGCGGAATTCCCCCAACTTAAATCAATGTACTCATTTGGCGAGAATTCTGGAGATAGATCAATTGAAATCCCTTAATAACTGCATTATTTCTTCACGGATCATTAAAATTTAACGCTGTATTCTAATAAAACCTTTGCACTTGTTTTCAAAAATCTATTTCCTTAAGCTCTCAATAAATTGCGCCAAGCCGAAATCTGTGCAAACCGCTAGAACTCACTTTCACAAAATCGGCATTTGAGCCATTTTATTTTTTCGCCAAACTAAAATAATTCACCTATTAGCCTCGGAAATCTTCAATTCTTATTGTTTTGCGTGTAAAGCATTACATTCCTGATCTGATTTCCCATGCACACGATATTTTAATTAAAAAAAATAACCTTACGAATATAAACTAACAAAAAAAATCATTATTATTCTTTTATTTTTACTTTGAGAATTTAAAACATTTTATTCGGCAAAATCGCCACACATGGCAACCACGATCCTTATTTCACACTTTCTTCACTACAGGGGTTACAATTACGGAAAGCTTTTTGCGTGAAGACCATAAAAAATATCTTAAATTCCGGGAACGGGTGGACTTTCAAAGTTTTAAAGTGGACTACGATTTATTCTATATTATTTTACATATCTGTGCTAAATTTCAGGACGATAGGTCCATTTTTGTGGATTTGTATACGAACGACATTTTATTCGGCAAAATCGCCACACATGGCAACCACGATCCTTATTTCACACTTTTTTCACTACAGGGGTTACAATTATGGAAAGATTTTTGAATGAAGAGCATAAAAAATCTCTTAAATTCCGGAAACGGGTGGACTTTCAAAGTTTTAAAGTGGACTATGAGTTATTCTATATTATTTTAATTTCCCTTTTAGTAGAGTCTCTAAATCACACATAACATTACTTTAATCTTGATGCATCCCATGGAAAAATAAAAGAAACAAATAACACATCGCCCACTTATCAATCTGGCGAGAAAACAGTGTGATAAGTCACTTCAAACTTTAGCCATAGCTGCACAAGGCTTAGTGGCTGAACGGATAGCTTTCTCGACTGCTAACCCAAAGGTCCCGGGTTCTATTCCAGCCACGAACACTCGTTGGAAACAGATTAAATTAAGTTGAAATTGCTCCGTAGAGAGGGGAAATGCGTGGCAAAGTAAGATATGTGGGGCGAGTTCGCCGGCCTGCGCCCCGTGTATTTAGGAAAATTTTTTAAGCTTGAAATGTCAAGCTTAATGCAAGCTGGGCAAGTGTAAACTAGAACACTTGATTCAAGCTTGCATTAAGCTTAAACGCTTGAAATTTCCAAGCTTAATTCAAGCTTATTGACTTGATAAATCAAGCTTGCTGCAAGTTTGCTGTGCTGTCTGGGTGAGAGATATCTTTAAACAAGGATGATCAGGGGATATAAATGAATTTCACTATGAAAGTTAATGCTAGAGAGAAAAAAATCTATTTTCTTGTGTACTGATTTTCCCCCGTCGGTAGCCATTGAAAAGTGGATTAAGTCAGCATACATTTATCGTCATATCTCTAAAGCTTGTTAGGATATAATTCTCAAATTGTGTACAGTATCTCATTAGTGTGTGGGCATATTTCACTAATTGGTGTTTTCTTTGTACAGAGTTCGTATACAAATTTAAAATGCGTGTTTTTTTGGTAATTAACCAGAAGAAATTTCCTTATCGTAGTCTTTTTTCCTATCTTATTTTGAATATTTTTCCAGTTTGCATTGCCCGCTTCTCGGGCTATAAATTTACGCTGATTCCAAACTCACTGAGTCACTCGCTAACGATTCAGGGCAGCATCTTCAAGATAAAACCTTACTGCCATTACTCCAAGAAGAATAAAAAATTCAAAAAGGTTAAAAAGCACAAAAACCGCAATTGCACTGACACCGTTTGTACGATCCCTTGAGATTTTTCATAATTCTGAATAAAAATATAATAAACAATCTGCGCGACTTTAAAAATCTGAAAATCTTCCCGTTCCCAAATTTTTAAGCGATTTTTTTTGCTATTTTCAGTTCCATTTTATCTCCGAGAGTAAAAAAATTTATTCATTGCGTGACAAAATTAGGCTCTGTGAGTGGCATGACGTCATATTTGAAATAACGGTCTTCAGGCTTTGGAGGAAAAATTGCGATTTCAATAAGTTTAAAATAGTTTTTCTAGATAATATAGTTGGTTTTTTTTTATTAAAATGATCGTCTGCATGAATCATGGATATAAGAGGGTCTTTTTACACAATACGAAATCGTTCGAATGCGAAAACTTTCTGCGCGTTCCCAGAAGAGCATGAAATTCGATTTCGGAATATATAATAAAAATTGAATATGAAGTTATTTATTTTAGGTGGAAGATGAAATATATTCAGTGAACACATATTTTCGTCAGATGTTTTTCTACATCCCGTTGTAATTGCCTCCACAATGAACCTTGACTTCTAGTCTCTAAAGAATTAAAGCGTGTTACCAAATTTTGGGGGCACCCTGTAGATGAATGAGAAGATTCTGGTTATTTTGCACGAATCCACAAGCAGAAGCTTAAAAGTTGATCGTGCATAAATGAGGATTTCAGCGTCCAATCACTTGATATGTTGCTCAGATTTCCCTATCCTTCATTAGTAAACCTGATTTTTCTCAGTTCAAAGGAGTATTTTTTACTTAGTCATACTTCGTTTTTTTTCTTCTTGGAAATATTCTTTTACAGTTTTCTTCTAGTCAATCTGGTACTCCCCGAACACAAGGATTCTTGAAACTGAAGACCCCCTGCTCCAAAACTGCGAATACAGGGTGACTGCTAATTTATGGTACAAACTTTGTAAGGGCTGGTACAGGACATTGTAGCAATCACATTTTGTATAGGAATGTTTGGTCAAAAGTGAAGCGTCGAAGCACAAACACAGGAAAAAGCAAATGATAGGAATATTGTTTTATTTTCATAACCTCCTTTACAAGTGGAAATTAATTTACAATAAGTGCTCAAAATTGCGTCCATCAGCATTGATACATGCTTGACAGCGTTGGTGCAGCGATTGATGAACATTTTCAAAGATACCAGGAATTTCACGCACACGTGCAGCAGCTACGGATACTCGAGCAACGAGATCGTCATCGGTGTCTACTGGAGTGACATAAACGTCATTCTTCAAATGTCCCAGTAAAGAGAAATCGAGGGGCGTCAAATCGGGAGACCGGGGTGACCAAGAGATAGATACACCAAGTACACTGCTGGCCACCCAAATTGCAACACCAAGAAAAACAAGAGATATCACAACAAAATTTATTGTGTAGATAACATGTTGACCAAGTAACAAATGATTAAATTTACAGAATTCTATGAAGCGTGGTTCCTGCCAAAATCAGTACCCAGAGTAGCCGCCGTTGTTGGAGATCACAGCTGCCACACGCCTCGGCATTGATTCAAAGAGACTTTGAATGTGTTCTTGGGGTACAGCAGACCAAGCAGCTTCCACACGTTGCCAAAGTTGATCTGGTGTGACAGCTGGGGATGAACTCTGGGTCAGTCGTTGAGCAACCATGGACCACATGTTTTCTATCGGCGAAAGATCCGGAGAGCGCGCCGGCCAGGGAAGCAATTCAATCTGGTGATTGACGAAGAACCCTTGGACAATGCGTGCCACGTGTGGCCGTGCATTATCCTGCTGAAATATGGCTGTTGGCAAGCCCTGAAGGTAAGAAAGGACAACTGGCTCCAACACCTCGGAGATGTAGCGCTGGCTGGTTAAAGTACCGGCAATGCGTACTAGAGGAGTGCGAGAGAGATATCCGATACCGCCCCATACCATAATACCCGGTGCAGGACCAGTGTGACGGTGCATAATGCAGCTGTTCAGCATCCTCTCTCCACGGTGTCTCCAGACTCGAATCCGACCGTCGTGGTGTTGCATACAGAAGCGTGACTCGTCAGTAAAGAGAATTTCATTCCATTCTGTCGTCCACATCCTTCTTTCATCGCACCATTGGCGGCGGAGACGTCTGTGGTTCCGCGTCAGAGGTAGACAAAGCAACGGACGTCTTGCGGACAGACCATTCTGCTGTAAACGACGTCGAATGGTACGCGCAGACACTGGATGATGCGTTACAGACTGAATCTGCTGTGATATGGTTCGTGATGTGACTGAGCGGTCCGTCACTGCCATGCGTACAATCTGCCTGTCATCACGTGACGTGGTGCACTGAGGTCGATGCGGTCGATCACGTTTGTCCGTCGTACCCTCCTGCACCCAACGATCACATATCCGCATCACAGTTGTTTGGTTTCGTCCAATACGACGACCGATTTCCCTGAAAGATAACCCACAATCTCGGTATGCCACTATCCTTCCTCTGTCAAACTCGGATACTTGATCAAAAGATGATCGTTGTTTCCTACGAGGCATAATTTATCGTTTTTTTGAAAAAAAAGCAAGAAAAACACAATTGCTGTACTTGAAACCGTCGAAATCTCCAAGCCTTAAATAGCGCTTTGAGGTGGCGCCACAGGCGCGCTTGATGTGCGTCTGCGCTGAAATTCTAATCATTTGCATATCTCACCTCAGCTAATGCATGTTGTAAATTTCATATTATTTGCATGCTTCCTTCAGGGTGTTGCATTTACGATGGCCAGCAGTGTACAATCCATCGCATGCCAAATGTCGCATTCAAGTACTGACGAACATCTAGGGTAAAGTGGGCTGGTGCCCCATCGTGCTCAAACCACATGCGGTTTCTAATGGTGAATGGACGAAAGCTGAAACGAGAATGGCCTCTCTTCCCCAAATCAACGCCAACTGGCCATCTACCGGCAACGGAAGCAACTACTAATCCCGTTCCGTCACCTGCATTTGTTCTTTCCTGTGTTTTTGCTTCGACGCTTCACTTTTGACCATTCATTCCTATACAAAATGTGATTGTTACAGTGTCCTGTACCAGCCCTCAACGTCTGTATCATGAATTAGCAGACACTCTGTATATTCTCTGAGAGACAATATGGTTCGACTATTATTTAACTTATTAGGAGAGATATTCACGCTTTGTTTTAGAGCAGCGGATCCCAACCGTTGGGGCAGTCCCCTCCCCCCTTCGAGGGCGCAAAGCGTTTGTAGGGTGGGGGAAGGGCGCACGATAAACAGGAAACCAAAGTGATAATGTGTGCTTTAAAGGATCGTCGTATTTATTGTTATTTTTACTCAAAATATCTATTTTAGCCAAAAATATTAATTCAAACTTTTAACGATAGCATTTTTATGAAGAAAAGATGGCTGAATATTCACTGTTGAAGAATTAACAAAAAACTGTATATATACTGAGGAGTGCGGATCGAGGAAGGGGACATCATCGTATGTTATCTTTTCTTGGGTCACCTAATTCTGAACCAATTGCAGATTTGAGACCTAGCATCTAGATGGGCACCCCCAGAGATAATGTTCGAACATGGAGGAAACTGGAGCCACGACGGATTTTACGTGCATCAGTTCCCTTTAGCGTACACAGCTCTACAGGAGTCCAGCCGACTGAGTTTTTCACCCTCCCAAGCACAGGTCAAGCTAGGTCAAGCCAGTGCTGCTTCACTTTCTGCGTTCTTATGGGAACGGAGCTTAGCAATTAGGCCACTGCAACACACTTAAGGTATCTTCCTACGTGAGGAGCAGTTTTTTTTAATGCAAAATTTTGATGTAGTTCATGCATTCTTATTTGAAAGGTCATAAAACATTACAAAAACAATAACTTATTTTACAAAATTTTCATAACTTTTTTTAAAAATTGCATTTTTGAATAAAATTTTTACAAAATTTCATACTCACGTCAACTGCTGTACACCAAATTCTTTTCAATATTTAATAACTTACTTTGCACAGTATACCCTATAACACTTTTCTGTGTTTTGCACCAAAAGTTTTATTGTATTTTAAAATTTCACTGAAATATGGACAATTATGTACAGAAACGCTAAAATTTTTGAGAAAAAATTCATTTTTTTTGTGTCTAAAAGTACCTGTAAATTTATTAATTTCATACGTCTAAGTTAACTTTCGCTACAATACACACTTTATTATCAATAGAATGCTTATGTAAAATTTCACTATCTTTAAAACTTTTAGAGCAGTTATATTTATAGTGAAGCAAAGCAACGAAAAACATAGTTTCCCAGAAAACGCATTTAAAGATTTTCAACAGGTTATCATTTTAACAGTTGTAGCATTGAAAGCAGCTGTATATCCCCTTATATAGAGCTTATAAACAAATGTAAGACAGTTTTGGAATCTTCAAAACATGCTCGTTTAAATAAAACAAACAAACAAAAAAATCCGTTTTTTTCGCAAAAACAGATTTTTAAACATAGGCAGATACCTTTTAAAATGCACATATTTATGAAATATGGGCTTCAATAAAATATTTTCTACAAAGAACTTATGATCTCTCTACTGATACACTTTTTGTTTCAATTACACATACATCCACTGATTAATGGTAGCAGTTTAATCTCGAAAGCTTTAAACTATACAACATTTTTTTTTTCCATAAAAGAGAGCATAAAATGAATTTATCACAGGACATTGGTCTCTGTCCATTTATAACATGACGTAATGACTACAGATTCCTTGTAACGTTTCTACAAGCTGTCATACATAAAACGTACCTACGTGAACATTAAAAAAAAAAGAAAATATTAAATGGCATAGAGAAAAAATTACACTCCTTAGAAATGCTCATAGGTTTTTGACAACACAAACACGATTTTTAGACTTAATATTTTATTCATTTTTTCATCGCTACAAGGTACTCACTTTACATACATGCGTGCAAAGAAGCACGATATGCGCTTGTAAAGTAGGGCTTCCGTTTCTTTTACTTCTGTTTGAGACTTGGTGCTAAGGTATGTTCGTGTGAAAGATGACAATTTTTTTTCCAGCAATCTATTCAGTTTTAAGAATAGGAAAAAGAAGTACAGATGTACTTAACGTAGCAAATGTAAAACTTCAATTGTTATATTTAGTTTTAAAAATCCAGTGTATAGATTTCTTAACTTCTTATATCAGCTACACTATAAAAAAAAAAAAAACTCTGTCAAATTTACGGAAAAAACTATCAACCAGCACGACAATTTATTTCCGTAAGTTTTATAGAAGTCTTCCGTATTTTTTCACAGATTCTCAGTTTATTTTACAGAAAACTTCTGTAAAATAAACTGAGAATCTCTAAAAAATTACGGAATATTCCGGTAAAACATAAGAAAATAAACTGGCATCTTGGCTGACATTTTTGCTGGTAAATTTGACAGATTTTTTCACAGTGTACAATTAAAACAGTGTCAATAAAATAATTCAAAATTTTAAAAAAGTGTCCCTTGAAAATAACTTTTGCTAGAAATAAAACGAGTTGTTAAACTTCCACTCTTATATTTATCTGAAAAGCTTTAGTTCCTTGCGACAGTCTTTGTATGGATTTCGACTGCAAGTTTTTCATCTAAACAAGTGTTTATCAACTAAACAAGTTTAACTTGAAAAGTATATTTTATGTGTTCATTTACAAAAATTTTAATTATTTTATCTAAGTAAATGGTTTTCTAGAATTCTTTTTGATGTGGTCTCATTTTCAATACAAGATCCTCTTAAATGTTTTCACATATGGAATTAAATGTGATAGCTAAAGTATTAAAAAAAGTACTATATGTATTCCATCTTTCAAAATGTCACATAAATACTGCATTTGAATTTCTTTTAAAATTAGTGTGACTTAAATATTGTAATATTTCTTGAGTAACATACTGTTAAATTAAAAAGAAAAAATTCAACGACTTCTGCTTTATAAATAAGAGATTATTAATTATAGTTCTTTTTAATATGCCAATCAAATTAATAATTTATTTTGAAAATGATACATACCTTCAAAAACTTCAGAATTAACACGACACGATACTTTTAAAATGTCATACTTATTAAACTCAGGCTAGAAAGTATGAGTTTTACTTCATTGCTTGTCAACTAAATACATCTTAAATAAATCATAGTTAAATCAAACATTGTATTATTTATTCAATGCGTTTGCTAAAATGTGCGTTATTGTGTCCCATTGCCTCAGTCAGTTTATATGAGAACAATAACGATTAAGTGCATTATCAGTCAAAGCATACTTTGACATTTTGTTAGATAATTAGTGTTACATTTATGATAGTTTTTTTCTCAGATAACCATCAAATAATTCTTAATTACTTTGCAAAATATTTGCCGGAGAAATAACAGACAGATGCACCAGCATTTCTTTGATCAGAGACAGCTAGGAAACAACTTATTATCTACCATTTAAAATATGCGATTCTTCTCTAATACTAAGTACACAAAATACATTTATTTCGATCAAAGTACTAATTAACTTCAATCTAGATCGGTCTTCGTTGTAATTGCTCCGAAGCTGAAAATAAGGGGAACTTACGCAGAAGATAGACAACTGCTCTGGGACATCGTCATACATCTACTATCATTAATTCCTAATTAAATGGGACATACGTGTAATTGAAGAGTTCGTTCCGAAAAAAGAATCCCAATTATATAAGTGACATTCGATAAAATTGATTGTTATGTATTATGTCTCTTTTCTCATTGTATGCCAGTTGGTAATGGATACATCTGTCATGGAGTGAAATATTCATTTTTACAAATGTAGAGTAAATAAAAATTCTCAGACAATCTTTTTCTTGCCCCTAAAATAGAGAAATGCTAATATTTATTGCTATAATATAGCTATTAATATTATTTGTTATGAAAAAGTGAAAGTTTGATCTTTAAAGAGAAAATTTTTAAATCGACAAAAGATACAAATGGAAATTAAAAAACATATCTTTAGTATTAAATTAACAAACATTTAATTATTCATTTACAACTATTAAAATATGCAATAATCTTAACAGTGTAATCGTACAATACGAGCTAAATATCAGCTCCATATATATTATTCACGAATTTCCATATATATTATTCAATTTTGTAATAAATAATTCGGAAGAGATACAGAAAAATAATTATTTAACTTTGTTTAGGAAATCTAATTAATTAAAACTTTGTAAAATAACACATAAAATATATTTATCAAGCTAAATAATAGTTTCGACAGTCAAAAACATTTCAAGCTTCATTGGTGGCAATTCCTGTGTCAAAGTCCAAATACTGACAGGGACAAGGGACGGGAAAAAATGCAGACGAAAAAAAGCTTTTGCTTTCTGCTTACTTTCTGTTCAGTAAATAGAAAACAGATAATAAGCAAAAAAAAAGAAAAGAAACAGAAAACAGACATTAAACAGTAAACAAGAAACAGAAAGCAAAACTTTTGTTTTCTGTGTTTACTTTCTCTTCAGTCCTCTGTCTCTCTCTGTATTTGGTCCTTCGACACAGAATTTGCTACTGATGAAGATTGAAATGTTTTCGATTGAAAGATGTGTTAAGCTTGGTAAATCTTTTATGTGTATTATTTTACAAAGTTTTAATTATTTGATCCTTTAAACACCTTTTGAATGTTCTTTTGTTGTTTAAAAATATCTGATTTGGGCCCCACATCACATGTTTGTACATCTATTAAGCAAATTTTATGTACTTCATTCAAACTTATTTAATTTGAAATTGAGTTGCGATATTTCCGTGATATTAAGCTTTGGAGGTTTTTTTGCCAAATACTAGACATATCAAGAAGCCGTATTTAGATGTGTAACTTACTTTTGGTACATTGTGATAGATTGGCACAAATATATTGAAAATTTTTTGAGTAGCACTGTAAATAATCTTTTGGTGCACTTCATTCAAAAACTTATTTAATTTGAAATCCAAATATGATATTTCAATAATATTAAGGTTTGGAAATTTCTTACCAAATGTAAGAAATATCGCTAAGCTCAGTTTTAGAAACATATTTTTGGTGCCGAATTTAGCAATACTTCGCAAAACTCGCCAAGCTTGATTACATATTTTGCTGGAAATATGTACATTAATGTGTATGTGCACCCTGTAAATTATATTTTTAAATTATAAAAATTTTACGGAATGATTCTTAGAACTTCTCGAAGTAGAGAAATCTAGATACAATTTACTTTTTAAATCATCATTAATTAAAATTCCATTCTACAAACACAAATAAGGAAAACTTCAATGATAAACATATTCATGAAAACTGTGAGTTCGCACGCAATTTTGCACATAATTATCACTTTACATGCAAAAATTTTATCACGTGCACCTCTCACATCAAAGATCTTTTGCAATCAGGAAAATTAGTTAAAAATACGAAGAGTTGATGATACACTTTCAGTAGTTGGAAAGAATAGTTACTTTAATTATGAATATTTCAACAATTTGTATTACTTTGGGAAATGTATGCAGATTAGTTCTGTGAATGTGCGCCTGATAATGAGATTTAATGTACGTATAGGAGCTGCAAATTTACTAGTTTAAGATTTATAAATAAACAAATTGATTGATGTTGTGTTGTTTTTGTGTTGTTAAGGCAACGCTATGCTGGGGCGATCTGCCTGGAATGGCGGTGCCTTGGTTGGAGGACTATCTAAGAGATTCTAACGCGTAACAAACTAATTGATTGAATAGTTATTTATCTATCACCTAGTATTCCTTGAAGTAATGAGGCTTTGTTGTTTGTTTTTCCGGCTGTGGAGTATCTCTTGACGCTTACTTCCTCCTGTGATAATTTTATTTTTGAAAAAAACATAATTCAATTCAAATTTTTTACATTATCATTCCTTACAGAAAATGATTAAGATATTCGCCATCCTTTTGAGTGCAAAGATGAACACATCGAATCAAATTTTGTGACACTTTTATGAACATCGTCGATGTTATTGAAGAGACTCCTACAGTTGTGGTTTGTTTTAATTCATCGATGTTTGCATGACTTGCCTGGAAAACCCAATTGTTTTCATGTTTGCATTCTAAACGGTGGCAAGCATTGTCATTCCTTACAGCAAATGCTGATCATGTAAAAATATTTCAATTCAATTATGTTTTTCAAAAATAAAATTACCACAGGATTAAGTAACATTGTGCGTCTTCATTTATGTTTTACCTCCCAAATAAAATTGTAACAGTCCAACAGTGTTGTGAATTCTTTCCCACACTTAAATAAGGCTCAAACAACTATACTTCACTGTGAGAATATAGTTGCCACATCCTCCAGATTTAAGGGTAATTTGAAAAACCATCGGGTACTCTTTTAACTTGATCACCCTTCATTGCATGCATTTAGTATGTACCACTTCAATGTATTAAAGCAGTTGCTTCTCGTAAAATATTGTTCCAAAAAAGTCTAGTTAGTTTCCGGGTTAGTAGCTGAAAATTCTAGTGTATATGGGAAGTTCCAGTAATCAGTCCACTTGTCAGGACGAAACACAAATTTTATTGATTCTAGAACTTCGACGAACACTATGCTATTCACAATTCACAGGAATTAACAGTTGGTAACTTCAGGTATCTGTCTCCGTTTAAAAAGCCAATTTGGCGAAAAAAATGAATTTTTTATTTGAAAGCGCATATTCTTAAGCTTCCAAAACTGCTTTACTTTTGTTTCTACGATAAGAAAAAATGAAGGTACAATGGTCAGGGTAACTGCAACTACTCTAAACGTTTTGGAGATATTTCAATAAGATTTTACATAAACATTCTATTGATATTAAAGTGTGTATTGTAGCTAAAGTTAAGTTATACGTATGAATTTAATAAATTTATAGGTACTTTTAGACAAAAAAGTGAATTTGTTCTCAAAAATTTCAACGCTTTTGTCCATAATTGGCCATATTTTAGTGAATTTTTATCATACAATAAAACTTTTGGTACAAAACACAGAAAAGTGTTATAGACGTATACTGTGAGAAAAGGAAGTTACTAAGTATTGAAAAGAATTCAGTGTACAGCAGTTGACGTAAGTATGAAATTCTGTTACAATTTTCTTCAAAAATGCAATTTTTTAGAAAAAGTTATGACAATTTGAATAATAAATTATTGTTTCTGTCATAGTTCATGACTTTTTAAATAAAAATGCATAAACTACATAAAAATTTTGCATTTTTTTAAAGTTCCCCGCACGTAGGCTGATATCTTAATTCAATTTATTGCAGATGTGTTCTCAGATGCTATATTTCGCATAGAAAAAAAACCTTTCATAGTCTAAAAACTCAGTGGAAATTCTCAACCAGAGCTTCTCAGCATACAACAATGAAGAGTTCACAGCCTTCAAAAATAGGCTTCTCAAAACAAGCCAGAAAGCGCCGCTTATAATACCGCAATACAAAAAGACAGAGCACTTAGACACACAGCTAACACGTTCACCTGCAAGAGTGGAAATTGAACGACACTGCTGAAACATGATCCGCCCTTCTTAAATAGTCTGCCTGAAATTTCTAGCAAATCTATATGAGCAAATAAAATTATAACATTTCTATAAAAATCACATCGAATTATGGACTTTGATTCCGTATAATTAATGCTATAGCTATAGCGAAATACTTATGAGAAAGCAAACATTATAGGTCTCATTTGTAAAATTGTACCAGAAGTCGACTTTTAGGGAAATATCGCCAAATTTAGCGCCAAAAATAAGTCACTAAAACAGAAATTAGCTGAGCGATATCGTCAATATTTCTCGAGAATTCGAGGAAACCCTATGTTAAACTATGGGGAGCACAAAACTCCCCATTTTGCATTCTCGTTAACCAACTTTCATGTAGCAAAATGCAGATTTTGTTTATTTGGCACGTAGAATAAGTCTTTTGGACTAGTATATTTAAATCCTGAAGACAAGGCCACCCTAAAAAATCGAAGCAACACAGACATGTAAGTTACCTATCGCTAAGAAAAGCCTAAATATCTGCATGGAATCACTGACGAGACGTTATTTATGATTATTTGAGAGTATTTATTCTTAACGACAAACACTATCATTCTTTTTGGAAAATGATTAATTTATGAGACAATTATACGAATGGAATATTTGAACTATTATTGTGAAGTGTTTGTTATTGTAGCATTTGAGACTAATGTTGTATTCTCACTTTTTAAAAGATTGGCTGATTTTCCATTTCACTAGAGAAAATCTTCACATTATTTATTTTTTTAGAACGTAAAGATTACAGGCTAAGTACCCCAGACCACTTAAAATCTTTTCATTCCATAAACTTTAATTCACTCTAAATTAAGATAATAATGACTGTGGATTAAATGGTTTATAGTGTTAGATATACTATTCATTCTTAGGATTATCTGTTCACTTTTAATTAAAATTAAAAATTTTAAAAATAAAATGATAATCTTTTTTATCTTATGTGCCATCAGAGAGTACTTTCATTTGCCCTAATTTGGATTGCGCATTCTATTCTTTAGAGATTATTTATTTATTTCCATTTCTATTTGTAACACTTTCCAACAAAGTTGAAAAGTGTATATGATTTCGGTTAGTTTTTCTGTCCGTCTCTCCGTCCGTCCGTGCTCTAGCTCGCGTAGATATGAATCGATTTCGACGAAATCGATATATGTTGTTCCTAGGTACTGTACCATGTACCCTACTGAAAATGGTGTATCTAGCATTTATAGTTCTTCTACAGGAGAGCTCAAAAGATTTCCAATCCACTACACTCTATTGGCCGTCATTCTGTAAAGTGTGTTTTAGAGATATTCAGCTATTTCAAATGAAACATAATTGATACATGTTATTAAAGATTACAAGATAGAGCTCTCTATCGAAAATAGTGTCTGTATCATTAACAGTTCTTCTACGGGAGCACTCAAAGTAATTCCAGTGCATGACGTTCAATGGCAGTTTAGAGACAGGCATCTATCTAAAACATAATTGTATCCTACTATACATATTTAATTAATGATCTAACGACGATTACGTGCTCCCTCAAAATTTGCGCCAAATGTCGCCAATATTGGCGACTTTTTCTATAAATCGCCAAACAGGATGCGATTTTTTTTTCCTTTACTGGAACGGATATTCAGTGTGCGTAGTTCATGAAAATTTATTTGTTGGACTTGGAGATATTTGGCGCGCTTTTCAGGAATACATACGACACCGACTGTTGTCATCGGACCATTAGCAAAAAGCATAGTAGGATTTTTCAGCTTTCTCTTTTTCAAAAGACAAAGAATCAGAGATTATACAAGGGTCGCCCGGAAAGTAAGTTTCTCACAGGAAATAAAAAGGAACAAAGCATTATCTAGAAAAATCGATTACAAAAGATACAGCAATGTTACAGCTACTTCTCAGCATAAGAATAACCTGAATTGTAACATTTTCATAACCATGGGTTAAGTATTTTTAGTCGCGTGTTGCAGAAGTCTTCCGCCTGAGTAAGGAAGAAGAGTGTCACAGTTGTTTGCAGCCTTCGTCAGTGGAAAAGTGATGCCCGAAGAAGAATTTCTACAGGTGTAAGTAATTGGAAGCTACATCGGTACTATAGGGTGGTACCACGGGTAGGGTGAAGAAATTCTTGTCCGGGTATAACTTTTACACTGACAAGGACTGCAAGCAACTGTGACAGTCTGGTTCCTTCCTCAGGCGTCAGACTTCTATGACACAGAACTACAAAAACTTATCCCACGGTTTGAAAAATATTACAGTTCAGGTTATTCTAAAATAACTGAAATATTAGTCTATCTTCTGCAAATTTTCGCAGGTAATAATGTTTTGTTCCTTCTTGTTGGCCTTGGGATACTTACTTTCCGGACGGCCCTCGTATTTTAGAGAGCTATATAAAAAGAGTTAAATTTCAATTATTTATGATTGACGAATCCAAACAGCTCTACCATGCCAAACACTGATTTTTAAAACTAATGGTTTTTAATAAATCAACAGATAATGCTTTTGAGTTAATATGAAAATTTATTTATTGTTGAATGCATATATTTAAATTTCCCTTGTTTAAAACAGAAATTGTAGCAGTGTGACCGTTAAAAAACGGGACTGCGGTTACTCTAGCCGTTAGGTTTATTGTGGAGTAATAGAAATGGTATGGTGTTGACTTTGATGCTTCCCGTGCAGGTGGAATGTTATTCCATCCCTCTATCTAATTTAGTTTGTTTTTTGTTGTTTTTTGGTACACATAGAGCGTAATGTAATTCTTATGAGTGTCCCTGTAAAAGAACTATTTGTGATATATGCATAAAAATTAGCCTGTAATACTCAGGATTATTGTAACTTTCCATCAGTGAGAAAAGTTCTAAAATCGATTCAGTTGTTACAAAATGCTTCGTAGAATATAATGTATTCCCAGGTAGCACAAACTTGTTCAAAGGTCGTCATTTCCACGTTGAGACAACACGTTACCATCCCGTACAGATTTACAGTGACGCTTACGTCAGAATGTCCGGACAAAACACGTACAATGCTCGTCAAAACCTGGGTCCAGATCAGTGTTCGCCACACGTACTTAAAACGATGTATGACTAATTATGCAGGACGTACTATAAAATTAAGTAAATAACCAATATTCTACGGCTTTTTTTGAATCAGCTTTATTGTTTATTTGAATCGCCGGCTAATTAATAGGATTGGTGCTGCTTCTTAAAATGTTCGAATTATAAATCATATTTTGAATTATAAATATATTACAACGTTGTTTGTGTTACTTGCACTTACTTCGTTAAGGTACAGAACAGCAAAATGTCCAACCACAAGTCTTTGGCGGCAAACAGCACTGATTTGGTTGAGGTGTCTTTGAACTTCTCCTCGCTGGTTTAAGCAATGGGGTTAATTTCGGTGGTGGACCTCTAGCGAGGATTTTTGTCGCCGTTTTCTACTACATTGAACCTCTTTAGAATGTGGTAGCGTATGCGTATTATAGAACGGATTGTAATATTTTTTGACTGTACGTTTAGCAGTCACAATAAGAAAATCTTTCATAGTAGATACTTCAGAGTACTACAGTAAAACGTAAAGCTCAATTAACCGAAGCACAAATTTTGAACCCGAATGGGTTTTGCACAATGTAAGACGTGATAATCACGTTCTGACAACTTGTACGTGCTACCTGGGTTAGTATTATTTTGAGTGTATTTGTAAAAGAATTATTTATGCTACCGCACTGGCCCGAATATAACGCGAACACGGAAATTTTTTATCAAGATAATTAGAAAAATCCTATATTAAGGCCTCGAATATAGCGCAATACAGGATTTTTACGGGCAATGATCAGTCAAAAAACGCCGCATTATATTCGGGTCCATACGGCATATGCATGAAAGATTGCCTGTATGTTAATCCAGAGTATAAGTTATCTTCATTCCAAATTTTATCCAAATCCATTCAATCGTTTTATGCATGTTTGAGTCACAAACATCCAAACACATAAACGTACACATTTATAATATTAGTAGGATTCGAAATTTCATGAACTTTCATTTTTAACATTTCTTGTTTTTAAAATGCACGCGATTCGTCAAATAGCATTTATCCTTTTGAAATAACAAAAGCATAAATCATTTTATGCGGACAAAACTTGCCAAGCATGGCAACGTAAAATCGGTTTTTAATTAATAATTAAAATTTTAAAATTCTGAGACCGAGGTGCACATTATGGGACCATGGACTTATTTGTTTGAATTTTCAGAGCTCTGCGTCTTGTAGATTTGTCTGGACATCACGCCTATGCAAATTTACATACATTCATTTTTATTGTTATAGAAGAAGATATTTGGTATTAAATAGAAAATATATTAATTGGAAAGTAAAGTGCATAAGATATACACACATAGAACATTAACTTACTGAGTAGCACTGTGAAAACACTACGGTTTTAATGTAATTACAGGTATTTTGAGTTTTATTTCCTTAGTATAAGTGGCAACATAATTTCAAATTACGTCAGACCGCATATATACGCACTACGCCATCCATTTTAGCGTCGTAGTGACATCTGGTGTTGTTTGTATCAAAATCAGTGACGTTTCTAAGATGTAACCTGGTAAATAACTTATGCCGTCCTTGTCTTAAATCATGCGAAAGAAAAATAGAACCAACAGAAGAAACCGGGTGTTTTTACCTGTAAATTCGAGATAAGACAAGGTGGTCAGAACTTCGAATAAGGAAAGAAAGAAAAACGTAGTCTTTATAGAAAGTTTTATGTATAACTCTATTTTTTAATAAAGTTTTATTTTAATGATCATCCGAATTTAAGAAATATCGTCTGTCCTTAAATATATCATTAAACATGCTTTCAACAGAAGTAAAAAAAAAAAAAATGCTACAGCATTTTCTACATGTATTGCGTGGCACGGAAGCAGGCTCTAGAACACGCAACTAAAGGAATCTGAAATATAAAAATGACAATAAAGATTTCTAAAACTTGCCTAGATTTTATTCATTAACCAGTTCGCATTTTTATAATATAATCATAGCTTTCTCATGCACACGCTAATCTGTCTTTAAAAGTGTAAAGGAATATTAAAATGTCATGCTAAATTTTGAAAGTTTGGGGCATTTACGATTTAGATCCACAACGACAACTGCTGCCAAATATTTTGACGGATAAAAGTTTTATCTGTATCAAAATGATGACATATAAGTCAGTTGCTTTATTTTTCAGACTTGCAGAATTAATTGTTCAATTTATGGTTCATCTGAAATCGTCTATGTGAAAAAAAAAATTGCTTGATTTGCAAAAGGTTGCCCATCCCTTGTCTATGCATATATATACGTATATGCATTTTTGGGTCATCTCATAGCCAAAAATAACCTCTAATTTCCTTTCTTTAATTTCCTTTTTCGTGTGACTTAAAATGTGTGAGTTGAAACAGTGCATTGATCACATCAATGCGCTGCTCCAACAGTGAAATCACTGGTTTATGAGACATGCCTCTTCTCTAAGCTATTGTTTTCTAAGATTTGTACGTGATCTGCTGATGTACTTGCGTCTGTTGTCGATTTGCAGTAGAGCTACTGGTTTGGAATATGGCTTCTTTAAAATAAATAAAAACTTTTTGAAAAAACACACATAAAATGTTACTTAGAAGACGTTACGATCGTTTTGACCAAAAAATTCTTTCGGATTCCCTCTGCTCAGTGAGACGAAGGGCTTAGTCTGATGAAGACCGAAAGAATTTTTTTGGTCGATACTATTGTAACGGCTTATAAGCAACATTTTATGTGTGTTTCATCAAAACTTTTTTATTTATTTTATCATTTAGCAACAGTATTTTGAATGTTTTTATCGTTATGGCTTCTTTACTTTATTTCCAGAAAAAATGCAAGAAAAATTTCGGACAAGAAATCAGGACCGGTCGCTTATAGAGGGTTTTGCGGTCTCTTCTAGAGGATCTTTGTACATTATAAAGATAGGGTAAAAAAATCGCTGCCTGAAGATATTGGTCGTTGTAGGAGGGGGTCGCTTAACAGAGGTGGTCGCACATTGAAGTTCCTCTGTATTTATTTTATTTTTATTTACTTAAATATATATTATCATTTTGTGTCAAAGTCTGTGAGCTAAACTTTTTCTAGATCACAGTACTTCCTTTACTTTGTACGATGAAGTAAATCATAGCAAGGAATTTAGTTAATTACATCAAAGAAACGTCCTCGTTTCCACTTACTCTCAACAAAACCATGCTAATTTTCTATTAATAAACTTATATCCTTCCACTTGATTTGAACGTGAGTAATGCCATTAGTTTTTTGAACATATCATTAAACATGCTCTCGGTAGACATGAAATTTTTATTGTAAGGAGTTTCTACGTCTACACGGAAGCTTGCTCCAGCACACGCGATGAAAAAAATCCGGATTGGAGAACCATAAATGTAATTTCAAATCATAGAAGAATCTGGAAAGACGGAAATAAAATAAAATACATCCTGAAGGTTTAATGCTGTTCAATGTAACTTTTCATTGCTCTATAAATCTTAACTTCATTTTATCGCCATCTTAAGCTGAAATATGAGTATTTAACTACGTTTATTTGAAGTAGTAAATTTAATAGGTAATATAAATTTCACTTTCACACAGGTGTTTATTGGTGTTGTTAACAATTTTATTGAATCAAACTGATTTCTTTTCTTTTACCCGATTTTTTGTTATATCACTATTCTCGATAATGTTTCTTCTCTTTGTCTAATATGATTTGTAGTTAATAATAAATCATACTAAGCTGAAGAAATCATATATTAATGTGATAAAATATGAAGTGGATTCAAAATATTTATACATTTGCCAATCAGTGACCTCTCCGTAGAATGATGGTATTTGAAACGAAATTAAGAAATTTAGTAAGCAAGTAAAATATATTAGTGAGCATTGAAAATTTCAAAATGACCCCAAAAAGAAAATCATGTATTATTATTTTTTTTCTAATGGCAAAGGGGTTTGACATAAAAAAAAAACAAGAACAAGAACAAAAAAAATCTGGAGTAACTCCACTCGACTTTCTGAACACTTACGATTATTACCAAGCATTTAAATAAATTTTAATCGATGGATAATTCAAATATATATACCAAATTGAAGCTCAATCGAATGCACCGTTTAAAAGCTTGCGCACTTTCAAGAATTTCTCCCCATATGCTATAATGTAAAAGAAATCTTTGTCGTAGCCCTGTACTAAGTCCTCTACACATCAAAATCAATACCGGTCTTACGATAGTGGTTTATAACATATATACCCAATTTGAGCTCAATAGAATGTACCGTTTAAACGCTATCGCACTTTCAAGAACTCCCCCCCATAGGCCATAATGTAAAAAAAAAATATTTGTCTTAGCCCTGTAGAAAAACTATAAGTCCTATACACACCAAAATCAATACCGGTCTTGCGACGGTGGTTTATAGCATATATACCCAATTTGAGCTCAAAAGAATGTCCCGTTTAGGAGCTATCGTGTTCACTCACACACACACACACATACACTGAAGAGCCAAAAAAACTGGTACACCTGCCTAATATCGTGTAGGGCCCCCACGAGCACGCAGAAGTGCCACAACACGACGTGGCATGGATTCGATTAATGTCTGAAGTAGTGCTGGAGGTAACTGACACTATGAATCCTGCAGGACTCCTGCACAGTAGTTAAGTCGAGCGATGGCAACGGCTGCCCTTTTTCCAGCATTGGGAAAGTGTTGCGCCTCAAAGGGTTAAAGGTTGAGAAAGGGAGCAGATTAGTGTTGATTTGTTCGATAGAAGTTCCCTTTTCGGCCAAGTTATCAGCTATCTCATTTCCTCTAATTCCTCACTGTGAAGGGATCCACTGAAGAGCGACAGATTTACCCAGTTGTTGCAACTTTTTAATAGAGGTATGACATTTCAATACATCGTCAAAAGATATTTTATATAGATTTTATTGAATGGAGAGAAGCTTGTGAATCAGAAAGGATGATGATACTTGTAAATTTATCAAGGTAACACAAAAGCTGTTCCAAGGCGACACAGATTGCAGAAATTTCACTACTATAGGTTGTTCTGAATATGCCCACTGTTACATTAAGAGCAAATAAGACGACCCTAGTAGCACAATTAGTCCAAAAGACGTTTAAAATACGTTTTTTAACGTCAAAAAACGTGTTTCCAACGTAATTTTAACGTTTTTTGAACTAGTTGTGCTACTAGGGGAAGAACAGTCCAGCACCAGCATTAGCCTGTTCAGGCAGAAAGAACCCATCGGTAAAGACTCTCGACCGTGAGGTTCAGGGTAAAAAGTATCCATTGTTTCCAGTGCAAGCATGTGCAGAACAGCAGTGGGAGTATCCTGCTTCACAAACACTTGTCCGAGGTACATATTTACGTTTACTTTGAAGCCATCAAGGGGGTTTGTAGGTTTTATATGTTTTTCAAGTGGGAGGGAAATGTCCATGTCTAGCCTTGATATTCGTTCCTTGACGGTCTGGATAAACCCATTTTGTGTTTTTAAGTTGCGATTGGTGTGTTGATTATCAGACCAGAAATAATCAATTTGCATCAATTTTTTAAATAGATTTTTCCTCGAAGACAACACCCAAGGGTTTAATGACATTGAATCAATATGTGCAGTTTTCACAACACTAGTGATGAGTCTTAGAGAGTGGTTTTGCAAGACCTCCAGTAATTCTGTATTATAGAAAGCTAGAAAACGTTGTGTCCTTAAAACAAATCTGAATAGCTTTTATCAGGGACCATTATTTCAATTATCATATTAAAATAATGGAATTATTTTAATTTTTTACAAGCCTCTAGAGTATTTTGATTGTTTGTTGTCGTTCATACTCAAAAGATGCTGCAAATCATGTCCCTTGTTTTTCATGAAATTGATATTGTTCTTGATTTTGTTACTGATACTTTGATATAACACCGATGTACATTCCTAAACCCTAGTATCAAGAAGTAGAATAAACTAACATTTGTAAAATAATAAAACCCTCTTTTTTTATCAATGCAAAATAGGCTGTCTGGTAACAGAGTGGAGATTTATTTATTTGTTAATTCATTAAACAGCTGCATTCATTTAAATGTGTTAGAGCAGAAGTGGCCAAATCGCTACTCGTGCGCCACATTTGGCGCATTAGATGCTTTCAAGTGGCGCATTGCACCTTTGCTTGCTTGCTTGTTTTGAAGGCATATTGAAGACTTTCGAAATATGTCAATTCCCGGAAATATTTATTATAATTTATGATTCAAATTCCGATGACTTCAAGTGGCGCATTGCATCCTTGTGCCTACTTATTGGTTTTGAAATATATTGAAGACGTTTGAAATAGCATGGAGTTCGTACTATTTCATTTCTTATAATTTATTTTTCAACTTCAGGCAACTTCGAGTGGCTCAATGCATCCTCGCACCTACTTATTGTCTCGAGACATACTGGAGACGTTCGAAATATGCTGGAGCCCAAAAATATTTCATTTCTTACACAAGGGGTAGAGGGGTTTCATTTCTTACGCAAGGTGCTTAATCATGCAAGTTTGCTGCAGCAATGCTCCCCATGTATTGATAAAGCCTTACTTAGAAGTCAAATATGGTATAGACTTAGGGTGATTTCAAGTGGCGCATTGCATTGTCACATCTACTTATTCTTTTGTGACATACTGAAGATTTTCGAAATGTTATTGAGCCAGGAAACATTTTATTATTTGTAATTTATGATGCTTCATCAGGAAAAGAAGTATTTGTACGTTCTAAAATATATCATAAAAAAAATCGAACTTTCTGTCAACCCCTACCAGATATCCGAAAAATTAATTCTAAGATCCCCTTCCTCAGAACAACAATGGGAGAGGCGTTCAGTCTCATGTTTACAAGGAGCATCTGTTGACAAAACAGATGCGCCTTGTAAACATGAGACAGTTGAAAAATTTGGCACATGGTGTGGTAAATCATGGCCACCTTTGTACTAGAGCATTTATGATTTTTGTTACAAGCCAAGTAATATGTGTAAAAACTGAATTTTTTTTTTATTTTGACTGTGATTTCCTTTTTTTTTTTTTTCTAAATTTATTGTCTGATAACAGAGTGAAGACCGAAATTTTATCGATCAAAATACGTGTCAGTTTGATAAGTTGCCTTTTATGTGTGTTATTTTGTGAAGTTTTATTTATTTTATAAAATGGACATAAGTCATATTTTTTAATCTAAAAAATCCATTGTGCTGTTCACAGTATAAAAAGTGTACGAGTTTTGTCAAATGTTTCCAATTTTTTTTTTTTTTTTTTTTGTCTCTCGCCAATAAAATTTATAGGTTCCAGAAAAACAATTTTTTGACTGAAAATTGTAACATTAATATGCATTTGAACGTTTCTTTGTAACATATCGAAACGTGTTATTTCACTGACGACATTCAACCGCATTTTATCAGCCACTGTCCAAGTAAAACATAATATCAAATAACCTTTAAACGTTTTTGTATAAAACTACGCTTGTAAGTCACACGTGTGTGCGAACGGATACTCAAATGCTTTAGCAACAATTTTGAGTACTTTATCATAATAGATGAGCGTCATGCTTATGGTATCGGATAATGAAGGCCTTCGAGCATTGCCTCCAATTTAAAGGCAACCCAAGCATCCCTCAAATCCATATTTGCCCTCTTAGTGTATTAAAATTCCGATTATCTCAGGCATAAATTTGGATAAATAGAATTAACTCGTGCACGTTCAGCTTACCCCTGCGTCATTCTGTGAAATAATTATTCTATCGTTCCGATTTATTTGCTGTTAGAAGCAAAAAAATTATATGGATTCTGTTTTGTCTGATTAAATCGTCACGGCATTTTCCCCCAATGGAGTGCCACTTTTTTTAACCCTTTTGTGTCTAGACTATTAACCTAGATAATATAGACGCAAGCCGTGGACGATTACTTAACAAGGTCTTTCGGGTAGAGTGGTGATTCCAAGGACTGGAGGAGATTTTGTTTTTCAAGATGAATAGTATCTCTCTTTTCTAAAAATAAGTAACGACCACTGACGCCGCCGCCGTCAAAATCTTGTTCGGCTATCTCCTCCTAAATCGTGGGGATTTGAGTTTCGATTAAGAAGTCCACGGATTCGGAAAATTCCAAGAAACCTGATAAACAGGCTTAAATTTCGAAAATCGAATTATTTTAGAAGATATTAATAAAAAAACTGAAAAAATAAACATAATGGTTGGCAGGTTTGGCAAATTTTCGCCAGCATAAAATCATTCATTCCTTTGCAACAAAGCAATTCCAAGTATGTAGAATCGCGTGATACTGGCAAACATAAAGTAGAATTACACCCATTTTACACCAAATTAACGTAGTAACCAAATTACGTATATGAAATAAATAACTCAAAGTGCGTTACACAAAGTTGACAATTTTCATATTGTAAGTTCGCTTAGACAACATGAGTTTAGGATTAGCGATTATTCGTTTTTCCAAAATAGAATAATTAATTGTAACTGATTTTTAAAGCGCCATTTTTCATTGGGTACGATCTGGCAAAATGGTATCTCTCCAAACAGGGTGAATCTAAACCGCGAATTCCACAATGTTAGAACCCAGTATCTGGAAAATGAAAAATAATTAAAATGCAGATTATTTTAAAGCCGGCTCGGTCCAGCTGGACTTTTTGATACCAGTAGAAATATTTGGCGGCATTCACTATGCCATTATAACAGTTATAGTACACTTTGGATATTTGGCAGCTCGGCTTGATGATATAATTCGTGGTACTAAATATGCCAATCTGCAAAGGATTATATATAAGAAAATATGGATAATATGGATAGGTTTTCCCTGTAACATTACATGAGCAGTAATTATAAGTTGTGAGCATGTGTAAATCGCCAAATAACGAAAAGTCGCCATTGGTGGCAAGCTATCCTAGCTGTTCCGTAGTTTTCATCAAAGAAAACATATGCAGTACTGTTTTCTTGGAGCTAATTATTAACTATACATATACGCAAGTCGCCAAATTATGAAAAATCGCCATAAATGGCTAATACGAAAGGTGTTCCATGTATTTCATATAATTCAAAATAGTGTGAAGTTTAAATTTTTATGTTCCGAGCAACGTGCAAGAACCAAGCAATGTGTAGATCGGTAATACTCTATCTGATCCAAACTTTTGGGTTTTGTCTGTTGAAATTATGCATTGTTTACGAATAAGCCTTATTGGGGGCCGAATGGCTCATACGAAAAGCGAACGTAGCGAGTCTAGAGGCCTTGGCCCCTAGTCCTAGAAGAAATATTTTTCAAGTCTCTGTAGCACAAGCGTGTTGCATATGTGTGTGTTCGTATTAGCATACACGTATTCATATACGCACTACATCAGCGTTGGGCCAAATCATTCCGCATACTTGAATCATTGGATGATTTATGTGGCGCATCTTATCCTTAAGAATACTTATTGTTTTGAGACAGATTAAAGGCTTTCAAAACAATTCCGTGCCTGGAAATAATTTGTTTCTTATTTATGATGCTACGTCAAAGGGAAGCATTTGTACATTCCAAAATATACTGTCACCAAAAAAAGAACAATCTCTGATCCCTTACTAAGTATTCGAAAAATTAATTCTACAATTCTCTTCCTTATAACAACAATTTCAATCTCATGTGCATACGTTATTACTTTTTCTCCCCTATACTAAAGCATACCCGTATTCCTTCTTTTCCCCACTCTACCCTTGAACGTAAGTATTCTGTTACCACGGGCTATTATGAGTTTGCAGATAGTTTAGGATTATGTGCTTAGATAGTTTATATTTTCATCTGACGATGACAATTAGTATCACAATCGTCAATGTCCTCTGATGCTTGCGGTGATAGGTAAATTTCTGAAGGAACTGTATGAATAATTGAAAATTTTCTTTAAAAAGTATGTTTAGGAATCCTACTGTTTTGATTACCCCTTTAGCAGTTTCTTTTCTTTTCTTCTTTTTTTTCACGAATTCGATCCCAAAAAATCTCATCGTTTTATTGCATATTTTTGTTCATTTTACATTTGTAAGTTGTAAAATGTTATTAAAATTAATATTTCTAATTATTTTAAGCATTTATAACAACTTTTTACAGGACATAAAAAATGTTTTGCCTAGAAGTTGCACCCCCCTGATTTTTTCCTTGTGCGCCTGTGAGGGAAATTGCATTTACTACGCAATTATTTTCGATTACATATACCACACAATTATTAGTACAGATTGTTAGTAATTATTAATACATATTGTTAGTATTTATTAGCACATATAGTTAGTAATTATCACTATATATAGTTTTTATTACTTGCACATAAATGAAGTTACGAAATGAGGTGTTAAATGCAAAAGCTGAACACTAAAGATAAAAAATTCACTGCGTAACGTAACACCTATGAAAAAGCTCAAGCTTTTGGGCCAAACAGAATAGGCTTCGCAAACTAACATTTTATGGAAAATTATAGCCATTTATACGATCATTGGCGTAAACTGACTGTATCAATGGGTGGGGGACAAAATGTTTCCTATTGTAGAAAATACCATTTTCAAATAGTTTATATCTGAATTTCCTTGAATTTTAGAAGGGGCAATTGCCCCCATCTTACCCTTAGTAGGTTACGCCTATGTATACGACTAATCTAGCATTAAAAATAGAAAAGATACATCCAAAGCAATGAAAGCGACAAAGAAATCAGATTATCCGTACACCATACGGGCAATCTGATTTCTTTGTTAGAAGTAAAGGCTCGAAAAATTAGTAAAGGCCCGAAAACTGCGTCCATACGACATACGGTCAAAATGGGCAAACAGTTAGTCGAAACTTGTTAACCAAAAAGTGTAGAAAATTGGACTTCATACGTTGGATGTATGGCGTATTAATAAATTTATGCATACTGAACATTTGTAAGAGAAACTGTTCGTTTACTTTCAATTTTATCTATGATTTTTTGTAAATAGTCTAAATTAAACTATTATAATATATTAGTGAAACTGGTATTTACATCCGTATTTAATCTAATCACTGGTCACAAAAAGCACTACTTTCTAGCGTTTAGCATTCTCATTTATTATTAAAATTTAATTAATTTCTTATATGCAACACACAAATTTGAAGCTGATCTTCGCTCTCGAAAATATACGAAATTCATCCCGGTTCATTTTATCGATTAAGATAAAGCAGCGGAGAACTGAAGACCATATCGTAATCGATTACTTCCTTCTGGGTTATTTCAGTTTATGCAGGCGTTCAAGCTTCTCGCTGAATTTAAGTAAATACCCTGACGGTCCGGGAGTATCGAGAGGCAGCTAATTTATCAGAATTCGGAGATATAATGTAAAACTAGAAAGACGATGGCTGAACAAGCATTGCGATTTAATCGGAGCGCGCCACGCGTCGATGGACACTGCAACTTTGTGCGCCTAGTTTTGGAGTGGAAAATATCGAAATTTGCCAGTTAATAACTTCAACATTAAATATTAAACAGTGGAGTAAATCATACCCTGTTATCAAAAGTTCTTTTTTATTTATTAAAAAAAAATATCCAGCTAGTCAGAGTTGGGCAGTATCACAAATACAAGTATTTGAATACTCTTTCAAATACATTTGTGTCTTGCTTTTTCAATTCATGTTATTACGTCACACTGTCCCTATATATATCTTGTACAAGTTTTCAATCGTTAATAAAATACTTTTTTATTCCTCCACTCAAGTTCAACCTCCCTAAAGAATCGAAAACCATTACGCTTTCTATGGGTCGAAATTCATTAAACTCGCATATCTCAAAAACTATCAGACGTAGAATGTCGAAACTTTATATTCAGGATTTTTGTAACATCTAGTTTTGCACGAACCCCTTTCGGTCCCATTAGACGGGATAGTTTATCTACAGGGACCTTGTCATCGACCTTATAGCGAGTTTTGCCAAAATATCCCTAAATTTGGCGATAGTCAGTCATTTGGTCCATGCCCAAAATATCGCCATTTGTCTTCGTCCTTGGCGAGTTTTGGCGAAATATCGCCAAATTTGGCGATAGTCAGTCATTGTTTGGTCCATGCCCAAAACCTCGCTATTTGTCGTCGACCTTGGCGAGTTTTGCCGAAATATGACCAAATTTGGCCCTAAAATTATTTCGAATTTCGCATAACTCCAAACCTTACCGTAGAATGTTGACATTGCTCAGCCATATTTTGGTGATATTGCTTTGTATTTAGAACTATTGTAACATCTAACTGTGCATCTCTTTTTCTTTTCAATGCCTACTATTAGTTCACACTTTCCCTATATATTTATATATCTTATTCAAATAGATTTTTCAAATGTTAATTCATTAATTAAACGAAATTAATTAAATTTAATAAAAAGTAACTGTAAAGAAGTTATTTAGTTAGGCTGTTTTAAATTATTAAGTTGCGTTGTAACATGAACAAACCAGGTACGATATACACTTAGTTGCAATATAAAAAAGAGACGTTAAATGCTTGAAACTATTTTATTAAACATATACTATTGAAACATTATTATAACGGGCGTAAATCGCGAGCGTAATCGCGACGTAATCGGACGTAATATATATATATATATATATTTAAACCTCACGATTGAGAACAATAAACGATTATGAATTTAACTGTCTCAAATAAAACAATTTATCAATTTACCCATTAAGCGCCAAAGCTCCCATTACGGGAACATCTATTATATATATTTTTTTTTCTTAAAATATTTTAACGCAATTTACGAAATACACATTTTATATAAACATTTACATTATAGGGTGTGTTATATATTTTTATCGGAACAATATATTTTAATTTAATGTTTTTTTTCTAATTTTTAAAAAAGTGAAATTTTGTCTTTATGACTGTTTTCTATAAAACTAAAAAAAAAAAATAAATAAATAAATGGTCACTTAAATGTTTCAAGTAGAATGCATGTTGAAAACCAACATTTTGAAGAACAACATTCTTAAAATCCTGCATGAATATATTCCTATAATAGAATGTTATAAACGCTTATATTTTTTATTCCCACAACGGGAGCTTTGGCGCCCTCCCACTAGTTAGCATTTCCAGTTTGATTTTGCTACCGTTCAACAATAAAGAAAGGTTTGGCACTTCGCATACTGGTTATTTCGTACATCATAGTACAGCGGTTCTCAACCTTTTTAACGTCGCCCCCCCGCAACAAAGGCCATATTACGGTGGTGCCCCCCCCTCACATTTTTCAGCATACATTCAGTTTTTTAATCCTTAACAATGAATATTTAGTCCAATTTTTTACAAAATATTGTTATCATTAAGTTTGAATGAACATTTTAAGCGAAAATGGATATATTTTTGAGTGAAAATGAGAATAAATAAGATGATTTTTTTTTAATTTAAATTGCCTCACTACTTGCTCTTCGGTTTTTCTCGCCCTCCCCCCTGCAAACGCTCTTCGCCCCCTTTGGGGGGTCGCGCCCCACAGGTTGAGAAACGCTGTTATAGTATCAACAACAAAAATAATTACTTTATATATACAGTTTTGAACAGCATCTGCGTAAAAAAGGGAATTGCTGTATCCAAACTGGAGAAAGACCTTTATCCCCATAAGACGCCAAAGCTCCCGCGACGGGAACATGCTATATTTCCTAAATACTTTGAGTTTAAAACAAAAATTTCAACTGTTCTATAATAAAGGCATGCAATGTATGTAAAAAATGTATATACATTAAAAAATTTCTATCCGATTCTCATAGCGGCGTTTAATGGGTTAATTAAGCTATTCTTGCCTGAGAGTTATTCGTCCCTTTACTTTAAAACAGTCACTACATTCCACTTAACAAGTAGTGCATTATCAGACATGTTAATTTAAATTTGACAGAATATTTTTCTTTTCAAAAATATCTTAATTATTAATTTTGTATCTAACATATAAGCAAAAAGATAGTCTTTCAATTCTTCGACTATATTTTCTCAATCCATTGATTCAAGGAAGCTTAAAGGAATTGATTTTTAAACTCCGTTTAATAAAGTGATTCAGGAAAGTTAATATTAGTTTTTAGTTTCCTCCAATATATCGATTTACCATAAAATGATTAATGTGTATTTTATAGCGTTTTCGGAGGAACACAGTCTATGCTAGTTGTTGATTAAATTTCTTTTTAAGTCTAGATAAAATTGCAAACTGTCAGTATGAAACCCTATTAAATGACCCTGATTTAAAGATGACTTAAAAGTTATCTATGCTTAATTAATCTACTTATTAGGCTTGAAATAAAGTTCATTGCTGATAATGTATTTTAAAATACTCGCTAGCTGGTAAGGCATTTTGAGCGTTTCTTTTATCAGAGCTGGAGACCGTTGTATTGAAAACTGAAGCATCACATTTTATGTTAATACAGAGTGTCCCCGAGCTTTGTATATTGGGGTGGTGGTAGACAACATTGTTAGGAACCATAATTACATAGGAAATCATGGCCGGAAATCGATAGGTGGCGTACGTATGCAAGCTCTCAACATCGGCGTGGTTATTCCCTCATTGTCATATCAGCCAATATTTACTGCTTTTTTCGGGATATTATCTACCACTAATTCTTTTTGTAGTGATTTGATGTTTGAATAAATCCAAATTTTTGATGTAGAACTAAAACTGTTTCAAAATTGGGCTGGAGAATCTTCCGAGAAAACCGCAAATGTTGGCAGATATGTTTATTTTGTTTTCTTTTGTGGCAGGACTAGAGGACATCTGCCTAGGAGAAAGTTGACTTGGGCGGAGGACTTTTTATGGGGTTCTAGAGCGTATACAACTTACAGCTGGAAAAATCCGCCCAAACTGTTGTACACATAGGCGCACCCACGGAGGGGGCTATGGGGGCTCAAGCCCCCCCCTAAAGGTGGAAAGTTAGAATTGAAAAGCATTAAAAATTGGAAATTGTCAAATGATTTATTTGTTTTCGTTTTTAAAATTGCCTTCAAATTATTTCTAAAATACCTTTTACCAAAAAAAGATGATAGTTTTTAAGTAAAAATTTACAGTTAGTATATGAAACACAATTAAACTCGGCTAAAACATCACTGAAATGAGCAGATAATTGTTTGTCTCTATAATGATTTACACTGCTCGTGAGCTTGTGCTCTATGGGCAAGTAGTCTAGTACCGAATATTTTGACGTTATAACTATAATTGAGGTCACTATAACCGATTTCAGCAGTATTTGAAGCCCAGCCCCCCCTAAGGTAAAATCCTGGGTGCGCCACTGGTTGTACATAACCTCACATAACCTGTTGTACACGCTTAAACCAAACGAGCGAAAATCGATCAGTCGGAGCGATTGTTGGCCCAGTTTTCAAAAGTGCGCTTCTCTTTTAGGAGCGTTTTTCGATCACAAGAGCGGAGCGAAATATAACAATAAGAGAGTAGGGGAATTCTCAGAAAAAAGACTACTTAAAGAGCACTTTTGCGGAAATACCGGTAGGTTTCCATGGAAACGGATCGCTCCGCAATGTATCGCTTTTTTCGCTCTTTAGGTTTAAGCGTGTATCGACAACAGCGCAATGGGCCCGTAACCGGGACCTTCACTCTCCGACCATCTGCCATGTTTAGTGCCTTATGCACCCGTCCATGGTGGGGCAGTTATACAATGAGGAAGACACAAGTGACGACCTTGAGAGTTCGCGTAAAGCGCCACCTATCGATTTCCTCCCGTGCTTTCCTATGTAATTATGTTTCCTAACGGTTCTGTCTACTTTTCTTCCAAGTTTGTACACGAAATTCCGGTACACCCTGAATACCTATAAAAATATATAAACGTAAGTTTTTCACGTTTTTTATTCAAACGGGTCCCAATATACAGGCATCCAAAAGAACACGATTTCTTGAAAATGTCTGTATATTGAGTCCTACATTTTTCATAAGTTATTGCATGCCTTTTGAGGCAAGTTTTCACAAAATTTCTTTCAAATCGTCGAATCCAAGGTCGCACCTTCTCCTTGTTAGAAATTGGGGCGGTGCGAAAAGGAAACATAATTTTTAAAGTACTTCTTTGAAGTAACTTTTCTTATTTCTTTTAAGTCTGTTTTATTCTTGGAAACAGGCGCGGTACGAAAAGCAATTAGGTGACATTTTAGTTTTGAAGCACTTAAAACAAAACTGCTATTCTTTGAAAACAAGTGTAGCACAAAATGATATTTAATTCTACTTAATTTTCAAAATAAAAGGTTTAAAGTATTGTAAAAAAAAAATCGATGGGTTTTTCAGAATATTTCTTGGAAGAGAACAAGATTTAATGGGCACCCATGTAGGGAAGCAGTTCACCTCCCCCCCCCCCCCCCCTCTTAGCCGTAATTGTAGTAAACGGCATACTGAACTGTTTTACATTATTTTAAAATTAAAGATTTGATAGTAAAAGATGAGTCAATTTGCGAATGCAAGGTTACTTCCACCACCCTTAATGTGGCCATATGGACGCTCTTGGAAAATTTCAAAATGCTACTACAGTCAAACCTCGTTAGTTTGTCACTCTCGGAGCTACTTGAAAATGAGTTACTATGCGGAGACGCTTCCTAAGCAGAGTTTAAGTTGAATGTAAAATTAAATTCCAAATGTTTATCCAATATGTGTGTCTATAATTAATTTACATAATAAATTACGTAAATTAGTAAAATAAGAATTTAAATCGATAAAATGGGTGAAAAATTAAGGAAAGTATAATAAGTAAATACGGTACGTAATATTTATTATTTGATTGTACAATTTGCCGCATTTAATCTGTCGTAGAAGTAAGTAGAAGTAGAAACGAAAAATAATCCTGGAAGAATTCATAAAATTTGTTGGTAAGCCAAACAATCCGTTTAAGGAAAAATGCTTATAGTCGTGTTCTAACAAAATTCAAGGCCTTCTGGAGGTAACCTTGACAAAGGAATGGGAAAAGAGTTTGTAGATTGCACTCTTAAAATTAACGTCTTAAGCGGGGTAGTTCAAAAAATTGCGATGCAATAAATAGAATGTAATATATGAAACGGTGTATGAGAAAGGTTGATACTTTTGATAGATGATCTAATATGCTGAGTGGCGTCCTATCCAGGTGACTTTCTAATCTTAGTTTGACTGTTTAAAAAAATGAGTTGTGTGTAGATATAAAAGTTGGGAAAGAGTTTGTAGATTGCACTGTCAAAATTGACGTCTTAAGCGGGGTAGTTGAAAAAGGAGCGATGCAATAAGTGGAATGTAATATTTGAAAAGGTGTATAAATAAAGTTTGGTACTTTTAAAATATGATGTAATATGCTGAGTGACGTCTTATCCAGTTGACTTTCTAGCGAAGATTGACTGTTTAAACAAATGAATTATGAGTAGATATAAATGTTAGGAAAGAGTTTGTAGATTGCAATCTTGAAGCTGACGTCTTAAGCGGGGTAGTTGAAAAAGGAGCGATGCAATAAGTGGAATGTAATATGTGAAAAGGTGTATAAAAAAAGGTTGGTACTTTTGAAAGTGGATGCAATATGCTGAGTGACGTCTTATCTAGGTGACTTACTGATGCTTTAAACAAATGATTTATGAATAGGTATAAATATTGGGAAAGAGTTTGTAGATTGCACTCTTGAAATTGACGTCTTAAGTGGGGTAGTTGAAAAAATGGCGATGCAATAAGTGGAATGTTATATGCGAAAAGGTATATGAAAAAGGTTCGTACTTTTAAAAGATGATGTAATATGCTGAGTGACGTCTTATCCAGATGACTTTCCAACGAAGTTTGACTGTTTAAACAAATGCATTATGAGTAGATATAAGTGTTAGAAAAGAAGTTCGAAGGCAGTCACTTTCAGGCATTCATCGTCAGCTTGGGTTTAATATCTGTCAATATACGTATAATCTTGTTGTGCCCTCTAAATGCAACCGTAATTCAATAACCGAAAAGGCGACAATTTCGCGCCTGTATATACACTGCTGGCCACCCAAATTGCAACACCAAGAAAAACAAGAGATATCACAACAAAATTTATTGTGTAGATAACATGTTGACCAAGTAACAAATGATTAAATTTACAGCATTCTATGAAGCGTGGTTCCTGCCAAAATCAGTACCCAGAGTAGCCGCCGTTGTTGGAGATCACAGCTGCCACACGCCTCGGCATTGATTCAAAGAGACTTTGAATGTGTTCTTGGGGTACAGCAGACCAAGCAGCTTCCACACGTTGCCAAAGTTGATCTGGTGTGACAGCTGGGGATGAACTCTGGGTCAGTCGTTGAGCAACCATGGACCACATGTTTTCTATCGGCGAAAGATCCGGAGAGCGCGCCGGCCAGGGAAGCAATTCAATCTGGTGATTGACGAAGAACCCTTGGACAATGCGTGCCACGTGTGGCCGTGCATTATCCTGCTGAAATATGGCTGTTGGCAAGCCCTGAAGGTAAGAAAGGACAACTGGCTCCAACACCTCGGAGATGTAGCGCTGGCTGGTTAAAGTACCGGCAATGCGTACTAGAGGAGTGCGAGAGAGATATCCGATACCGCCCCATACCATAATACCCGGTGCAGGACCAGTGTGACGGTGCATAATGCAGCTGTTCAGCATCCTCTCTCCACGGTGTCTCCAGACTCGAATCCGACCGTCGTGGTGTTGCATACAGAAGCGTGACTCGTCAGTAAAGAGAATTTCATTCCATTCTGTCGTCCACATCCTTCTTTCATCGCACCATTGGCGGCGGAGACGTCTGTGGTTCCGCGTCAGAGGTAGACAAAGCAACGGACGTCTTGCGGACAGACCATTCTGCTGTAAACGACGTCGAATGGTACGCGCAGACACTGGATGATGCGTTACAGACTGAATCTGCTGTGATATGGTTCGTGATGTGACTGAGCGGTCCGTCACTGCCATGCGTACAATCTGCCTGTCATCACGTGACGTGGTGCACTGAGGTCGATGCGGTCGATCACGTCTGTCCGTCGTACCCTCCTGCACCCAACGATCACATATCCGCATCACAGTTGTTTGGTTTCGTCCAATACGACGACCGATTTCCCTGAAAGATAACCCACAATCTCGGTATGCCACTATCCTTCCTCTGTCAAACTCGGATACTTGATCAAAAGATGATCGTTGTTTCCTACGAGGCATAATTTATCGTTTTTTTGAAAAAAAAGCAAGAAAAACACAATTGCTGTACTTGAAACCGTCGAAATCTCCAAGCCTTAAATAGCGCTTTGAGGTGGCGCCACAGGCGCGCTTGATGTGCGTCTGCGCTGAAATTCTAATCATTTGCATATCTCACCTCAGCTAATGCATGTTGTAAATTTCATATTATTTGCATGCTTCCTTCAGGGTGTTGCATTTACGATGGCCAGCAGTGTATTTCTTTTCCCACCTTTTGGGGGAAGCTATGATTCCCCCAAGGACTTACAAAGTAGGGGCCCCGGTAGTAATGATTTTCTTTCCTATCTTCTTTCCAGTCGATAACTCTCAGATTATATTCCCCACCCCCTCACCCCTGCATAATGTAGATCGGATACACAGTGATTATATAGCCCCTCACATGTTGTCTTCTTTTTTTTTAAAGCTTATTCCTTCCACGAGCAGATTTAGAACTGAATTCACAATCTGAGGCCGATCCATCTCAATTCCTGTTGAGGGGGGGGAGGGGGAATGGGGGCTTTATCGCCGAAACTTAATGATTGTTATTGAGTTGCTAACTATTACCGAACACGGGTGGCCTTGGTGATGCTTTGTGCATGATAATAGTTGTTATTATTATCATTTTTTTAATTTTACTTTTTATTTTGAGAAGGCGAAATCTGGTCTTTAAAGTCGTCTTCCAAGATTATTATATATGCGCAACGCCGCTGGTAATTCTTCAGGAGACATAAATGCAATACATCTGTATTGCAACATTGCGCTAGGGTTGGAATAGATTAGTGATTAATTTCCAGATCGATCAAAATTAGGCATAATTTATAAAAGGTGATATATTTCTTTATATTGAAGACGTTCCCGCCGTGAAATTATCAGGGAACACACGTGAGAGGCAAACAAAGCAACTTTATCGAAGTAGGCTCTAATGAGAGTAGTTTAACTAGTGATGTGCCATTAGAATGATTTGCATAAGCGATTAATCGATTTCGAATAGTTTCAATGATCGATTAATCGAATAGTGAATATTTGTGGCCACTATTCGAATTGTGAAAACGATTGATCGTTTCAATATTCGCATTGTATTCCCGATTAATCATTTCACCAATGCTATTCGAATGCTGCGTTCGAATAAATTTTCCGAAATCGATTCATTCAATGTATTTAATAATCGATTAATTCGAATAGTTTCATTCATTCATGCCCATCACTGAATCAGTGGCGTAGCGAGCAAAACTGGAACCCTGGACACGATACCTTTTTGACGCCCCGCCCTCCTATTTTGTATCAAATTTTCTAAGGGATGATTTGGCGCCCCTCTGTAAGCTGCACCCGGGGCATGATAGACCCCCTTGCCAACCCCTCACTACGCCACTGCACTGAATTTAACTTTAGTATCTTGTTATGCTGCAAAGGAGCACCAGAAGACCTGCTACATGAAGCAACGACGGACGAAGTAGGAGAATCACTGTGTTTGCAGCGATAGGGCAAGTAAATTATATAGGGTGTATCTAAATTGTTTCAACAAAATATTGTGGGAGATAGGGCACATAATAAGGAATCAAAATCAAATAGCAATGCGGGGTCAAAAACGTTGTCTGACCCCTCCTTCATATTGCATAAAAGGATGGTGGCCATAATCCAGCTCTCGTAGGTAATAGTTCGGCACCTATGCAAATAAAATATGTGTGTAAAATATGGTAAACTAAGACATCTCAGTTACAAAACTAGTTAATTTGTTTAAATTTTTGTAGTAAGAAATTTAACAGTCTAACTGAAGAACATTATTAAAAAATATTATACTTATTCTATCAAACAAATTCATAAAGCAAATCTTTAGAGGCTGATTTGCGTGCTTATAGTTTACGTATGTTGTCGATCTTAGTTATTAATTATCGAGAGTTTGGTTAATCACTCGCTGGAGCAGTTCGCACTATCTCAATTAAATGCTCGCTTATGGTACAACCTTTTGGTGACGACTAAATCAACTATGGACACAGAAAAAGAATCGATACAGTCAAGTCTATGCAACGAAAGAAGCCAGTGGCGTAGCCAAGGGGGGGGGATGGAGATGGGAGGGGTCACAACCACCCATGAGAAATTTTTTGCAATACAAAATGTATATTCTTCAATCCCTTATCACACACACATATGCATTTACGTGAGTTGCAGTAGTCGTATCCCCCCCCTCCCATAAAAATTTCTGTCTACGCCACTGATGGAAGCTAATATATATATATATACATATATATATATATATATATATATATGTAAGTTAGGCAGTAGAAAATACGCAAATGAGTTAGAAAGTGTTTTCTAATCAATGTGCTTGGCATGTATTACCTCTGTAGTTTATTATTTTTCCCTTCCGTATTGCACCATAACAATATAAATGATTATTCATCTCTTCAGTCAAATAAACGGCCCCTCAGTACCCAAATGGAAAACGACACTGAACATGGCAGATGGCTGAAGTGTGAAGGTCCCGGGTTCGGGTGTATCGCGCGGCCATCTATCTAACAGTCTGGAGTTTCGTGCGTTTTTCTCCAAAAGTAACGTGAATACGCATTAATCCTTTACCAAGTAAACCACCCAAGTAACCCCAGACAGCCCTCGAGTATCTTTACCTTACTACACAATACCTATCAATCAAACAAACAAGAGTAATTATTCTCAAGGTGAAATTCAAACGAAGCGGCAGAATGTCTCCATTCACGGCCAGGATAAATGGAAAGTCACGCTTTTAAACCCGGGAGGAAACATTTAAAGGATTAGAACATGAGAATTCATGAAGAACCAAAACTTATCGGGCGTTTTAACTCAAGCGCGACCAATTCTCTACCTGGATCCTTTTGTCTTCTGTGTGCAGGCACGTCCCTCTTCCTTTCAGACGGCCTATGCCTCAAAGAAGTCGCTGCGTGCTGTCAAAAACCATTCACTCGTTACAGGGAGGAGGAGCCTATTATGTAAGTTGACAGCACTCGGAGGACTTTCTCGCGAAACAGAACGAACGAAACGTGATTCTAGAGTAATTAGCATCTGAATGAGATGAATAGATTAGAAAACAGAATTGCATTTTCAACGGAAGAGACATATTTGAGTACGAATTGTTTCCAGAAATTTCAGCTGTTTTAAGGCCTGTGCACAGTTTTTCAGAAGATAGTGTAGAATAGTTGCAGAAGATGCAGTTCTGCATATTGTGCAGTACAATATGCAGAAGATCCTGTGCAATGCTTCAGTTTAAAAAGGGCAAGGTCCGCGCTAGTCTTTATGACATTTTTTCGACTTAGCGTGTCCAACGACAAAATATAACCAGAGACCGACTAATCCAACATGGGGCCCAGTACAGACATGTATCATGGAGGCCCCTTTCATATACCCATTCAGTTTGCAAAAATTAGAAAGCCTGGCACTACAGGATTATTTAAATTCAATGCTTTCTACTCTTCTAAATGCTTGGAACTTTTTTGCAACCGGAAAAGGGCAGCCCTTTAGTATTACCCAACATCCAGTGGCGTAGCCAGGGGGGGGGGATAGGGAGGCCCAACCCCCCCCCCCATGAGGAATTTTTTGCCATACAAAAGGTATATTTTTCACTCCTTTATCGCACACACGTATACATATATGTGAGTTGCAGAGTCGTGACGCCTTCCACGAATAATTTCTGGATATGCCACTGCCCAACATAATTATATATATACACTCTATAACAAATAAATCGACGCACCAAGAAGGAGGTGTCCGATTGAGACGAAAATTGGTGGATAGGAAGACAATGTACAGAATAGTAAATGATTAAAATTTCAGAACAATTGAATAATTTATTTCAGAGTTACAGTAACAAGTTCAATAAGGTGTTGACCCGCCGCTAGCCTGGATACAATCTGCCACACGGCGTGGCATAGACCGATAAAGCTCCCGGATGGTCTCCTGCGGTATTTCCTGCCAAATTCGCTCCAATTGTCGAACGAGGTCATCAACAGTCCGTGCCAGATGCGATCGCCTTCCCATCATATCCCAGACATGCCCGATGGGAAAGAGATCTGGCGGTCTGGCAGGCCAAGGAAGAGTTTAACAAGCTTGCAGACAGTTTAGAGCAACACGAGCCGTATGTGGTCTGGCATTGTCCTGCTGAAAAAACAGCCCAGGGCACTGCAAAAGGAACGGTAGCAAAACAGGTCTTAGGATGTCGTTCACGTACCGCTGTGCAGTAAGTGTACCTCTAATGACGACCAAAGGGGTCCGGCTGTCAAAGGAAATGGCACCCCAGACCATAATGCCTTGTTGAGGGCCGGCGTGGCGTGCAATAGTGAAAACAGGATCCTCCCTCTGCCCTGTGCGTCTCCAAACACGTCTTCGATGTTCGTCAGGACACAGTTGGAAGCGAGATTCGTCGCTAAAGACTCTACATCCCCAGTCGGCATCATTCCAACCTGATCGAGCCCTGCACCACTGTAATCTGGCTCGGCAGTGTGCAGCCGTGAGTGGCAGGTGGCGTAACGGTCGGCGCGAGCGTAGATTTCGCTCTCTCAACCGTCTGTGAATGGTTATGATGGACACTGGTGTTTGGGTTGAACGTCTGATGGTTGATAGAGATGAAGAAGGCGCTGTGACAGCTGGTCGGACCATCACTCTGTCCTCACGATCTGTTGTAGCCCTAGGTCGACGGCTACCATCCTGATGCTGCATTCTGCCATTTTCCACCCATCCTTGCCAGCATCTTCGAATCGTCGCATCGCTTCGACTCAAATGACGAGCGATTCGCCGATTAGTCCAACCGGCCTCTTTCAATCCAATGATACGACCTCTGTCAAACTCTGACAGTTGCTCGTAATGAGCACGAATCCTGCAGAGAGGCATTTTTTAAGTTGTTCAAAGGTCATCTGAATCGCAATCAAACCGAAAGTTTTAACAACCGTTGAAGAACTGCTCCTTATATACGTCTGCTGGATGCGCAGTTCCGATGCGCTAGAGATCAAACTATTCATTCATTGGACACCAAATTTGAATCATTTGCATATCTGTTCAAAACATTCATGCATACGAAATTTTAAAGCAATCAGATCATTGTTTCTTGGTGCGTAGATTTTTTTGTTATAGAGTGTATATATATAGATACATAGATATGACCAGACACATTCATCATTTTTCTCAAAATGTTCTATCAAAACCATTTTCTCACTAGTGTTTAATAATTATTTTAGAGAATTGCTAACATTTAAGTAGAGAGAGACAGGAAAGAAATTTCTAGAAACAACACATTTCTTCAAAATACGATAGAAACATTTCTTGATTTGGGTGCCCCTTTTGACTGGGAGCCCGGAGCAGCTGCCCAACTGCACCTGATTTAGTCAGGCTCTGACTATAACTGCCGGTTATTGGAGACCACCCCCCAACTTGTGCAGAGGTAATAAAAAAGCAACAGAATGGAGAACATTTGTATTCCAGCAAAATTAAACCCTGAAGAGGTAGCTGAAAGTCAGAAATCCTTTTCTTTCTAAGGACATCTCTTGTACGAAGCATTTATGTGTAATGCCCTCTTTGTAAGCCAAAGCCCACTAAAACCACCTCTAATGCTTTGTTATTTCTTTTCTGTTACCTCTTTACATGTCGGTTCCAATCTTTACATGGAACAAGCCACGTTTGATGTTGACTAATCGTATGTCTGTACACTGAAGACATGCTATCTGTGCACAAACCTTTACCCGTTACGCACCGTATAAGTTTAAGTCCCTTCTGCCACGTAGAATATTTTCAAGGGGTGTTCTTAACTGTTTGTGAATTTGACAGTTTTATGCTCTCTTTCGCATTTGAGATAAAAAAATCTTCCGTTGGGGGATTTCTGTGAAACTTCAAATTAAAAAATCGGAAGATTTCAGCTTAAGCAGTTTAAGCTTAATTAGCTTAACTTTTGAACATTTCTTTCACTTAGGACCAGACTGTATCTGTTCAGTTCTTCGACCTATCCTTTAGAAATGTTAATAAAATTTTTCAGCTCTCATATCTTACTTTTTCTTAGAAAGAAAAGAAGAAAAGAAATTATTAATGTAAATGGCGTCTCAAAATGACCCGATATTTTACTATAAAATTATTAAAATTAATAAAATATTTATTTTAAAAATACGAATGTTTTTACTTTACTACAAATTATAAGCATGGAGGTTATGCATGGAAAATTAAACCCGATAATTGACCAACTTGACTCATCCACGCATTTTTATGAAATTTTCGATTCACAGTGCCAGGTCTAGAAGTTTTTGGAGCGTTTCATTATTTTTAAAGAATACTCAGAAGATACATATTTTATTATTTTTTTAATCATAAGCTTCTAACTTATCATATTTATAAAAAACAACTGTTTAAATGGCATTAATTATTTAATATTTCATTATAAATTATTGGAAAAGCGTGTTTTAAAGTAAACGTAAGAAAACACAATTTTTAACGTTAAATTTTACATACTTACCCAATTGTTGCACAAATACCTGAAAAAGGGGGAATTTTAATGACTATGTCATTTTATCTCTCAACACCCTTTATTGAAAAATGTGTCCCAAAAATGCGACATAAAAAAGAGACACGTATGTTTTACATATATTTAAATGCTATTAGTTCACAACAGCTTTAATCTATTGTAACAATATTTCGTAAGCTGTAGAATATGCTTCACATGTATTTTTTTACATATATTTAAATACTATTAGTTCACAACAGCTTTAATCTATTGTTACAATATTTCGCAAGCTGTAGAATATGCATCACGTGTATTTTTCTATAAATAGGTTACACTCATAAAAATTTCAATATAGGGTTACCAGGCGAAATACGCGAAAGATGAGCGATAAAATGACAAAGTCAATTAATATCGTTTTAATATGGCAATAATGAAACTAAAAAATTAGGGGGGTTCAGGGGGATCTCCCCTGACAAGGCTCGAACAGCCGAGTTTTTTTTTTTGTTAATAAAAATTGTTTAGCAAAATTTGTCAAAACACAACAAATATAGCTATCGAATGCCGAAAAGTAACTCTAATTTTGGATATTTTCCAATACTCAACATTAAGAAGGCAGGAAGGTTTCGGCCTTGATTTAAAACGGCGGAATATTTCAAGCATTTTTTCTTCTTTCAGTGATTTTCCAGATAAAACCGCTTTTTTCACAACAATAAATGAAAGATTACTCTTTCCCGCCCGTAATTGAAACGTAAACCATAATCTAATTTTGTTATTTTTGTAAACTCTACGTAACTGCAGTCATATGACATGTAGTAAGATGTATGTACACGCACAAGGATAGCTTCAATATTTAGTAGATCCTTTAAAAGCTGCGATGAGATCTGGAATAAAAGATATCAACTTCTAAATTTAATCCTGGTCATTTCAATGGAACCAAATCCTAATAATTTCTTTTTGCAGTTCAATCGATTCAGATTATTTTCGTACCCATTGTATGCCACCAATTTTCTGAGAAATTCAAGTTAGGGCTATTTCCAGACCAATCCAAAACTTCAATACCTCTTTCAGATATAACTTTTTTTTTCAAAAAAAGGGGATAAGTTAATTTTGTAATATCCGTTGTGTTCTGTAAATGAAATCAGATAAATGATATTCACTCATGGATTATGTTGCACATCCCAGATAGATAGTATTTATAATGGCGAAGAATCATTAGAATATGCTTGGCGAAGATTGTGAAACAGTTTTAGTAGGCAATTTTACTATAGATTTCGATTCCAAAGAAGTGCTTTATGGAACAAGGAAGAGAAATACGTCACACTCAGGAAGATGATACATTTTCCAACTTAATAGAAAATAAAATAAGGAAGAAAAATAAGGACGATCATGAATTACGATATGCTTTTAATATATAGCGTTTTAGTGTATTTAAAATATGAAAGTGTTTCATTTTTTAATAGTTCTCGAGTGTTAGTTAAAATAATGGAATTATTTCAGTTTTTTTTTTTATCCATTGAGAAAAAATTGAATTGAATAAATTATTGAATTAGAGAGGTAGAGTCTAAAAAGCAGTATAAAAACTCAAGCAGTTTGACGAGAAAATAATTTAAAAATATATAGTGAAAATTAAATTATTTTCATATTTGCATTATTGCATTTACACTGTACTAATAACGAATTTGAACCTATAAAATACTTTCATCTGATATCAAATTATCATTTGAAGAGTATTTATGAAGCAGCTGATGAGGACTTTTTGAAACGATTATCGCTTGAGAGCTGAAAGAAAGCCTTATTATGACAATCCAGATATACTTATTTCCATACCATAAGGCATGCAAATATTCAGTAAACAACTTACTCATTAAATTATAATTTCATTATTGTGAGAAGCAGATGGCTTATTATTATTCTCGTTTCACTATTAAAAGTAAAAAAAAAAATAGAACCAATTATTAAGTCTCCACCTTAATTCTGAGCTTAATATAGTAATTCCAGCGGCAAATATAATTATTCAAATGCTAAACTAATGCATTTCATGACCTCGTTTAATTTCCTAAAAAAGATATACAAGTAATAATGAATATGATTATTCTCATTACTTAGTGACACTGCCTCTGTGTGGTCTTCATTTTAAGAAATCCAAGGTTAGTTTTGGGACTTGATAATCAAATAAAATTTATAAAATTTATTTTGGTGGTATTGTTATTTAATAAATTCTCGGTAGTAAGCTCTTCATGTTATTTCACAGCTCATAGCTTATGAAATTTTGTTATATTAAAAACAGTGAACTGTTATTTATTTATTTATTTATTTTATTATTATAGTTTATATTTTTTCTTATATTATTTTATAAGTTACATTCTTTTTAACTGATTATGATGCAATATTTTACTTCTAAATTAGCGCAAAAAACATGGATTCGAGAATAATGTTTTCACTGGTCATTTGAATGGAACCAAATCCTAATAATTTCTTTTTGCAGTTCAATCGATTCAGATTATTTTCGTACCCATTGTATGCCACCAATTTTCTGAGAAATTCAAGTTAGGGCTATTTCCAGACCAATCCAAAACTTCAATACCTCTTTCAGATATACCTTTTTTTTCAAAAAAAGGGGATAAGTTAATTTTGTAATATCCGTTGTGTTCTGTAAATGAAATCAGATAAATGATATTCACTCATGGATTATGTTGCACATCCCAGATAGATAGTATTTATAATGGCGAAGAATCATTAGAATATGCTTGGCGAAGATTGTGAAACAGTTTTAGTAGGCAATTTTACTATAGATTTCGATTCCAAAGAAGTGCTTTATGGAACAAGGAAGAGAAATACGTCACACTCAGGAAGATGATACATTTTCCAACTTAATAGAAAATAAAATAAGGAAGAAAAATAAGGACGATCATGGATTACGATATGCTTTTAATATATAGCGTTTTAGTGTATTTAAAATATGAAAGTGTTTCATTTTTTAATAGTTCTCGAGTGTTAGTTAAAATAATGGAATTATTTCAGTTTTTTTTTTAATCCATTGAGAAAAATTTGAATTGAATAAATTATTGAATTAGAGAGGTAGAGTCTAAAAAGCAGTATAAAAACTCAAGCAGTTTGACGAGAAAATAATTTAAAATATATAGTGAAAATTAAATTATTTTCATATTTGCATTATTGCATTTACACTGTACTAATAACGAATTTGAACCTATAAAATACTTTCATATGATATCAAATTATCATTTGAAGAGTATTTATGAAGCAGCTGATGAGGACTTTTTGAAACGATTATCGCTTGAGAGCTGAAAGAAATCGTTATTATGACAATCTAGATATACTTATTTCCATACCATAAGGCATGCAAATATTCAGTAAACAACTTACTCATTAAATTATAATTTCATTATTGTGAGAAGCAGATGGCTTATTATTATTCTCGTTTCACTATTAAAAGTAAAAAAAAAAAATAGAACCAATTATTAAGTCTCCACCTTAATTCTGAGCTTAATATAGTAATTCCAGCGGCAAATATAATTATTCAAATGCTAAACTAATGCATTTCATGACCTCGTTTAATTTCCTAAAAAAGATATACAAGTAATAATGAATATGATTATTCTCATTACTTAGTGACACTGCCTCTGTGTGGTCTTCATTTTAAGAAATCCAAGGTTAGTTTTGGGACTTGATAATCAAATAAAATTTATAAAATTTATTTTGGTGGTATTGTTATTTAATAAATTCTCGGTAGTAAGCTCTTCATGTTATTTCACAGCTCATAGCTTATGAAATTTTGTTATATTAAAAACAGTGAACTGTTATTTATTTATTTATTTATTTTATTATTATAGTTTATATTTTTTTATATTATTTTATAAGTTACATTCTTTTTAACTGATTATGATGCAATATTTTACTTCTAAATTAGCGCAAAAAACATGGATTCGAGAATAATGTTTTCACAGTTGTAATTTTCAATTTAAAAGTATTTTCGGAGGCAAAACAATATTAACCGAACTATGTTTATATGTATATAGCATATATATACATATATTCGATAACATATTTATATATACAACATACATAAAACTAAATATCCTCTCAAAATTCAAATTTCTCCCTTCAAAATTTTATAGAGGCGTAACAGCTTTCGTTTCCAAACAAAGGTTTTGTCCTAGTATCTAAATTTAATAAAAAAGTATTTGATATATATCCCCCTGTAAGATTTTCAGGCACTATAAGACCTGGATATTTTAATAGCCAATAAATATACCTTTTTAAAACCGTGCGATTAACTTGCAGATCATGTGATCCTAAGTAATAAAAGTGAAAACTCCGTAGAGAGAGCATAACATCTCTTGCGTTTTCTCACCTTTTCGTAACACACACACACACACACATATCTCTTGCTATAGGGACTTCTATTACGTCGATAGCCATAGCCATTGGGACATTGGGGTAGCTCCAGTACCCCGCCAAGTATTACCATGAAACCCATGCCAGACCACAATTTCAATGAGCAGCAACCGGCCGAGCCCATCACTCCAGAACTAAAAGGGAATTCCCACCGGCCCCCTGTCACATGTGTTATGATAATCGGTTTCTTTCTTTTTAAAGGTTTTCCATGGAATTAAAAAATATCATTTTAAAATAGCATAAAAATAAATTTGTTTATAAAAATATTTTTAATGCATTATAAATTAACGTAAATAACAAGTATTGGGAGTTTTAGCTGTTTGAAAATAAATTGCATTAAGTGGCACTTATCCAGTAAAAAATTTTAAAAATCAATATTTATATTGATTCTATGAAATATATGTTATTTTCATAATATAACTATGTTACTTCTTACTATTTATTATTCTTATTAAATTCTTATTCTTATACTATTTATTAGTTACTTCTTACTACTTACTATTTATTAACAAAATAATATAACTATTTTAATTAATATTAAAATTAATTAATAAGAAACAGTGTGACTATATATTTTTTATCACTGGTGGCAAATTGATGCTAGTTTCTTAAAATGTTCATAAAAACTGCGTACAATGAACATACTACAAGAAAAATATTTTAATTTGTACAGATTCTCAATAAAGGCACATAATTTATATTAAAGCACTCAATACGTCATTGCAATATGACTACAAATTTCATATTTATCGATAAATTGTAACATGTATTTGATACATCTTCTGTATGAAATACAAAAGATTGTTATTTGTATTTCTATGCTATGTTTGGAAGTTAATTTATTTTTTCAAATTACAATAGAAATAGTGAATTTTTTTAACGCTTTACTCGATAAGTAACATGTATTCGTTACATGTTCTTTATAAAGTACAAAAGAATGTTAATTGATTTCTATGCTATGTTTGACAGTTAATTTATTTTTTAAATTACTAGGGGCCAAGGCCCCCAGATTCGCTACGCTCGCTTTTTGTATGAGGCATTCGGCCCCTAATAAGGCTTATTCGTAAAAAAGACATAATTTCAACAGACAAAACCCGAAAATTGGATCAGATAGAATGTTACTGAGCTACACATTTCATGGTTCTTGCATGTTCATTGATACATAAAAATTTAAACTTCACACTACAGTAGACCCCCTCCCTCTCATGACACGGAAGATATTTTGTTATGGGAATCCGTGTTGTACGGGTCCTCAGCTATTCTCCACCTGGAGTGCGGACTCCGCTTATAATCGCTGGAAAAATTATTTGCATTTCTCAGAAACAGAATGATATTTAATGTTGCCATTCAAAAGTTATATTAATTAGAAGCTAAAGCGTAATAAAATCAGAACATCTGTTTCAGTTGTATTTTTAATAATGTAAAACCTATTGGACATCTTGCGAATTTGCCACCCATGGCGATTTTTCATTATTTGGCGACTTGCGTACATGTAAAGTTAATAAAAGCTACGGAACAGATAGGATAGCTTGCCACCAATGGCGACTTTTCATTATTTGGCGATTGACACATGCTCATAACCTATAATTACTGTTCATTTAAGGTTACCGGAAAACCGTCATCCATATTTTCATTTATATAATCGTTTGCAGATTGGCGTACTTAGCACCACGAATTATACCATCTCGTCGCGCTAGCAAATATCTAAAGTGTACTATAACTGCTATAATGGCATAGTTAACGCCGCCAAATATTTCTACTGGTAGCAAATAATCCAGCTGGACCAAACCGGCTTTAAAATAATCTGCATTTTAATTATTTTTCATTTTCAAGATATTAGTTATTCTGTTTTGGAAAAACGAATAATCGCTCATTCTAAACTCCTGTTGTCTAAGCGAACTTACTATTTGAAAATTGTCAACTTTGTGTAACACATTTTGAGTTACTTATTTCATATAGTTTTAATTTTGGCGTAAAATGGGTGTATTTCTACTTCATGTTCGACAATTTCACGTGATACTACATACAATCAATAGGTCTGTTAATGTAACTTGTGTAAAATGCGTTCAATATATCCGTTTACCCCACAAAGGATTTTACGAATATCAGCAGCGTTACAACAGAAAAGCTTTTGACTACAAAGAGACAGATCTCAAAATAATGTGCGGATTTTTACTAAATTAATCTGTAGATGATTCATATCAGCTTATATTGCAAATGATTATTGTGCATCATTATAACAGCCTATTTCCATTGACTGGTTTATTGACTTATATTTATTTCTTGGCACATTTATGTAGAAGCATATCTAATATCGAAATGATTGAGTAAGTTATTTTACCTGAAAAAGTTTTTTTTTTCAAAAAATCAGCGAGACTAATCCAATAGCTCCTAATTTTGGCGGAAATCGTAAATTTAGAACAAAAGCATCGTAATTAGGTAGACATAATTACCTAAAAATGCTCTGTCAATACACGAACTATTGCCGTGACAAATGGGAAATAACAGAGCTGATCCCAGCACCACCTGTAGCGTGTCTTTTATATATTCCAAAAGGACAATCGAACGTTCTAGGCAGGTGGTCAGTTCGTGTGGCCTTCAATAACCAATTGTAAAAATAAACGCTTCATATTCTGTGAGGCAGCTTAATACAGTCTGATTCACCGATTTTTAAAGCTTGATTTAATTATTCTTTTGAATGCAAAAATCGTGACTCTCGTAAGATAAGGGTTTCGCAAAATATTACGGAAAGAAAACATCCAGTAGCATTTGAGCTATAGCATAATATCTTCATTGAGACATCTTCATTGTCACAATGAAGAAGTTAATATTGAAAAGAAAGTGTCACAGTAATTATGCTGAATCTAATTACCGTTTGCATCGCCGAGTGGATTATGCTTGATGCATTAATCACTGTTTATTTTCTACGAATGCGTTTTCTTGCCGACTGTAATTGCAAGAATGCGTGCTATCACTCCATTTTTTTTTTACTCCTCGAGAAAGCTGTCGTTATGTAAATTAGATGTGTTATTAGGAAAGAGCGTGATATAAGCGACTATAATGAAATCGCCCAGAAGCTGTAATTAGGTGGCAAAGCATTTCTTATTGTGAGTGAGCGCGGCTCTTGAGAAGATAGCCCGAAGCACATCTTTCACTTAATGCAGTTATAAGCTGGTATGAAAGAAGATTGTAACGGATGATCTGAGTAAATGGTTTGAGAAACGAATATATTTGATTTATGCTTTATGTAGCACAGACGATTCATAAAAGAAAACTACACATTTTAACGACTGCAATTGTAAAACCATGAAAAAAAGATACAATTTTTGACGAAATAAACCAAAAAATTGTATTAGAATTTAAATTCTCTATGTGGCCATCTACAAGTTAATATCGCACGGGGAACTGAAAATGTTTGTTGATGCAACAAAATTTTTGGTGAAGCTATTGTATATAACATAAGTTATTTTAGATCAACAAATAATTGTCTTGGATCAACAAAAGTTTTGCTTCTTTTGTAAAATATCAGAGAAAATTTTGTTGATCAACAAAACTTAAAGGTTAAAATAGGTTGAGTTCAACAAAACTTTTTTTTAATCTTGTAGCCAAATAGGGTGTCAACTTTCTTGCCCCCCCCCCTTCCTTGCTCACAAGATTTTCAACCGAAGCTCAGAGTAATGTGCCTAATTATTTCGTTGTGGATAAGTATATCCCTTTAAAGCCATGATATACTTTTTAAAATATATATATATGTTCAAAAATTTAGAAGAAAGAAAATTTAACCTCTGAATTCCCTCTGCTTAGCTATGGCGTTTGACAGTTGTAAGTTGCCAGTTTGAACATTCATATTTTTATAAACTTTAAAATATTGCTTTTTATTTAATTTAAAAAAAAATGTTGCAACATTTTAAGTTCTGAAAATCCTAGCCCTCCGATAATTGGATATTATTTTGCAAACACGTTGTACTACCTAATTAAAATATAACATCCATTGATCAAATTAGTGTCGTATTTTTCAAGTACCTAAGCGAAATGTTCGCCAAAATTGTTATTAAAAAAATTTTAAGGAAGAAAGATAGAAAAAAAATTGCACTTCGAATAGTTGTTCATTTGCAGCAGTTCGATTATTAAATATTTCATTTCGATTTTTATAAAACGCAAAGCATATTATGTATAAAGGCAAGAATGTTTAAAGAAATCCTGGCAGAGACAAACTGCACCGTGAAATTTTGTCACATTTTATTAATTGTAAATTTGCAACATAGCCGGAAAAGGGCTTTTAAGAAAGTAAATAATCAATCAATAAAAGATGACAAGAGTGTAAATTGCTGATATTTTGAACGTTAGGTAAACTGTTATGATTAAAATGATGCGAAGATGACATTCCTGAAACTCTTACTATTTATAATTTGTTTACCCACTGTTGAATATAATTAATTGTAAAAATTATAAAACTAATTTTTATTGTTTGAATTGCACAAAGTAATTCGTGGTGTTAAAACCTTGTTTCAAGAAATTTTCTACGATATATATTTATTTTCTTTACACAAATAAGCAAATTTACACGCTTGATATTAAAATTAATTTTTTCGACTCTTAAAATACAGCATATCTTCCTTTGATTTTTAAGCTGTTGGCGGCCCGCTCCTTAAGATTAAAAACAGCTGATAATACCCCAATAGCCTGTGAAGTTGAACATACCATATACAGGAACAGATAACAGATTATCTTTTCATAACAATAAACCAACATGCAGCGACCCAGATTTTAGAGGACGTGAAATAACAATTTCAGATGTAATTCCAGTTAATTTGTAACGTCAAATACTTTAGTTAATGCAGATCAATATGTAAAAAAATGGCCATAGGTATGGGCGCCCATGATTAATACCTAACATTTAGAAGTGGACACGAGTTGAAGAGTAAGCCTATCTTGTCTCGCGAAACAGCTAAAAAGCTTTGTCTTGTCTCGCAAAAATCCCTTCATTCTAATCATAAAAACGCCCGTCTCTTCTCTCCCCTGTCCCTTCTCGTCTCGCATCCATCCTTACTAACATTAGGCAATACCGAACATTTTTGTAATCAGGAATGGATGCGAGACAATTTTTTGCGAGGCGAAACAGATTTACTTTTTTTGCGAGACAAGACAAACATTTTTAACGTTTCACTGTAAGGGGCCGCGGTAGCCCAGATGGGAGAGGCGTCGGTCTCGCAGCCGAAAGGTTGTGAGTTCGATCCTGAGACCAACCAAAGGCCGCCTAACGATCGGTAATGCTACCATCTATCGGGTCCTGAATGAAGTAGAAATGAATTGTTCGGAAGTCTGTGGTAGAAATGAACACACTTGGCGGGCGCTGTCGATCTGATCTGGATTTCGTGTTGGTACAAAATGCTATTAAGCAGAGGTGCCGAACCCCCCCATAACCCATCCAAAATAGACTGTTCAGAACGTTGCAATACAAGGATTTTGCAAGACGAGTCAAAGCTTTTTGGCTGTTTTGCAAGTGCCTGTTTTTCGTATTACGTCCATTCCTATGTGTATTTATTTCTTTTTAAATTAAAAGCAATACAGGCCTTTCCCTTCTTTTTTCTCGACCTGCATCTTCAGTCCGGTTCTCGAGCAACGCGTTTTTCAAAATATTTATTTTCTTTCTTTCTTTTTTTTTGTGTCTATCTTCCACGCCGTGGAGAGCGAGATGCGCCGCATGTCTATATACCCGACAAACCCAATTCAGAGTTAATGACTACATTTATTCGACTGCCCTGCTCATAGGTCATGAATAATGAGCGGTACTTATTTTTAATTGAGTGTTCTGTCATTTGCTGGGAGCACAAATGCTGCGAGAATCCATTGTTTTCAGTGAATTCTTTCATGGTTTAAAAAATTGTTTTCGCAGAAAGTTCATTGAATTACTTATAAGGACCCGCCCAACACCTAAACCATTCATTTGCTGCACTTATCAGCTGCAGAGTTCACGAAGTGAAGTGACCTTCCTCAAGGAAGGAAAGGTGTTTCGTCATATAACTGCATTTAATATGGCTTTTTTTTATGTATCTTCGTGGACTGCCTGCTTTAAACTGACCCTTTTCTGCATTTCTTTATTTACACAAGTCTAAAACAAAGAGCATGTGTTTGAAAAGAGTATTAAAACAATACATGAACCATTAAATTTAATATTAGTAACACGGGGAAAAAAAATTGTTGAATTGAACAAAATTTTGTTGATTCAATAAAAATTTAGTTGGCGCTATTTCAACCGTATAATGTTATTGGTTTTAACAAAGTTTTGTTAAGTTAACAAAATATTTAGTTGAATTAACAAAAATTTTGTCGATTCAACAAAAATATTTCTTTGAAATAGTGCCAACCAAAATTTATTTGAACCAACAAAACATTTTTTTCAGTGATTACTAAAAAGAAATTCTTAAAATTTAAAAATTTAATTTATTTGTAATTATTACAAATTTGAAATTAAAATTTCATTTCAATAATTTCAAAACGAAATTTTAATTTCAAGTTTATCAGAAATTTAACTAGCATTTTTTCAGACGAATCTTGAAAATTCAGTAAAGTATGCTAATAAAATCTAAATTAAATTGTTAATACTTAAAAAAAACTTTTATTAACTTCATTTGCCTATCATTAATCGTCTGCCAACAAAATAATTACTATCATTGTGTTAGTAACGACTAAAAAATGAGCATTAACGCGATAGACTAAGAGGGGCCAATTTCTCAGATGCGCATCCACGACCAAAGGTTCAGAAATGCGGAAGCATATGCCACGACCGGGTGGTCACCCTGACGCGAAGCCCCCGGTGTTTAGTCTCCAAGCAACCTTGATCCCCAATTCGTCATCTTATTCAAGGTATGAAAGGCTTAGTCAACCATACCTAGCTGTGTAGCCAAACCCCGGGCCTGTGCCAAGGCAGCACAATGTGCCAACTATATTCCACTGTTTTAATAAATATTACAAAATTGCTTGGGAAATTTTTATTTGGAGTCTGTAACATAGCTGTATTGCCCTAAATAAAAATATTGTTTGGAACGTGCCCAAAATCTCGCGAACTGTCATCAATTTTGTCGAGTTTTGCAAACATATCACCGAATTTGGCACAAAATATAATTACGTACTTTACATAAATCTAAAACTTTCAACAGCAGAATGTAGAGATATTGTATATAGAACTATTGTAACAGCTATTTTTGCATCTGTTTTTGATCGAATGGGCAATTTATTTACAGGGTCACCCGAAAGAATCTCTGTATATTAAGATCTATGGACACCTTCAATTCATTATAAGTCCATAGTCAATCAATATAGTCTATATCCAAAATCTCGCAAACTATCACAAGCTTAGCTGCTTTTGACGAAACATCCCCAAATTAAGTGTCCAAAATAATTCATTTAAACTGAACCCATCTCTGCGATATCTCAAATATTTGGCTAAAAATCGCTGAACCTTAATATTATTGCAGTTTGTATTTCTTTCATACAACAGGAGCTTTAGTAAATTGCCCACAAAATATTTATGATTTAATAAACGTACTAAGAAGTCATGTGGTATCCAAATCAGATTTTTTTAAATTATTATTATTATTATTATTATTAGATTGTGAGTTCACACCGTGTAATGCGTAAAAAAGCGTGATTAGATTTGTGGTTAGTAAATATATATGTATATATATATACAGGGTGTCCAGTCTTAATGTGACCCAATAGCTAATTCCCGAACCATTCGGTTTAGATATGCACTTCCAATTTGAAAAATGTTTTAAAAAAGGTAAAGAATGTTTTTACGTGCTTTTCGAACCAAAAAACCCATTTAGAAAAAAATTACAAAAATTAAATTTTTATACGGTCCCCAGGTCCTATCACTTATATTTAGGAAAAGATGCGGTACACAAAAACAAAGTAAACACAAAAAGTTTCATTTTATTACGATAAAAACTGACCAAGTTATGGAACTTGGAAAATCATACATTTCATCCATTTTCTCGGCCAATTTCAAGAAGCTAGTAAGGGACAGTCTCCAAAGTGAAATTAATTGGAACTATGCCAGGAAACATTCGCTCTCGCACGTCACTCTTATGTAAATCGTGTCTTATGTTCTTCGTCCAAAATATTTTATTTTATCTATGTTTTACACGTACACAGAATAAATTTTGTTTTTTAAGTACTCAGTTATTGTAATATTAACGTAATGTGTGTACTTTTAAATTTAAAAACGATTTACATAAGAGTGACGTGCAAGAGCGAAAGTTTCCTGGCAGAGTTCCAATTAATTTCATTTTGGAGACGGTCCCTTACTAGCTTCTTGAAATTGGCCGAGAAAATGGATGAAATGTATGATTTTCAAAGTTCCATAACTTAGTCAGTTTTTATCGTAATAAAATGAAACTTTTTGTGTTTACTTTGTTTTTGTGTACCGCATCTTTTCCTAAATATAAGTGATAGGACCTGGGGACCGTATAAAAATTTAATTTTTGTAATTTTTTTCTAAATGGGTTTTTTGGTTCGAAAAGCACGTAAAAACATTCTTTACCCTTTTTAAAACATTTTTTAAATTGGAAGTGCATATCTAAACCGAACGGTTCGGGAATTAGCTATTGGGTCACATTAAGGCTGGACACCCTGTATATATATATATATATATATATATATATATTTTACTTTTGGCGTGTTGTGACGTGGACTGTTTCAAAAACCTTGCACATTTGTGTAGAGCTTTAAAACTATCCCAGAGTTTTAAATAGGAACAATTATTTCCATATTTCTAAACTGGGATATGATACCCACAATTGTTACTTTAGGTCGACACTTCTTTTGCTAGTCCGACTTCATCTACTCAAAACTTAGTTGATTTAGCTACATTACTGTTGATAAAATCAGCTAAGTAATGTTATTCATGTGCCATGCCATCAATACCGCATGGTAGTTACGATAATCATTTTCAGATTCCCTGTAAAAGAGCAATAAATGTTACACATACAAACTTCAAAAACAATATTATTCAGAAAGTATCAACGTCATATATCAATTCAATAGCAACCCAGCCAGATGCATTAAATCTTTTTTCAAAAATCGACAGCCATACAGATAAATATACAAAAGAGTCATGAGTTGTTCATGACAAAGAGTCATGAACAACTAAGTCATACAACGTCTAAAAATGAAAATTAAGGAAAATATTAACTAATGACCCACACGTGATAAATTAACAAATTGCTAATGACACTATTAAAATGAAGAATATTAGTCATAAAAGCTTGATTATAACCAAAACAAAAAATTGTCTCACAAACAATTTCCTCACATGAAAGCGTATAATTAATTGAGCCTATTTAAAATGTAATATTTTAAGGAAACGTTTTCGAATTTCGAAATTTGAATTTCCTCCGAAATAATAAATTTTTGATAAATTATTCTCTCAAAAAATGGAAGTCTCATGTTTGATCTTAGACTGTTCGAATTTTAAATTTTCTTTCGATAAATCATTTTGATATCAAGATTAATGGATGCTGCATATTTGCTGTATTAAATATATATACTTTTTAGGAAGCAGCCTACCACATATACATTGAGTAGTGTAAATACATTTTAGAATTCTTATTTGTATTTATATCCATAATCCATATTTGTATTCTCTATGTATTTAGCATTAAAAATGTTCTCAATTTGTCATCCGTATGGCAACGAGTTTAAACTGCACGAGATCTACATAAGCGTCTCACCATGGCACAGTGGTTCTGCCACTGGAAATGATAGACGGGTGAAGTGTGAAGGTCCCAGGTTCGGGTCCCATCGCGCGAAGGTCGACCTCACCGTTCGGTTTTCTCCGAAACTTAGCGTAGAAACTCCGTGGTTTTCTCCGAAACTTAGCGTAAATACGGGTTAAGACCCCTTAAAAAGACCCACCACGGAGGGGTTGTGTTGACGAGGATTTATAACGCTTTTTTGACGCAGCTGGCTGTGCGGCACAGCCAGCTGTCGTCAAATAAAGGATCTCTGGATTTGCTGGCACGCGATGAAGGTTTCGATCGTCCGCCATCTTGCTGGTAGTTAAGTCGAGTGATGGCAACGGCTGCCCTTTTTTCAGCATTGGGAAAGGGTTGCACCTCAAAGGGTTAAAAATGACGCCTTAAGCTGACTGGTTGAAAAAACAGCGGTGAAAAAAGCGGAGTACTACAAGTGAATATGCGTGTAAAAAAAGGTTGGAACTTCTAAAATATGACGTAATATGCGGAGTGACGTCCTATCCAGGTGACTTACTAACGAGGTTTGACTGTACTGAATCTTTTTTCAGGCACACTACAAAATAATTTTCTGAGACATATTCATTCCCGAGTAGTTTATTAAAGGCCTCGAAACTTAATTCTAACAACATTTGTGATAAATAATGCCCTTCAACGTGTGTGATAAAAATATATTCTACTTACAAAAAGGACTAAAAATGTGACTAAATATTTATTTTCCGTTTTTGTTGAGTCCCAGAGGAGGACAAGCGGAAAACAAAAGATAAACGAATTACGGCAAGAAAGTTAGTTCTCGAAAGAAAAAGTACATTTCTGTCATTAACGATAATTTGGCTGGTTAAGACTTACTGTATTTAGTTGTTAAGTTCGCAGCAAAAGTGACAATAGTTGACATTTTCAAGAATTAGAAATCAACCTAAGGATTGTAGTTATATAATAATGGTAATACGATGTATCAATGTAAATAAACTATCAGGAGCTTCTAAATTGTTAGATTGCCTCTTCACAAGCTGTGCTATATTTCGTAGGAAACTATAAATTTTTATTCAGTTACGAAACATTCAAGAGAAATTCTTAAAATTCAAAAATTTGTGAAAATGTGTCACCTTTTGAAAATTTCGATATGCAATTCATTTTTTTTGCCGATTTTTTATTTATTTATTTATTTTGAGTTAAATGCTGAATTTTTCTGAGAGTTTTATAAAAGTCGCAGGTTTTTCATTTATTTTAGTATGTAGTGAGGCGCATGAAGAACCATTCTGCATGTTTTAGAGTCCTTGGTGCAATTAGTTTATTTTAATTTGTCACCAAACTCTTAAAGGAGAATTTGTTCTTTCGAACTACAGATTTAATCAGAAAATAACTAATGAATAGTAAAAACTTCTACTTACACATTATATTGTTAGTATTTAAAAAAATCAATACTTTAAAAACCTAACAGAATAATATTTCTATTCAAAAATTTACATAAATGTATTATAGATATCAATTTTACCATTGACCAAACGCGAAGTTTTAAATATATTAAGTTCTGATGTGTCAAAAGGAATACTGTTGCGCTATTATTCTAGCCCGAAAATGAAATATCTTGGTACCTCTAGTGCCATCTAGTAGTGAAAATCGAAACGAAAATGTCATGCATCAGGGAGACTCAATTAAGGTTTTCGATTTCACGAATTACTGCGTCCTTGGACCTTCCTTCTCGTTTTCCTTTCTTTTATTAATTCAGTCAAGTAAAGAATTTATTTATTTAATTATTCTATCTCACGTATTTTGAAATTAATTCAGATTGTATGGATTCGTGTCCCAATTTATAGATCGATATACGATCGTGCTTTGGGATTAAAAAAAAAAAAAAAAAAAAACTTATTTGTTGCTCTAAAGAACTTATTTTCACAACTTACCCAAATAGAAAAGAAAGGAAAGTTGGGGTGTAGAAAAGAAGGCGGGATAATCATGCACTTTTCAACACGATGATGAGACGAGACGAGAACCGACGCTCTAAACCTTTTTCTGAGAGGCAAGGCCTGATTTCCTGGAGGGCAGTCGGGGCAAGCGCCCGGGACCCCAACAAAAAACGGTTCCCCAAAATTGTTCTTTAAGTTTAAAAATTTGTAAAATTGAAAAAAGTTTTCGAATTGATGGGGGGGCAAGCAATGAAGCTTTTGCTCATGGCCCCCAACTCGGCAAATCGAAATGTACACTTCTTTATTAATTTGGAGAAATGTACAGAAATTTTTCGAGTACCTCTCTATAAAATGTCTATACTATAGTTAGTAATATTTTAAGGTAGCGTAAGGAAGAGTCGGTAGGAGTTGCATAGTGGGAGGAACGGGACACCATCAATTATGCATAAAGAAAACATTTTCCCCCCCCTGATTTTTCGCACCAGGTTAGCCATAGCATCATAGTTATTGCTGTGAATCATTTCAGTTAAAAAGTTCTGTGATTTTATGTGACAAAAAAGCTATTTTGAAATACCAAATGCAAATATTTTTGTAACTAACAAAAATCTGTTTAATATTTTGTAGACTTTGAAACATAACTTTTATAAAGTAGTAATTTACCAGGGCCTAGTAGCATATTTTTAGGAATAATTTATTATGTTGATATGTTGTGTAAAGAGAAAGATGGGACACTTAAGGAGAAAAATTGCTCTTTTTTGTTGTTGTTGTTTTGTTTTATTGCAAGCCTACATGAGAGGCATCTGCCTGCGGGGTAGATTGCCTTGGTTGGAGGACTTTTTTAATGGATTCTAGAGTGTATTCGCATTACATATGGAGAAAACCAAAAAATCTCCACCGTTAGAGCGACAGCTTCGCGGTATGCCCGAACGCCGAACTTTCTTCAGCCGTCTACCCTGTTCAATGCCTTATCCACTTGGCCATGGTGGGTTCCCGAAGGAGAAATGTGATGAGAAAAAAATGAAATTTTATCTTCCCACAAGAAACTGGCTGTTCCAGCACTAATGAAGATATATTACCGAAAACCTGCATCCACCATAGACGGTTACCGGAACAAATCGGGCACGGCTAATTTTTCATTTGATTTAGACAATATGTTAGATAAGTATATGCTATATCATGCAATAAACCTTCAAAACATAAATTATACAGTGTCTCTGTCATTTTTCTGAATATTTATGAAAATTCTGCATAAATTTCAACTTTTAAAAACTTGTTCCATCCCTACCTCACGTTAGGGAAAGATGGGACAGTCTTCTTACTATTTTAATCTGCCTATAAAACTGAAACTTTAATAGCCACCATCACATTTATATTTTTTAAATATGTTAAAATGTTCCAAATGTTATTTTGAGTTTTTCAAAGTTGTACAGGTAGAAAGTTTTATAAGAAATATTTTTTGTAAAAATGGCCCATCCCTCCCGATTCTTCCCCACATAAGGATAGTATGTACAGTATATATTGCAGCTATCAATGCATGTTCCGGTGGCTGGGACTTCGCACAGATGAACAACTTTGTTGGATTGTATTAAATACTCAATAAAAGTTTTTTTTTTATAATAAATTATCAGCCGAGATTAAAAAAAAGTTTGCAATACTTATTCGTAAAACTTTAAGCATCGGTAGTAAAATAAAAGTGAAGCAAAGATTTTTCTAATTTTAAATGACTTATTTTCAGATAATTTTTGGTTTTCAAAAGTTTTTTTAGTACTTCAAAAACAAATTATTTTCTACTGAAATAAATCTATCAAATACTTTTAATATTAGAGAGTATACTATAATTTTTTAATAAAAGATAGTACAGGGATACATTTTCATTTCCGAGATATTTTTAAAATTTCATTTAGATGTGAAATGTTTACCTCCAAAATTAAAAAAAAAAAGATGTTTCCAGGTCCAGTTCAGTACTTTCGTTATTTAATATAACATTTGTTTACACCTGTTACAGGGAACTTATTTCCTTTACTAGTTTAATTGAACTGTTTTGCATCTACACAGCTACAAAAAACGCACCACTCGAAAAACGCAAATATAGCTCAGAGTTAAACAAAAAACAAAACTAAGAAGTTTTATTTCTCTTGTAAATGTCAAAGTATATTTTCAATAACAGATCCTCGCGTTTCTCTAAATTTCTTTTAGTTTTCGCCTGTTTTTAGTTTCAATTTTGGGGAGGCTTTTATATTACTACTGCGGATCGGGGGCAACAGCTGTTGTTTAATAAAAATGCTAATATATTCTGAATACTCTGAACGTTTGGCGGTAAAAGTTTGGTGTGTATTTCTAAGATAAATTAACTTATATGAAGTTAGGTTAGGTTAATCTATGCTTCGGAGATCACCAAAAGACGACGTTTATTTACTGGCTTATTTATGTAAATCTGGAAGCGGTATCACTTTTAGCCGATGCACTTTACTGGATGTTAATGGGGGTAATTTTAAAGGAAGACTTCTTTGTTAGCTGGATGCTAGAGTAACATCTTGAGTGATAAAAAGGCTTGTCTGTGTGAAAATACTTGGTGTGGGGGGACGTCAGGAAGGTATTACCTTTTTCCCGTAATATTTCACCAGCTAAAATAATCACTAAACCTAATGATACAAAATTTAATAAAGAACAGCTTTTGAATGGACAGCCTAATATTATTTTAAATCACAAAAGTAATTAGTTTTACTGTTCTTTTGTTAAAATGGTCCAATGAATTTTTTTTTCAAACTATTAAAAAGTTAATCCTTTTAGTTGCATTCAAATCGGTTTAATAATTTGGACAGATCATTTAAGTTATCAAATTGCTTGCGACATTATAGCAAGTGATGTTATAAGCAAAGTTTTTTCTTATAAACGAATGACAGAATAATGCAAATTATTTTAACGTTATAAGAAAATTCTCCTTTGTAGCCATGTTGAACTGTATTAGTACGAATTATTTCATAATTTCCTGTAACTTAAAGTATAATATTATGTTTGTTCTTATATTTGCATAAAATTATCATAAAAACTATTTTTGAATATGCCGATGCTGGTTAATGTCGCTGAAATATAGATTTTCAATACAATGGTTTTTCAAAATTATGTTAAGCTGTTCCTTTAAATATTATGTATATTACACAAATATTTCTGCATAAAAAATGCACAGCATTCATAAGAATCCACATAATTTCCCAAAAATTCATAAAAGTTCACATAATTTCACAAAATTTTCACATAGAATTGTGAAAAATAAAACTAAAAGGATAAAACATATCAGGTTGTAACGAAAGCTTTCCGCCATATCTACCTGAAAAACTAGCTTCTAACTCCTTAGATAACTGTTTTTGAACTTTCGGTACCAAACCTGCACAGTGTCACATGATACAACAATAGTACTTAAAGCTGTACTCATAATTCGTTGATATTATGTAGCTGACTTTTTGCAACACAACTGGAAGTAAATGATGGTTCTAATCCTCTAGAGTGATAGTTCCATTTGAGACACCTTATACTTAATGATAACTATATTTTTTACAGATTTCACAGCACAATGTTATAAAGTAAACCTCTTTCTTTCAAATGCCAAAAATCGTTTGACAAAATATGAGCAAATACGCCAACGAGAACTGTGTGCTGACGATGTTTGCGGTGGCGGGAAACTTTCGTTACAACCTAATACTTTGTCATCTTAAGCATTTCGTAAAAATTCATATCGCACAAAAAGTTCTGTGCAAAAGTTTTCTGTTTTAATCCTTAAACTCACTTATATTTTTCTATGAGATATAAAAATAATCATAGACTACGATAAAAATATAAATCATTGTGTTTTATTAACTTAATCGTTGTAAAGATTTTTTTCTTTAATACGTACTTCAGCAAGAAAATTCTCGAATATGTGTACGGCTTCATAGACATATTTCTAAGACTAACTTTTCAGTATTTTATTAGTTGCACAGAATACACATCATTTAATTTTGTTTTAACTTTATTAAAACAATACTGACTTGAAATTTAATGTAGCATATCAATTTAAGGATTGCTTACATACCATTTGATGAGGAAGGAGAGAGAAAGTAGTTAAGCAATTTTCAAAATGTTTGACAAATACATATAAATTATCGATACTATTTTACTATGAAATTTTCTTCTGCATAATAATCCACTTCTTTAGTTTTGAGAATAGGCAAATAAGTCTGGGATTGTGGCTCATTGGTTGCTAGAGAGCCTACCACGCAATTGGCTCGGGTTCGATTTCCGTCACAATTGCTACGATTACTCGTTTAAGAAAAGATTAGACACGGTGGCTATTGCGACAATTTCTCTCGTTTCGTACCATGCTACCTGGTAAGGGTTTCCCAATTCGATAACCAAATACAGAAGAGTTTTCCGACGAAAGACACCCCAAACGACGATTATCTCTACTCCTCTTTTAAGGGCAAAAGGGCAAAATTGAGCTGTGATACATTTTTACTCCCGTATGTAAGAAAATATATATGTAAACTAGAAGATAAAGCCCGTTCTGGATACAATTACAACTGTCGTTTGGAAATTAATACATTAGGCTATTTCAAAGGAATTGAAATCGTGAAAATTGCGCATCTGTGTGAACTATACGTACAGTTTGCTAGGAGTAAACTTTTCTATGCTAGAAGATCTATTTCCTAGGTAAAAACGGAATAATGTAATTATTATTTCAAATCAAAGAAACCTGATTTGAAATAATTACATTACAGCGTTTTAAATTTGCACGCTAATGTATTTTAATGGAATTACCGCCAGAAGGCGATTTTTAGTCTCAAACTTAGAGACCATGAGGAAAAGTCTTTCGACTTTTTAATGCATTTCTAAACTCGTGGCATCAAAATGGCGCAGATCTCACATACGATAGCTTACTTTCTTCACTCGTTTTACAGTTTCTTAAATATCGAAAGCTTTCTGGTGGTGAAAAGTATGCAATTTCACTTAAAAATTAGGGAACGGAACGATTTTCAGATTTTAGAAGTAGCGCAGATTTTTTTCTAAATTTTTTTGCATGATTATGAAAATTTTGAAGCACCGAGTGTGTGACCAAGTTTTTAGACCAAATTTTTAAAATCTGTTTGGATTAATGATGGTAAATATTTGTTTAAGTGATTGAACCGGAACTGTTAGTGAATCAGTGAGTCGGGAATCAGCGTAATTCTATATAGTAGGATAATGCATATACCCGTTGTCCCGGAACTTCGAGTAAAACTTGGAAAGGAGGAATGCGCCATGTTTTACTGTATGGTGCACATTTAAAAAGTCGTGATTTAATCTATACGTGTACCGCATAAAGATGTAAATTTTGTGTTTATTTGGATTTAATATCCAGAAAATTTTAGTCAGTACCTTTAAATTCTGTACATTTATTTGCGTAACTTAGTAATTTATTGTATAAATGTATAATCAACATTTAAAGAATAAAAACATAGGTCAGTATTTTTGGTCAATTTCGTATATATATATATACAGAGTGCCCAATAATTAACCGAAAATTCGAAACTGCAATAAATATTTACTGGGACGTCATACTGACGTAACATTTGGTGGCACAACAGACACGAAATTGCAAGCAGTTTTCAGTAAAAGTTCGCGTCTTTGCAAGCAGTTCAAAGTAGTAAGATGCCGAATTTGACCATCGAACAGAAGATTTTCACTTTCTGCTGAAATTACGGCTGTTTCTGCTAAAATTTCGTCCAATTCTGATGAAATTTCGGCCATCACTCTGCTAACTATTCATTCAGTTTTGGACAATTTATATCTTATAGGTTTCACCATATTGTTGCAAATAATGAGAAGCACGTCGAAACTCTTATGCATTAAAGCGGAATACGGGTACTTATATGGGAAATAAATATTTTTCTTTTATCTCTTATCAAATTCTTTTAAAAAACAATTCAAATGTTCAAATGTCAATCAAAAAAAAATATTGTGTTCTATTTGTTTTTTGTTATTAGCTTTTGTTCTGTTTTCTCTTTTTTGTGTGTGTGTGTTTGTAATTGTGTGTTTCTTTTTTTTATTATTATTATTTTGTTCGACTTTTCTTTGCCCCTTGTGGCAACATCTTGCTTGTTTATCTCTTTTCAGTTCCCTGTGTTGCTTGCGACGAAGGGCTTGGACTGATGAAGGCCAAAACAATTTTTGGCTGAAACGTGCGTATCTTCTTACCTATAACATCTTATGTGTGTTTTTTACAAAGTTTTTTATTTACTTTAATTCAAATGTTTGGTTAAGTGCTGGGTACCCCAGAATATACATATAAATTTTAAAGAAAATTAAAGAATTACTATGCAGCTGGAAGGCATGCATTAGATTTATGCACATGGTACTATAACAATAACCATGATTTATTAGTTGACAAAATGCAAAGCAAATTCCTTTGTACATACACTACCGGCCAAAAGTATTGCAAGTTTGAGAAATCTAACCATCGTTTCAAGAATAAGCCCAGAGTGAAATAGGAAATTTGCCAGATTTCGTATTTTTGAGAATTTATGTAGTATAATTGGAAATGATACATCTGAAAATCACCAAAAAACAAAATGAGAGCTTCCGGAACCAATAATTTAAGTTGGCACCATGAAACACAGAAGGAAGTGTTGTAAAACATTGTGGATTCCATTTAGAAAATAGTGGCAGTTGCTATCAAAGTCAAGGATGCTCAGCAACAAAATAAATGATTTTTAGTTCAATTGAATTTATTTATTATCCTCTTTTTGCAGAATAACTTGAAATTAATTCTTTATTTAATTTTATTTCGGCGAGCCAAAATCGATTATGATTTCTATAATAACTTAATTATTTTTTATGCTATTTTTTCAATAAACTAAGTAATTATTTTTGTTCTTTAACTTAATGCTATCTTGTAATTAATTTAACATATTAACATTAAAGAATATCAATTATACTGATTTTTAATTTTGAGCGGGGGAAAGGGGGCTAAATCTTGAAAAGGCTTAGATTTCTGAAACTAGCAATACTTTCGGCCAGTAGTGTATATATGAGGGCTTTTTTTAATAAATTTTTTTTCTAAGCACATATTTGTACTTAGAGATTGTTTTTAATTCTTCAAAGCACTATCTTCATCCATGGAACATGGAGCAGCAACTCCCGTTACAGATAAAAATCCAGAAACAAAAATCACCTTTTTAAGGTGGTGACATTCATTGAATTTCTACGGCTGAAATTTCGAAAGTAAGTGTCGTAAATTTCTAAAGCATTTGTCGTATCTCGCGAGATAAACAACTATAAAACTGTTGCCAGTCCCCGGAGGATTAAAAGTTTCCCAAAGAAAGCCCCTTTTAGAGGCTCTGGTGGAATTCACTTCACTTCCGGGCTAATATTGGCCACGTGAAGCTTTAACGTGACCCATAAAACGGGACTTTCAGGGCGGTTTCTAATATAGAATAACCAGAAGGCATAAGCTGAGTATTTAAATGCTTTCGTAAAATGTTTTTCAGAAAAAGCACTTTAGGGTAAATGGAAATTCGATAGTTCTAGGTGGCTGTTCTGGAGCTATCGTGGAATATAGGTTGGTTACGGAATGGTAAATTTAGTTTTAGAATGGGGAATGATTTGAATATTTTCCTCGGTGTGAAAAAGTGCGGATAAAGAAAGGTTTCCTTTATCACGAAATATATTCGAGGAGTATTCTGTTGCTTATTATTTTCTTTCATCTTCTTTAATTCATCTTCTTTAATCATCTTATACTTCAATGGACTGATTACTTCGCAGGTATAAATACAAATTTATGTACAATGTGCGTCAAAAATTCGCGTAAAATTTAAAAACTGATTAAAAGACGAAGTAATTGTTATAAAAAAAATTCCTGTTAAATTTTTGGTCTGAAAAATTTACCGTTAATTGGCGCTGACATGAATAATGGGAAACATTCTGGTTCAAAATCATCTCTTTTCTCTAATATAATATTAAAGAAAATCGCAAATTTTATTAGTTTTATTAAATGAATTTTCAAAGTTTAACGCAGTAAGAGTGTGTAAAAAGTTCCCGATGTAAACTTAAAAATCAGCAATAAGGAAGAAATCATTAAACAAATCGCATTTTATATAAATAGGATGAGAAATAGATCTGCGTAATACATATTTAGTACATATCTTGTATGCATTCAAAATAATGAACAGTCAAAGAAAACAATAGCGCGATTTTTTAATATGAATTTGTTTTGTTCACAATAACTATAAATTCTTAATTTATTTAAAAGAAAAGAAAGAGAAACATACAAAAACGATTTTATACGAATCCTTCCCCAGTCAAGCTATTACTTCTGGTAACTTCAGAGCAGAAATTATCCTAACATAGTTGTTTTCAAAAGAATTTTGCATAAAATATTTGTATAAGAAAGTTGCATAAAATATTGTAATAAGAAAGTATTTTATTTTTAAAAACCAATGATTAAACTTCAATAAATGATTGACGTTTAAAATATTTCTACTTTATTGAACTAGATCTATTAAATTATAAAACCTGATACTTTTGCACAGGCTATTTAAAATGAAAAAATTTTTGGGTTAACAAAATATCTCCTTGAATAAAAAATATGTGTATAAATTTAACAAAGCACGACTAAATTTTTCTTGATTTAAACCTTTTTCCTATAAAAACGTGCCTGCCATTTTTTTAAAGCCGATAAAATAAAGCGGACTTTGCATAAAGTTAATGTGCCACACGTGGATTTGGATAACAATTACTAATCAGTGTGGCAACGAATGTGTTTAATAAGGTATAACTAGCATATGAAAATGTTCATATAAGATTAGGTTTGCAGTTTATATTAGCATACAGCTATACAAGGAAGCATTTATAAACTATATCTACTAAAAACATAAAGCCTTTTTTCATACCAATTCAAGATTTTATTTTGAAAGTTTTGAAAGAATATGCTTATCTATGTCTAGACATAAGATAAAATATTAAACTACTTTAATTCTTTCTCTGTCTTCAGTATTTCCTTAGAGATTTAAAGAATGAAATACACGCTTTATCATTTCTTTGCCAATGTCTAGACGTTTGGTAATTAAATAAATACCCTTCTAAAGTAAAATCTATATTCTATAATTAATTAGTACTATATATTCTGTAATTAATAAGTATTAAAGAGTAGATTAACTTGCATTTTCTATAATTAATAATCTTTTTTTTCTTTTGGAGAAGCGGTTTAAAGAAGAAATTCTTAAAATTTTTTATGTTTCCAATGCATTTTGTTTTCATCTAATTTAGAAAAATGTCTGGATAAGAAAAAATTAAGTACTTTGTAAAATGATCCAATAAATATATATATATATATATAAACTCGGCTGTTCGAGCCTCATCAGGGGGAGACCCCGCTGAACCCCCCTACTTTTTTAGTTTCATTATTGCCATATTAAAACGATATTAATTGACTATGTCATTTTATCTCTCATCTTCCGTGTGTTTCGCCTGGTAACCCTATGTTGAATTTTTTATGATTGTAACCCATTTATAGAAAAATACATGTGATGCATATTCTACAGCTTACGAAATACTGTAACAATAGATTAAAGCTGTTGTGAACTAATAGTATTTAAATATATGTAAAAAATACATGTGATGCATATTCTACAGCTTACGAAATATTTTAGTAATAGATTAAAGCTGATGTGAACTAATAGTATTTAAATATATGTAAAATTATGTCGCGTTTTTGGGACACATTTTTCGTACAATTTTCAATAAAGGGGGTGAGAGATAAAATGACATAGGTATTAATATTGTAAAATTTTTGGTGGATACAAGAGGTCCACTGTGTAAAACTCCACCAACCAAACAGACCCACTTTCCTGCCTATGAATTTAGAGTTTCGGAATCAAATTGTTAAAGTGGCATCCACATGCCGAAAAGGAAGCTGCAAAGTTCCATACAGTTAAAAGAAAATACTCTTCTAGAAGTTTCTTTTTTTCTTTCTAGTGGCCAGGTTAGCGACCTACTGTAAGCTTGGCGGCTACAAGGGCATCAGATGCTTGTCATTCCAGTATGGAGGTGCCTATTAGGCAGACCAACGTTGTCCCCCATGAGTGATCTAATAATTTTGAACCAATTACAGATGAGAGACCTAGCACCTGGATTAGCACACCCCAGAGATATCGTTTGGGCAGGGAGAACAATCGAGCAATGACACATTTTATGTGGGCCAGTTCCCTTTAGCGTATATGGTTCCACAGTAGTACAGCCAATAGAGTATTCACCCTCCCAAGCACTGGCCAAGCCTGTGCTGTTTCACTTTCCGTGTTCTTGTGGGAACTGGGCCACTGCGGAACATCTTCTAGAAGTTCCAACTAGAATTTTGTATATTTTTATGCATTAAATTATGCTGAACAAATTCATAAACTTTTATCTTAATTCAACATAAAATATTGTTCATTATTCAAATTAGCAGGATTTGAGTTAAATGTGCGGATTTTAAAGTTTCTGTTTTGCGATCTTGCTAAGAAAAATCTTAAACTGTTTTTTAACGTAAAAAAGACGTGTAGAATTGATGTTTTTTCTGCAGCTCGTTAAATTATTTTAAAGTTGGATATTACCAGTTATGTTATCCTATAGGATAAATTATTTTGCTATTTCACTCTAATATGCATAGTTTTTGATGTTTTGTCTTGGTTTTCTCTCTACCGCAGTGGTTCCCAACTGATGGTCCGCGAATCACTGGTGGTCCCTGAACAAGTTCTAAGTAGTCCACGAAGCAGTGAGTGTTTAAAAAATAACTGTGCCTTTAAAACTTCATGAAGTAAAAATGCAAAAAACGTAATTGTCTACGGTTGCTTTTAGTAGACAATTAAGAGGATGGTGGACATTCAAAAGTTTTTTTTTTTTTTTTTGGTTTAATAAGATAGGATTATGAAATTTTGTATTTTAATATATTAAACTAAAAGCATTATAAACAACTGAAAAAAATTTAAAATAAATTCTAAAAATATTAAAAATTAATTAATTTTTTAGTTTCGAAAAAATGCCCCATGTGCTTTAATTTTAACTTTTCTTTAGTAATTTTGTTTTATAATAGCATAAAAATATATTTTTAAAAAGTCTGTGTATCGGTTTATGATTCGGCCGAGTAGTTAATTTTTTAGAAATATTTTCATGGATATATACCAAACTCCCGAAATTTTTCAGTTTTCTTAAATAAAAGTGAAATTTCATAATCGAAATTTTGACCATATTTAAAAAGGATACACAGATTTATTGTAATATATGAGAAGAATGTTTGTAGTAAATTTTGTACAATTCCGACCAAAATTAAGTCGCATAGAGCATTTTGAAGGCAAGAAAATCACAAAAAAAAATTGATTTGAAGAAAATACAGTTTAAAGTGTAATTTTCCGTTTATCTTTAATACCGTCTCTTCTGAATAATTTTATTTATGATTTTACTTTAACAAAACATATTTTTAAAATAATTTCATTCGAATATTAGCTTATTTTGTAAAACGTTCAATAAAAGTTGTGACGTGTTTATTTACGCGTTTGTTTGCATTTTTGTGGACATTTAACTGTCCCTTTTAATTTTTTCAAACCCTAATATCTTTTTAAAAAATTGCCGTAGACATACGCGGTTTTTTCTCCATGGTTCAGATTTAACTGTAGAATATTTGTATGTAAAAAAGAAAAAACAAATTTTTTTGGGCCAATTTTGATGATTTGGGTGTCCATCATAGTTTAACAAGAAAAAAAATGTTTCATAATCCTTGCAATATAAGGAAGAATCCAAGAGTACCACATCTACTCAAAGAATCACGGGCTAATAAATCACATTAACGCCGGAAAGGCAGAAGTAGAAAGCGTAACACTTGTAATTCATTTCCTAATTCCTTTTTTTTTAAATAAGAAAATGTGAAACACTTTCAAATTTTAAATACGCACTAAAGTGCCATATATTAAAAGCGTATCATAATTTATGCGTCGTCCCTATTTTTCTTCCTTATTCCATTAATTTGGAAAGTGTATCATTATTCATGAATGTCCCGCATTTTGCTTCTTTGTTTCATAAAACCCATCTTTGGAATCGAAATCTATCTTAAAATCGCCTACTTAAAACTATTTTACAATCTTCGCCAAGTATATTAGAACTATACTTCACCGTTTTAAATATTGGTTCGAATGTGAATCATAGTCCATGAATGTGCCGTGTTTCTCTTTCTTGGGTTGATTCTTACTTTAACGCCCCTACTCTCGCCAAGGTAGCGATCATTAAATATATGCAGTAACCATGACAATTTTGTGTATTTATGTGGCAATCGTAATTTAAAATTAAAATAGCGCTTTGTTACAACCTGTAAGTACAGCATTCCGTTATATTTTTATTTGTTTTGTGTTGCCAATTAATGTAGTTTTAATAATTAAGTGTCTTCAAATTCCATAACTCGTGCGTTTTTCGCTCATTTGTTCACTTTAGTTTTCATCTAGTTCTTTTGGCAGCACTGAAAATTGAGCATAACTCCTAGAGACCCATGACTGCAAAGCTCGCCATTACATGATTTAGAAATAAGAATAAACATTAAAACGCAAAAGTGCTTAGCAGCCATCTTTGATCCGCCATTTTCTATGGAAGCACACATGAGAGCTTTGGGTTTTTCAGGTTTTATTTTACTTGCCATAAAGAGCTAATTTTGAAAATTTCAGCTCATAATGAATTACTTGCTTACTAAACACTAAATTTACTAGTCTATATATAGAGCAAAAGTACTCTGTACATTTGAAATGGGGAAATTTACACACTCGTATCACTAGGTGATTGGTTTTCAATTGTCCAGTGAAAGGTTTGCACGGTGTTTTATCGCATTTCATTGCTGAACGAGGTTCAGTACTTGGCCCAGAAACCGAAATTCCATCTCAAAACGATGGCTGTGTTGTAGACTACAGACACAAAGTAAGCCAATGCAATAAAGCGATGCTTGGGATTTAATCTAACCCGCGTGATCAGGCCAAATGCCTAAATTTAACCATAACACAATGAATCAAATACGAAATTTTCGTCCGCATATCGGCCAACGGTCTGCCCATTGGCAAGTGATACTTTGAGCAATTTCACGTCCGCGGTGACATAAACAATGTGTATCCGTTACACTTTCCTTGTGTATGGTCCAATTCCTTTTTATTGGCCTAAAGCTGCATGGCCGGAGGTAACCCGGCCTGAAATTGCTAGTAGGGTAAATATTATTAAAAGGCATGTGTTTATGAAAAACTAAACAGGTCAATGCGTCAGTGATTGGCATCATATGAAAATTGTTTTCGGCAATTTTTTTCCTGGCACTTGATAGAAGCGATTGCAATGCAGGGCCACGCAGCTAGTCTTTCATATTCCAAAAGATCAATGATCAACTAAACAAATATTTCTAAATCTGTGCAACTGGAAATTCTTTTAAATAGCTTTCTGAACTAGTCTGATCATTAATTAAGCATTTTTAAGAACCAAGATTCCGAAATCACTAATATTCTAATGACTAGATCATGTTGCTCAGAGTAACGCGAAGAAAATGAAGCCACATTTTTGTTTCGTTCAGTTAAAGAGATAAACTAATTAGAGTGCAAACTGATAAGGAGAACTACTCTGTCAAATGACTATTTTTAATTCTCATAGTTATTCTTTCGTGTAATTTTGGGGATTATAATTACTAATATTTTCAACTATACACCTTTTTTTAAAGAATATCTATTGAAAAGAAATGTCTTTAATGATCTATAATTTAAGATCATGTGAGTCTAAATGAAAATAACATTATTAACAACTTTTAGTTAAAAAGCTAAGTTTTTTGTATTAACAAACCATTAGGAGTCGTACAAAAATAAGGTTCTTTTGTATTAATTAACCTCTACTAGATTTGACTTCTAGAAGTTTTTTTTTTTAAAGGTATACTTATCCATGTCTAGACAGGAGATAAAATATTATAATATTTCGAATCTTATTTTTATCAGAACATCTCAGATAACTTTCAAATATAAAACAGCCGTTTTATCATTTCTTTATTTAGTCTAGAAGATGTTTGAGTAATTAAAGAAATATCTTTTATGAAGAAAATTGCATGCTGTAATTGCTTAGCATTTAAGTGCATAGCTTATGGTAATTTATTTAGAGAAAATCTACAGAAATCCTAATAAAATATTTAAGGGGACAATGGAACATAAAAAAGCTTTTCTGTATTTAATAGCCAATCGATTTACAATTTTATGAAGATGCTATTCGGAACTATATATTGATATGGTATTGTGTAACTATGGAAATATATAAATCAAAGTTAATATGTGCGTTTCATTGATTAATAAATATGTTTAATACTAATTAGTGGCGATGTCTTTTATCTAAAAACGCTTAGCTATAAAGTTATTTTGCAGCAGTACAACTCCCGATTATATGTTGCAAAACTGTAAAAACCTACTTGGGAACGCTTAAACGGAAAGTACTACCTCACCCACCTGCAACGCCTGACATTTCTAATTCCAATTATCAATTGTTCTGATTGATGGTCAATGGCCTGGTCATTATCGCAGAGCCATTTTCATCACATTCTTCAATGTATACTGATGCCTTCAGTGATATATATATTTCCGATATTAGCAGGATGTGATTAATGCATTTACTTTTCTAAGAAGTATTAATAAAACAATGAAAATTTCCCATTTTATTTTGCTATCACTAAGCATTTTGTGAAAAATTAAATTTATTATTCACGAAATTAAAATAGGAAAATAAATTGTTGCATGTGTATTTTTACGACCGACAAACTGCGACTGCCCTGAACAAGGGATGATGACAGAACTTCCATTCTGGTGAAGATGCCAAAAGATGGGTTTACTCTTTGATAGCCCATGGACATCTAATACTATAGACAACGCATCCCGAGACCAGCACACAGAGCGCAGTAACAAGAATGTGCCACGTGACTATATGAGTGAGGTGATGATTAGTGATGTGCCGTTCGAATGATTTTTTTAATTGATTACTACTGCTTGAAGATAATGAATAGTCGATTAATTGAATAGTGAATATTCGCAATTTCCACTATTCGAATAGTATTCGCGATTTCTCTTCGAATAGTAATCGCAGTTCCACTATTCGAACAGTAATCGGAGTTCCAGTATTCGAATATTTGAATAGTAATAGCAATTAGACTATTTGTATATTCGAATAGTAATCGCGGTTTCACTATTCGAATATTAAACGCGATTTTATTATTCGAAAAGTAATACCAATTAGACTATTTGAATATTCGAATAGTAATCGCGGTTTCACTATTCGAATATTAATCGCGATTTTATTATTCGAATAGTAATAGCATTTAGACTATTTGAATATTCGAATAGTACTCGCGGTTTCACTATTCAAATATTAATCGCGATTTTATTATTCGAATAGTAATAGCAATTAGACTATTTGAATATTCGAATAGTAATCGCGGTTTCACTATTCGAATATTAATCGCGATTTTATTATTCGAATAGTAGTAGCAATTAGACAATATTTGACTATTCGAATATTAATCGCGGTTTCACTATTTCGAAATCGATTATCTTGAATGCATTTAATAATCGATTAATTAGAATAGTTTCAGTCATTTATGCCTTTCACTAGTGGTAGTAATCTTTCGAACTCTCCAGGTTGCCGGATGCATCGTCTACTGTGTCAAATATGGGAAAGGTGGGCAAAATGATGTGGTAAGACAAAACGGTGTTTTTGATTTTCACGCATATCAAGTGCTGCCATCTCCAGGTCATTACAATAGGTTGTGCATAACGTGTCTTTGTTTTATTCCCACGTAGGATACTGCTTGCAGAGTCAGAAACAGATACACTCCAAAGATTTATTACTTTTTCCATTACCCTGATCTAAGGTAAATGGAACGTTAGGATAATGTTACCCTATCCCATAGGGGAAAATGGGGTAGTTTGTAGCTTTGGATATATTAAGATATTGATCCCAAAATATTCAGCGGATTTCAAGCTTCAATACTGCAGAATAACAACTAAGATTGTAAAGTTGAAACAGGTATTACTTGTATAGTTTATTTCTATTTGTCAAAGAGTTGTCGGCCAGAGTAACCCCAAGTAGCCCATTTCGCAAACCCTTCCCTTATCTATATGATAACATCAGAATCAGTGTTGTTTTTCAGATATGGCATTCAAAAGACTGCCAGGAAAATAAGAAAAAGTAGTGGCTAGCGTCCATTGTCACGAAAAAAGCAAAAAATTAGCCGAATTAACAACAAAAACAAACATTACACAAGTATAAAAATAATTTGAATGCACAAAGTTGCTTTAACTATAAAAATCACTTACAAATGAGATTTACAATGAACTAGCTGCATTTAAATAAATGTATTCGTTCAGAAGTCTAACGAATCAGATCTCTGCTCGAACCGTCTTTTAAGTTGTCAATTTGGTGCAATTACTCCTGTCACATAAATTGTAATAAATTTTCAGGGAACATTACTCTTATTTATTTCAGAATTAGCTATAAATATATCTAAATTAGTTTTGAATTTGCTCTTAATCAAAGCTCGACGGCAAGGAAAGAAATTAATTTCAAAACTCCAGAGTGGAACTAAAAGCTTTTTAATTAGTGTTCGGAGCGCCATCCAATTGAAGCTGTTTCAGCGATAAAATGGGAAACATATTGCATTCATTATTGAAACTGTCGCTAAGAATTTAAATTCCATTTTCAACAACATTGTTAACTTTATTCAGTGAATATAACGGATGAGGGTAATAAAGTAAAAGTGTTAAATGACTACGAAAAACTATTTAATAATTTGCTATTTTTAGAGTAAGTCTTAGTTTTTTAATTTTCTTAATATTTTTATTGTTTTATAATACACTAGCTGAAGTACCCGTTCTTATCTCGGGAATGAATGGACTTTTTGATATTACGATTTATGGTGATTACTATTAATTGTAATAAACAGATATAGCAAAATGGATATCGCATTATATTGTGCCCAATAATCATGCATACCGAATTTCAAGGCAATCGTTTGTACGGTGCAGAAGTCCATGCGGCGTAGCGCAATCTAGTGGCGAGTTTTAGCAAAACGGATACGGCGAAATATTCTTCGCATTCAGATACCGATGTATACGAATTTTCATGACGATCGACTGGACAGTCCTGAAGTTCGTGTGTTGACGCGACATCTAGTGGCAAGTTATAGGAAAATGGATAGCGCCAAACTCTTCCCCGTGTTCAAATATCTATGTATACCTATTTTCACGATCATTTGCACAGTCAAGAAGTGATACTAATCTATACTATAAGTCATCTAGTGGTTAATTAAAGTAATGATTTGCTACAGCGCCGTCAAGTGGCGAGTTATAGCAAAATGGATAACGCCAAAATATTTTCATTGTTCAAATAGCTATGTATACTGATTTTCATAGCGACCGTTTGAATGGTCAAGAATTTGGCCTGCTGCAACGTCATCTAGTGGCGAGTTAAAATAATAATGCATTGCAGTGTCATCTAGTGATGAGTAACATCAAAAGGAACGCAGTTAGAATATATTCTTCGTGCTCAAATGTGTAAGTATAAAAAAATTTATGTCGATCAGTCGAACGGTATAGAAGTTGATGCGTTGCAGCGCCATTTAGCGGCAAGTTACAACAAAATGGATAGTGAAAAATATTCTCCGTGTTCTAATATTCGCGTGTACCAAATTTCATCGAAATCGGTTGGACGATATTCGCATAGCAAACGGCTAAATGGTATAGAATTCGACGTTGTGCTGCGCCACCTTGTGGCAAGTTAGAGGAAAACGGATAGCATAAAAAGCTTCTCCATGATAAAAGACTTAGGTGAACCAAATTTCATGGTGCAACGGTGCTCAACGGTGCTGGAGTTTTTCAACCTCATACACTTATACCAACATTCATTTTTATCTATAACCAGTGTCATTATAAATACCAGTCTCAAATAAAATCCAGTTTCAAATTTAAACCTCGCCAACGTGCCAACATACGCCTTTTTGCAAGAGTTTTATCAGGGAATCATTCGAAGCATTGACTTATCAGCAATCAATATGGGAAATGGTTCGACCACCAAAAAGTGAAGCACGCATTTATTTGAAAAGTGGAATACCTTAATACAGCCGATTTTTTTAAAACTATCAACTATAACGTGTTTTATTCATCGTTACTCCGATGTACTAAATGAGAAGATTTCAATTTTCTGAAATTTGGCGGAATTCCCCCAACTTAAATCAATGTACTCAATTGGCGAGAATTCTGTAGATAGATTGCTTGAAATCCCTTAATAACTGCATTATTTCTTCACGGATCATTCGCCGCCAAGCCGAAAACTGTGCAAACCGCTAGAACTCACTTTCTGGGCATTTGAGCCATTTTATTTTTTCGCCAAACTAAAAAATTTTACATAGCCTCGGAAAGCTTCAATTCTTATTGTTTTGCGTATAAAACATTTCATTCCTGCTCTGATTTCCCATGCACACGATATTATAATAAAAAAATAATAATCTTACAAATATAAACTAACAAAAAAAAATCATTATTATTCTTTTATTTTTACTTTGAGAATTTAAAACATTTTATTCGGCAAAATCGCCACTCATGGCAACCACAATGCTTATTTCAGACTTTTTTGACTACAGGGGTTACAATTACGGAAAGCTTTTTGCGTGGAGAACATAAAAAATGTCTTGAATTCCGGGAACGGGTGGACTTTCAAAGTTTTAAAGTGGACTATGATTTATTCTATATTATTTTACATATCTGTGCAAAATTTCAGGCTGATAGGTCCATTTTTGTAGATTTGTATACGAATCAAATCCACAAACAAACAGAATTTCATTTTTATTTATAAGGATGATGTTTTTAAGTAAAAATAAAACGTATTAAATAAAAATTAAATTTATAACAACCGAGCAAGTACAAAGTAAATACAATCTTTTGTGTATTTCATTCATAATCAACAAATATTTATCGAAAGGCTTCATGATTATTTTCTACAAATAATATCCAACGCAATTCCCAGATGGCACTGTGACGTCCCTATATAACTATATGTATTTTGTGACTTAGTTCGACGCAGAGAAGTAGTTTTGACGGAGAAAGCAGCTTGGAATAATTTTTGTAACGTCACATGGTGACCTCATGGACGTCACATACATGGCCTGCATGGATATACAACGTCACATATGTTTGTTACACAGTGACGTCTCATTAAAAAAAATACAAGATTTAATACTAACATCCTAAATAGCACTGTTCTGTCTCCAAATGTACACACACTGGTTACGTTATGACTTCATGTGACAGTACATTTAAAATCGCAAACAGGTTTTGTCAGCCGACATATATCTACTTGGAACAGTTTGTGTGGCCACTCATGGTGACCACCATAGACTTAGAAATAAATTAATACACTTAGAAATTATACTGCGACTTTGCTCAGCAACATGTCTGTCACACAGTGACGTCACATTGTGACTAATTATGAATTGAATTGGGACTTTAATCTGTAACGACACGTTTTTGACACAAAGGGACGTTACAGAGGGCTCGCACTTACATCATATTTGCGAAGTGACGTATACGACGGAATGTAATATCTCCGCAACGTCACTACCAACATGATTGCTGTAAGGGTTAATTTGTCCTCATCGAAATTTATAGTTCCCAATTATCAAAAAATTCATATTGTTCAATTTATTCTGATGCATTTCTTCTAATTGAGGAAAACATTTCAGTAAACACTTTCCGAAAACTCACGTCTGCTCGCTTATGCTTCATAATATTCATAATGTTACTGGCACTCTCTAAGAAATCATATTTACATTTCTAAAAATATATTCTGCCATCGTCTCTTGCCATGCATACATTAAAACTGAATTTCTAACTTAACGTTCTAGGTATGCATCTATAATAATTTCTTCGGTATTTCCAGAATTTCGTTAGATGGTTATCATGCAATAGACATCAGACATTTAAAGAACACATTTATTTTTAAGTTAACCTTCTATTAAAATTGAGAGAAAAGATAAGAAAATGCATGTCTGTGCCTGTCTTAAACTGGAGACATTCTAGCATTAACTCATTTTAAAACTATATTCAGAAAACTCATTTTGAATGCATTTAATAGTGATATTAAGTTTTACTTCGGTGCCATCAAATATGATCAGCGTTATGTAGCAAGTACATTTTTAGAATTAAACTTTAAGTTTTTAAATGTTCTCTTTTGAAATTTGAGTATTTTTGATGCAATCGAGTTCAAATGGTGCATAATCATCTTCATCTTAAAGAATGATACTATACGAAGACTAAATTCAGCGTGGCCATAAAAAACTTTGTCGACATATGAATCATTAGGGGCCGGTCTGTTCATCCGATCTAGATGAAATTTCAGAGATAAGTTATTCAGAGCTATGTACTAGATATTCTGCGAACGGCAACAAAGCGACGCCAACGGTTGCTGTTATAGATACAGAAACTCAAAATTTTCGAATGGAAACTCCTATTATTTCCGTCGCAGAATGCTCAATGTAGGTGAAAACCCTAAAGAGCGTTGGAACGGTAAAAAAAAATGTATACGTTGTGTGCGCACAAAAACAGCTCGGTGAATGGCCAATACAAACACGATCGGAGGGCACGGAATAGATTGGCATATGACAAGATGCCAATGACAGAACGACGTTCGTCAGATCAGCATACAAAATTGTTATGTTATGTACGTACAAAAGTAGCTGAACTTTTGCTTTGTCCTTTAGTGATTGGGACAAACTTTAAAGGGAGATAGTGCACGATGTAAGGATTCAGAATCCCGTTTAAATGTGTTGTCGGAAACGTCATCTTCATGCAGTGTTGAATAATCCCTTTAGAGCGTGTATCGAAATAATAATGCAATTTCCGACTATTCTTCGTCAAGTCTAATGTATCTTTCCCAAAAAACACTAAAATTGATAGTTTAAAAAATCCCATTTTATTAAATTCATGAAATTTTTGAATTCAATCCATCGTTTGTGAAACTTGGATAAGAACTCATACGAACACTTTGACACTCTCCTCAAAGTGATTACTAACAGGTAAGTATAACCTGCATTTTTAGCCCTTTATTACAATGCAATTCGGATGCTTTAAAATGTGCCCTACCTCCCCTTAAATTTTGTCCCAATCATTATAGGATACCCTGTATAATTGTGCTGTACGATGAACGACAACAGAGGCCCCACCATTGCCGAGTGGATAAAAGACTCGAAATGGTAGTCGGCTGAAGTGCGAAGTCCCAGCGTCTGGCCTATCGCGTGGCTGTTGATCTAATGGTCTGGTGTTTTGGTCGATTTTCTTACGTAGATGTAACGTAAATAAATACCCGTTAGAATCCCTTAAAATGTCCTCCGACCAAGGCACCCTCCATTCTTGGCAGATAGCACTTGCGTTGTCCTGCCGTTTTGCAACATAACGACAGCAGAATAAAAAGCAAGGAGCTACTTTTCCCGTAGCTGTACATTTTTTAAAAATGTATGATTAATTCACATCAATATTTATTTTTCACTTGTGCCACTGACCAATAATTCAGACACTGCGATTTACATTTGTCCCACCATGGCCGAGTGGATAAGACACTCAAAATGGTAGTCGTCTGAAGTGTGAAGTTCCAGCGTCTGGCCTATCATGTGGATGTCAATCTGGCGGTTTGGTGTTTTGTCAGTTTTCTTCAGATGTAACGTAAATACCCGTTAGAACCCCTCAAAATTTGCCAAGGCAACCTCTGTCCTTGGCAAATAGCACTTGCGTTGCATTACCGTTTTGCAGCATAACGCCAGCAGAATGAAAACCAAGGGGCTCTTTTTCCCATGGGAAAAATAGCTGTACATTAAAAAAATGTATGATTAGCTGTACATTAAAAAAATGTGTGATTAACTAGTATCAACATTATTCTTCACTTGTGCTACTAACCAATAATTCAGACACTGCCAATTTATTCGGTTGTGTCTTAGTTCCTTGTAGTATTAACAGTGATAAAAGCTCCATAAATTTAAGGTTTCGATTTCTGCGCCAATTTCAGAGTTTTGAAACGCCCGTTCCTTTAGTTAATAACTCATAAAAATCTTCATGAACCTATACATGCACTATGTTACATTGTCTCGGAAGATTACTCGGACATTTTACGGCCCCAATAGCTTCGGACAATGCTGTAAACTGGAGATTCCTTGTAAATATCACCTATTTCGGACTGCGGATTTTATTGCCAAATTTACACAGGTATACCCGCAATAAAACATAAATCTATAATCTCGTTAACACCGTGATGGGTATTGCAGTGTGACGCTCTCCAAATGACGTTTCTGAGTTGTAAAAGGATTTTAAAGCGGTAGTAAATATATATTCGAGAGTTGTAAATATGGAAACATCAACATGGATAATGTTTAATTCATAGTCAGCAGGGAAACTGGCCAGTACATTACTGAGGTTATGAGGAAAGTTAGGTGGCATTGGAACTTCATAAGTAAGTCATCCTTAATTATTTGGTTCAAGACATTTATTGCTAAATTAAATCAATAGTTTATTAATTGCATGAACAAGATAATTCTACATTTAGTTAGATTTAATAATAGCACAGTGAATTCCGGTTTAACGCCACTGAAGGAACCGAAAAGATAACATTGCAGGAAAACTCTAAATTGGGGTTGGAGTAAAACAAAGTGTTGATAATGAATTAAAGTGTAATTTATGTTGCATGTCTTTTATGTTTATTTCTCTGCAATAATTTAGATGTTAGCTTTCAAAATTATTTTTTAAAAGAATGGGTTATTTTACTTTCTTTTTACTATTCGCATCACAAATTTCGTTTTCAATACATATGAGTTTTGTAAATTTTTCTCTTTACCTTAATTTTAAGAAAGTAAAAACGCTCATAAATTATATGTGATTTTTCATGGTCAATTAGATCATCATACGAGCTTACTAGATTCTGGAAAAAATGTTAAATGCGGAAAATGTAACTTTACTAATGAGATTTTTGTTAGTATTGGAAAACATTTTGGACCCATATAAAATGACGTTACAGGCTGGAAAATGTTAGACACTGGTAGCGTTGAATCGGGGTTTCGCTGTAACACTTCATTTAAGGATTTATGTGACTACCCTTCCCTTTAGCTTAAGCTTGATTCCTTTTACCTAACTCTAGTTTTTGCCTATAAACTTAAATTCCTTTAACTTTGAAAGGACACTCATACATGATAAGGCATTTTTTAATTCCACTGTTTTGAAATTAGAGTAAAATATCAATTACTTTTAGATTCTTTTGACAAATTTCGAAATCGAACTTACTCGATTCTGAAAAAAGTGCTAAATGTGGTAAATGTAACTTTACTAATGAGATTTTTTAACATTGAAATGATAGGTAAACATTTGGACCCATATAAAATGACATTACAGACTGGAAAACGTTGGACACTGGTAACGTTGAATCAGGGTTTTACTGTAATACTTCACTTAAAGGATTTCTGTGATTCACCCTTCTCCTTAGCTTAAACTTGATTCCGTTTGCTGAATTCTTGTCTTCGCCTATAAAATTATATTCCTTTAACTTAGAAAGCACTCTCATACTACATGATGGGGTATTTTTTAACTTCACTGTCTTGAAATTACAGTAAAATATAAATTTATCTAATTTTAGTTGCTTTTTTACAAATTTTGTCATTTTGTTTTCTGTTTACACTCCATGAAGCCAGCATTGTATTTAAGCGGGAAAGGGATCCTCGCTTAATTATTTTTAAACTTCATCAGATTTTTCATGTATTCGCCCATCGTTGCAAAGACGGAACGGTGAAGAAATTTCTTCTGTGCCCAGAATTTGCCTCCTGATATATCTTTTAACTAATGGGAAATAGCAGCTTAAACTTGGGTTTAAAGGGCATGATACATGCTTAACATAAACACAGTCAGTTCAGTACACGACTGCCTCATTCATTAGCGAATTACAATTGTTTTACACTTTTGTCAATCTTCGACACCTAGAGGGTTCCGTTCTTTTATTTTTGTGAGTTCTCTTTAATTTCATTTCATTTCCACCAAAATTTTAACGATGTAAGATAAATGTACCAGTTATGGGTCATGCATCTATAATGGTCCACTGACTTTGAAAAATAAAATACAAGTTCAGAAATAAAACTTGACTAGTTGAAACCCTTTTCTTCGAACATAAGAGGAATGAAATACTCAGTTGTCTTTCAGTCCTCTTCGTAAATAGTGTCTTTTTCTTCACAGAAGACGGCATTTGCCATTACTAAGGCCCAAAGTATTGGCCATTTTATTATGGTGGCTCCACGTACTTGGATATAGGACGATCATCGACTAGCGGCCGACGGGTGAAAATAGCGTCAGCCTTTTTGTAATTAAAATGTAGGAATCCTTTTAGTAATTAGTTATATAAGCGCCCTATTGAGACGAATCATATGATGCAATCCGCTGCTAGGCTCAGCGCATACGTGGAATCACGTGAGCCAGAACACCAATATTGTAGTTTCTTCTCACGGTCGGTGCTGTTCGAATCGATGGGATGTTCCGCTGGCTGATTCGCTCGGTCACGTTGTTACTATAATGCGGAATCTCCTTTTGATGACATTGTGATGTCACCAGGCGTTAACAGCGGCAGACGAAAAAGAAAGGCTCTAGTAGTGAAATATCAAGTATTCATGTGTAATCGAAGTTCGAATTCTTCTTAATAGATCTAGTTGCTCGGTAAATTTGTTATGATATGCACAGTGGTATTTTTTCTTATTTTAGAGTATACAAAGTTTATCGTTCTATGTATTACTATTTGCTACAAAAAGATGTAAATTGTTATTGTATTGTGTTTTTTGCATCTTATATTTGAGAGTTGAGTTTATTTAAAATATTTATCTGCTCTGTAAATGCCTCGCATGTCTAGTGTTCATGGATGCCATATTGGATGTTTTCTCTTTAAGGACTTTAATTCAGATGGAAGAAAAAGAAAATCATTCAGTATGTACTGAGTGATTTTCTACTACATCTTTCAGATATAGATTGCGCAAAAATGCTAATTTTAATGCCGAATATTTACCTGCAAACTCTATGAATAATGACTATAGATTTTGAAAATTTGTAATGTTACTGAAATTTTTTACAAGGGAATTATAGTAAAATTTACCGTCAGTCAAATTTTACAGTGAGAATGGATCCCCCTCTAACATAGCTGGACTCTTCTCAAATAAGCTAGCTATGTTCGTGGCACGACTAAATTGTGACGGTCACTTGATGGTCAATTTCTGATCACTGTACTATTAGGAATGTTACAATAGTGCTCAGTATAATCTTTGAACAATTCTGTGGCATTGTTCTTTAAGGCCTTATTACACGAACAAACGAACAAAATTTCAGGCGATTTTGTCGCTGCAACCAGTTGCCGAAACTCCTTCCGGTAAGTCGATGAGCAACCAGGATTGCCATAATAAACAAATTCAGCTATGCTCACAAACGCCTGAGATTCGCCGAATTGGCGATTACTAGAGCATGTAATCATAGGTAGCATATCGCCTCTCAGCAATCTTTTTAAATATTTAGGATCTCAAGCGTTCCATAAATGTGGAATTTCACATTTGCTTTCAATCAGATCTATTTCCATATCGCTATTCCATTTGAGATTCATTTTTCCTTCACTCATCACTACGATCGGTATCGTTGAGGCGTTCGCTATCTTTGTGAAGTAGGCATAGGAAGCACTGCAATTGGCTGGCATTCCAGTAAACCTGCAATATTTTCGCTTTTGGACGAAAAAGTAGGAGTTGACCGTTTCCTAGGTAACCGAGGGAAATTTCCAGGAAAGTGATTAACACAGCTGGTTGCAGAAACAAAATAGCCCAAAATTTTCTTCGTGTAATAAGGCGCCTCACCATGGCACAGTGGTTATATCACTGAAAATGGTAGACGGCCGAAGTGTGAAAGTCCCGGGTTTGGGTCCCATCGCACGGTCGTCAATCTAACGGTCTGGAGTTTTGGTAGGTTTTCTCCAGATGTAACGTGAATACGCGTTAGAACCCCTTAGAAAGTCCTCCTACCAAGGCATCCCTCATCTTAGGCAGATACCCCTCGCGCAGGTTTGCCTTAATCATACACAATCTAATCGTGTAATAAGGCCTTTAGTTACGCGAGATGCACACATACATGCGTTCGTATAGACGACACGCCGAAACTAGTCGAAATAGATTCAGGGATGGTCAAACTTTGACTACTGAAATTTTCCGAGATCGCAGTGCCTCTTTTATCCCGAACAAAAATGCAAAAGTTAAAATATGCAAGTTCCCCAAATAAATTTCTTTTCTCTAAAAAGCTTGGTTTAAGTAAAAAAAAAAAAAATAAATACTTTACATAATATATTTATAATATTTTACACATCAACCTCTTGCGCACCAGGGACGTACGTGCATGCGTTCGTGGTATTAGTGCAAAGACTTAACCTTTGTCTACCTGATATTCTTAAGCACAAAGTATAATTGTTATCAAGTAGTCTAACGAGTGATTTTTTTCACATCTTGATAACATTAGCCTTCACTTTCACTCGGTTAACAGAATTTAATCCTTTAAACTAAGCAGAATATAATAATCTGGCATTACGGTCAGTTTATAGATAAATTGGCCTGGTGCGCATGGGGTTAATAATATTTATAAAATAATATTTTACTAATTTAATAAAAATTATTCCTAGAGCTTTAAGGTGATATGGTTAATGTTCTGTTTCGCAAATATGCATCGCAAAAAGGCATCAAGATATTGACTTTAAGTAATCATGTTCCAAAGAAAGAGTTAAAGAAGAAACTTGTTTAACTATTTGGAGTTTGCGTTAATCCGCTTTCCTTTACTATCGGGACTTAATTCCTTTTGGGGAAAACAGTCTCGAAGAGTTCCAGAAGTAAATGAAAAGAACGAAAATAATATAAAAGCATCAGTATATAACACATCTGTTGATATGATTTAAGACTCGAACCATTTGAATTTATGTCTGTACTAAGAAGAGCTTTTATAGTCAGTTTTATAATAATCGTAGTTTTAGTTCCATGTTTATGTATCATACGACTATACATAAATATATAAACTCGGCTGTTCGAGCCTCGTCAGGGGAGACCCCCCCCCTGATACCCCCTAATTTTTTAGTTTCATTATTGCTATTTTAAAACGATATTAATTGACAATGTCATTTTATCTCTCATCTTTCGTGTATTTCGCCTGGTAACCATATGTTGAAATTTTTATGATTGTAACCTATTTATAGAAAAATACATTTGATGTATATTCTACAGCTTACGAAATACTGTAACAATAGATTAAAGCTGTCATCAACTAATAGTATTTAAATATATGTAAAAATATGTCGCTTTTTTGGGACACATTTATCGTACAATTTTTAATAAAGGGGCTGAGAGATAAAATGACATAGTCATTAATATATATACTGCGTGCTTCAAAATAGATGTTAAAGCGATTACCTTTTAAACCGTAAGTGATCGAACACACTTTGAATTGGAAAAGTTCGTCAAATGATAAGTAGCTTTAAGAATTGGTAATTTTTTTTAGTAGGGGTCTATACATATTAAAATACGAAATGTAGTTTTTATACGGTCCCTCCTTTCTCGTCACTTATACAGGGTGACTGATAATTAATGGTGCAAACTTACAGGACATTGTAACGGTCACATTTTGTATAGGAATATATGGTCAAAAGTGAAGCGTTGAAGCACAAACTCAGGAAAGAACAAACGATAAGGGAAAATGTTTTATTTTCATAACCTTGTTTACAAGTGGAAATTAATTTACAATAAGTGTTCAAAATTGCGTCCATCAGCATTAGGGTGGTGCGAAAAACAATTTTTTTTTTTTTTTTTTTTGAAATTCGAAACGTCACCATGTGCAATAGTTGCGATTTTTATCGTAAAATTAAACCCTGAAATTTGGATGAAATTGTTTAATATCTTAGGCCTCCTCAAGATCCATGAATTTTGGAAATTATAGGGAAAATGCTTTAAAATCAACTGCTCTTTTCATTAAAGGAAAAAAAAAATATGAAAAGTCACCAGGTTATTTATTTGCACTTTTGAGTATATAAACATTTGTAAAAAGCTAGCAGATGTCAAATTAAATCTTAGCCCTCCCGAAATCCCTTAAAGTTTGCCATTTTTACTCCAAAAATAGCCCGATAAATTGGATAAACCAACTCGTCTACATCCACTTCATTACCAGCATGAGCTTGATATTAACAAATTAGGATTGTGACAGAATCTGCTCTTTATGTGTGTGGCCTCCATGCAAGATATGGATTCATCCGAGCAAAAACATTCGATAGGAATCTAATCCCATGTTTTGAAAAAAGGTCTGATTTCCGAGTGAAATAACCTACTCCTTACATGAAAAGGTAATACTAGTATCTTTTCCATTTACATATCTTTGAATACCATTTTTAGTGAAAAACGCTCAACTTCAAGGAATTTGGGGAGGACTAAGAATTAATTTTACATCGGCTAGCTTTTTATAAATGTTTATGTACTAAAAAGTGCAAATAAATAACCTGGTGACATTTCATATTTTTATTATTTTTTTAATGAAAAGAGCAGTTGATTTTAAAGCATTTTTTCCTATAATTTCCAAAATTTGTAGATCTTGAGGAGGCCTAAGATATTAAACAATTTCATCCAAATTTCAGGGTTTAATTTTACTATCAAAATCGCAACTATTGCGCATGGTGACATTTCAAATTTAAAAAAAAAAATGTTTTTCGCACCACCCTAATCAGCATTGATATAGGCTTGACTGTGTCGACTGGGGCGATTGACGAACACTTTCAAAGATACCAGGAATTTCACGCACACGTGCAGCAGCCACCGATACTCGAGCAACGGGATCTTCATCGGAGTCTACTGGAGAAGCATAAACGCCATTCTTCAAATGTCCCCATAAAAGGATATAGAGGGGCGTCAAACCGTGAGACCCGGGTTGGCCAAGAGATAGATCCACCACGTCCAATCCATCGCATGCCAAATGTCGCATTCAAGTGCTGACTAACATCTAGGGGTAAAGTGTGCTGGCACCCCATCATGCTGAAAACACATGCGGTTTCTAATGGTGAATGGACGAAAAATGACGAGAATGGCCTCCCTTCCCCAAATAAACGCCGACTGGCCATCTACCGGCAACGGAAACAACTACTGACTCCGTTTCTCCTCCGTCTCCTGCATTTGTTCTTTCCTGTGTTTGTGCTTCGACGCTTCATTTTCGACCATTCATTTTGGCATTTGTCGCCAAGCACTAAGGGGATGTCTCAAAAGTAAGAAAAATGTAATTATTTTTCAAATGACGTTAATTTATGTTAACAGTCACTCGATAGACAACTTTGACTTCTGAAATGCTAATTTAGCTAGAATTTTCCTATAATGCATGTTTGGGAGTCTCTAGTGAAAGTTACTACATCATAGTACCTCACGCTATTATTTTGTCATGGCATGACTCTTTTGCACTATAAAATTCCTTTTCTAGAACCATGAAGTAATTAGTGAATGACCCACCCCTCAAAAAGACTAAATTATAGTTAATTTCTAACTCAGAACCGATCCATTCAGATAAAACTGTACCTGTTAATTTCACGCCTTTGAGTGCGTCAGTTGCCTTTTCGCAACAATGGGATCATTATTTGATTCTTATCAACTCATAGTGGTTCCCCTAAAATGCAGATTTTTTTCCTCTTATAAGCGACACCAACATGGTAGGTAAAGTGGTATAAGTCATCATTTTTCTAACATAAAAAATTCTCGCTAACTATTTCACGTAGAGACATGGAATTTTTTAATTGATTTTCTAGACAAAGAACAACATTTTTATAAATATTAGTGAAAGGAAAGGAGGGACAGTTTAAAAATTAAATTTCGTATTTTAATATGTATACAGCAGCTAGTAAAAAAATTGCCATATCTGATAGCTACTTTTAATTTGACGAACTTTTCCAATTGAAAGTGCGTTTCGATCTTTTACGGTTTAAAAGATAATAGCTTTAACATCTATTTGAATCACTAGGTATATAGATAAATATACATATAGGTATGTAGATACATATAAATTCAGCAAACATAGGCTGTTGCCACTTAAACATAATTCAAGGTCCGTAATCAGTTAAAATTGAAAAAAAAGTGCATCTTAAAATATACTCAAATATTAAACTCGAAATTATATTGAATATTTTCTGAAGAACTGGATGATTCAAATTTTATGATAATTCAAGCGGCCGGTAGTCTAGTAATCACCAATCGTGTGCTTCAGAATGGAAGAACTTACAGTTTGAAATAGCTGGCTGATTGCCACACGATTGGCGACTCGATCAACCGCCATTTTGCTGACAGCTAAATCGAGCTATAGCAGCGGTTGTATTTTTTCAGCGCTGGGGCTTTCAGAGTTGCTTATTCAGTTGTTCTTCTATATCGATGTTTATAGTGAAAAGAAACGGAAATTGATGTTTATCAGGCGAGAAAAACGTCATATATATAACTCAAAGGGAAACTTTTTAGAGAATTCATTAAGCAAAGAGAGAGAGGAAATTTTTTTAGAAACAAACCACACTTCTAAAATACTGTAGGAGCATTTCTTAGTTTGTGGAAACCCACCGTGGACGGTTCCTGGGGCAGCTACCTTGCCTGCCCCTGCCTTAGTCAGGCTCTGGCCATTTGGCCTGTTATTTAGATTAGAATCAGTAACTTACTCTTAATCTCTAACTTACTTTTACTCTTACTGTAAACACCCTTTTAATCTCTGACAATGTTTACCGATAAATTTTTATGTTTTATACCAGACTTGGGTATAGGACGATCATCGACTAGCGCAGACAAGTGATATAGCGTCAGCTTCAACCCCCTTTAAATGATTAGTTACAAAAGTACCCTCTATCGACGCATAGTGACGAATCATGTCGCTACGAATCAACCCTAGTAGCACAATTAGTCCAAAAGACGTTTAAAACACGTTTTTTAACGTCAAAAAACGTGTTTGAACTAGTTGTGCTACTAGGGAATCTACTACTAACGCACGCATGCGCACAACATAAACTTAATGATTACGACTCACAGCGCCCTCTTACAAGCAAACTTCGTTTAGCTCCGTAGATTACGTCGATGATCTTCCTACATCAAAAACCGCGTTAGTATAAAATGAAGGGTGAAGGGGTGAAGTGGGTTGGCGTCCCATCATGCTGAAACCACATGCGGTGTCAAATGGTGAATGGACGAAAACTGAAACGAGAATGGCCTCTCTTTCCCAAATCAACGCCGACTGGCCATCTACCGGCAACGGAAACAACTACCGACTCCGTTTCAGTATTAAATAGGTATATTCAGTATAAAATTCTATAGAGAGTACACGGTGTACAAACACCGTGTGCTCACTATAGAATTAAGCATAGCATGGAACCACTTCCATGTACAAGATATATCACTTTTAAGGTGAAAAAAATCCTTTCACTTATTCTTCGTGCAATTTAAATACATGATTTTAATCTAATATTTGTTAGAGTCATTTTTTGTGTGTTTTACCTGTTTTTTCCTGTCAATAACACAGACAGACCACTAACAGTGTAAAGATACACCTGTGACATATCGCCTCGCAATGAATTTTTTTGCTATTCATAAGAAATATTGTAACATAAGGAGAGAAATGTCAATAGCAGCTTTTTGTAAAATGTATTTTGTGACATACATGAATAAAAGATGTAACAGTGTTTTCCAGAATAAAAGGCTCTTAAAGTGTGGAAAAACTACTTACAAGTGATTTAATGCATTTATGCTTTTGATTCTAAGTTACGTATTTCTTATAGATATTGGATAACATATGTATAAATATATTATTTAATGGATACATTTTAGGTTTGAATTTCATAGTCTCACAGACATTGATATTTTTTTTTTTTTTTTTTTTTGTGAAAAAGAGATATTCATTTTTGAAAACTGAAAGATTAAAGTTTTCGACTTATTACAGGAAAGAAGACAGAATAGAAAAGCAAACAGATAAACTCGGCTGTTCGAGCCTCGTCATGGGGAGACCCCCCTGAATCCCCCTAATTTTTTAGTTTCATTATTGCCATATTAAAACGATATTAATTGACTATATCATTTTATCTCTCATCTTTCGTGTATTTCGCCTGGTAATCCTATGTTGAATTTTTTAGGATTGTAACCTATTTATAGAAAAATACATGTGATGCATATTCTACAGCTTACGAAATGTTGTAACAATAGATTAAAGCAGTTGTGAACTAATAGTATTTAAATATAAATGCAACCTTACGGAGCTTATAGAAATCGGGGGTTTACGTAACACATACTAACATTTTATTTTATCTACACATTGTTGCCACATTCTCATATAACATTTACAAAACGAATGAAATTTTTAAACAATTATTTTAACAAGTATATGCAACATTACGGAGCTTATAGAAATCGGTGGTTTACGTAACACATACTAACATTTTCAGCGGACATTTATTCTTACTTTTAACGCATTTTCGTGTCTCATTTTTATGTCACATTTTCAATAAGAGGGTGAGAGATAAAATGACATAGTCATTAATATTCACTGTCAGCCTTTTACGTCTGCTTCACATCCAGATATGTTTATTTTTAAACACTTCTTAAAAAGAAAGTCATAATTTCAATAAATTATTTTATAGAAATTCTTCACACCCTTTTCTTACCTAATTATATCCTTTGTTTTGGTCTAAGAGAATAAAATGTTTGTAAATATTGATTGAAGATATTGAAATAAATTTCTAAAACAAAAATCTCCTACATTTTCAGTGCTTAAATAGTTAATTGATGATGCGTTAGTTTTTGATTGCATACATCAATGGTATCAGGAAAATTATTGAAGGGGGGGGAATGTTAATTTATTTTTACGTGGAAATATATTTAAGTTTATTCATTATATGAAAAAAAAGAGGATTTTCATCGTATGGTGCGGCCTTCGAAGTCTTCAAAGAACACTTTTGGAATGTTCTAGGAAGAGCCGTTGTATGTCGATGATTTTCAGGATTTAAAATTGCCACTTTTGGAAGAATGAAAATAACCGCTATAATCGTTAATCAATAGCCTGATTAACAGTATAAGAACTCGATATGACGCTTGAACAGATGAACAAAGTGGCCATCTCTCATATTATTCTAAGCAAAAAAGAGTTATGGCGTATCCTATTTTGACCAATGTTTCGCTCACTTGTATATTAGACAACATTAAACTCGTGTGCAAACACCATTTTTAATACTATTTCATTACAGAATGGAGCTTTAATACCGCATTTGCTCATGTATAACGCGCATGTGTGTAGCAGGCATTCACAAGAAAAATACTTCAAAAAAATAATAAATGAAATCTTGTTATCTCGTACATAACGCACACTATAAATTTAGGCGTGTAAGTGATTTTGAAAGGGGCTGAAATTTTAATTAACTGGATGAAAATGAAGACGATATCACTTAAGAGGTCATTCACTGTGCCAGTGATGACAATAGGAGTTTGATCATAAGCGTCAATGAGAATTGCTAATTAGTGTTAAAAACTAATGTTACTAGCGATTTCGTATAAAATAAATTGTAACCAGTAAAATAAAGATGCTACAAGTACTTTTATTGAGGAAGATTTTTCCAGATTTATTATACTCTGAATAAATTTCTTGATGATCGCGTATATCGTGGATTGCGTGCAGAAGCAAAAAAAAAAAAAAAAAAAATATTCCGCTCTCAGATTTTTGCCTTAATTTTTTGAAAAAAAGTGCGCGTTATATACAAGTAAATACATTATACCAAATTCTCAGGAATCAAACCCACTTTTTGTCAAAAAATCTTATTTTTATGTTTATAGCCTTAATTCTGGACACGATGTTGATTAATGCAGCGATTCCCAGCCGGTGAGGCATGCCTCCCTTGATGTAGGGGGGGAGGGTGACTCAGAGCGCTTGCAGGGTGGCCGCTGGAAAAACAAGCAAAGAGCAAGTGATAATACATGTTTTAAAAAATCATCTTATCTATATTCTTAATTTACTCCTTAACATATGCATTTTCGTTAAAAATGTATATGCAAACCTTACCGAGCTCAACACTATTTTGTAAAAAAGTCTACTATATGTTCATTGTAGAAAAATAAAAATCTGGAGTGACTCCACTCGACTTTCCGAACACTTACGATCAGGAGCGGAGACAAGGGGGGGGAGGTAGGGGGATCATAACCCCCCCATGAGGAATTTTTTGCCATACAAAATGTATATTCTTCACTCTTTTATCACACGCATGTATGCACATATGTGAGTTGAAGTAGTCGTAACCCCCCCCCCATGAAAAATTTCTGGCTACGCCCCTGACTGACATAATATGGATATCGTCAAGACGTCCTCCTCATATGATACTAGAATGATGCAGGCACGTACGCCTGACGGATGAATAGATATTTTATTGAAACATTTTCAGCTGAACGCTGCAGCATACAAACACTAGACAAGCCTGTGCAGTGCATTTGTGTTGAAGTGATGGCGGGCCTGGATCCATGCCCATTCTCAGTAGTGGTTGTTACTATAGTACTCGTTCGTTAACTAATCAATGCAAATTAAATTAATTCAATGTATAAAAAAGACTTGCAGCATTGCAAGCGTAATTCCATGGAGCACTTGGACGTATTTCCGTATTTGCGTAGTTCTAGTGAAGCTTGGAAATTTTTAAACAGAATAATTTTGAAAAGACTACCCTCGCGGAATTAAAGTTTTCGTTTGTAATCAGGGGCGTAGCCAAGCGGGGGGGGCTAGGGGGGGTCATAATGACGAATTCCCCCATGAGGAATCATTTGCCATACAAAATCTATATTCTTCACTCCCTCATCACACACATGTATGCATATATGTGAGTTGTAGTAGTCATAACCTCCCCCATGAAAAATTTCTGGCTACGCCCCTGCTTACGATTAAGATCATTACCAAGCTTTCAAATAAAGGCTAGCGCACTTTCAAGAATTTCTCCCCATATCTATAGTGTAAAAGAAATATTTGTCGTAGCCCTGTAGAAAACTATAATAAGTCCTATACACATCAAAATCAATACCGGTCTTACGATGGTGGTTTATAACATATATACCCAATTTGAGCTCAATCGAATGTACCGTTTAAACTCTAGCGCACTTACAAGAATTTCCCCCCAATAGGCCATAATGTAAAAAAAATCTTTGTCGTAGCCCTGTAGGAAACGGAAGTCCTATACACATCAAAATCAATACAGCTATTACGATGGTGGTTTATAACATACATACCCACTTTAAGCTCAATCGAATGGGCCGTTTAGGAGCAATCGTGTTTACTCACATACACACAAGCACACACACACACATACATACATACATCTCGTAAAAATAGTATAAATGAATTCAGAAGACCTCAAAACGTGTAAATATACCAGAATCTCGAAGTCGAATTTTTTCATGATTGCAATACTTTCTGTACATGGTACATGTTCTGAAAGTAAAAAATGTATCCATGCTGAGAAATGTGATTGCAGTCGCACCATCTTCTAAGTTACGCCTTTGTTGGGAAGGAGGGACAATTTTAAAAGTTAGGGAACCGATGGATTCATGAATCATAAAATTCTGCACTCAAAAAAAGAATAAATTCGATACTTCCCATAATTACAAAATTAAATGATTTTATTACATTTGCGGTTTTAATTCGACTAATTTCTTCAATCCACCGTATCATGGTCTGCTCGAACGATTACAGAGGCATCTTGCTTTTGGTGACTCAGCGCAGCACTCGACTCCTTCCAGTAATTCATTTCGAACGACACTCCTGAGTCGCTCGGTAATCGTGACTCACTCCTGATTACTCACTGCACTGCGTATTGGAATGTGTCAAACAGACCTCAAAACCAGATTCATGCACATTGTTGTGGTGGGACTATGAGAGAAAGGTCCCGCTGTGATTATTCGGTTGGTTATACTGATTTTGAAAAGGGGGCAGGGGAGTTAAGTGAATTGCTATTTTGTGGGGGAGGGGAGTTTGATTCGCAAGTGAAGAAATTAATGTTGCTCGCTGAATCACTCAGTATGTCCCGATGCCCTGCGGTGATATCAATATGTGTGTGACTGTAGGAATGATGTGACGTATCATGCTTGTTGTCGATGCATATGTCAACACTAAGTACTATTTACGTGTTAAATCTGCCGAAAAATATGAAGATGGATGAATAGTGGCATAATTTCCCTTCTATTTTTTAAATGTTCTATATTTTCAATTCACAGTCATGATATTTTAAACATTTTGAATTAAAGGAAAGATTTCCAAATTCTCCATTACCCTTTAGTTCTCGATCATATTCAACACATTCTCCAATTTATGCTGATGCCTCTTTTGATAAATAAATTTCCGACATCGAGGGTAGGAAGAATGCATTTCTTTCATTTATTTTGTTGGGATATTTATTTACCAAATACCGAATATTAGCGCCTAAACAATTCACGAGCTCTCCAGTACATTTCAACAATATCTTCACAACGAGAAAGTGCAACACAATAGTTCGAATGTTTCCAAATCATGGGTTAATCGAAGTCATATGAAACACAGTTTGGGGAATCCACCACTCCAAATAGGAATGGGCACAAATGTAAACAAAAAGCATGCGCAAGATTTATGGGTGTGTTTGAGTGGCATAAGCTGTCCAGTTGATTGGTTGAAGGTCGAATGTTTTACCCCTTAGAGCTTTACGATGTTAACGTGTGACGTCAGTCGTCCAATCCTAATACTTCAGACGTGGTCCGGGCCCATCGTGATTCTACCGGGCCTGCTTGTGCACTCCGATGAATCATCCAAAGAGGCCTACGGATGCTCACTTATCGGTTCCAGCACTTAGATACGTCATCTAACGGCCGAATCTAACCAATGAGGAAACGTCCGTGGGCCTCTTTTAGAGTGCACAAGCAGACCCGGTAGAATCACGATGGCCCGGGAGTTTCGCCCGGGGAGCCCGGGAGTCCGCAAAATTCATGTTTAGTAAGACTCCTGAAAAGAGCCACTGCTAAGAGTTTGGTTGCTTAGAAGTTAAGGGCCTGTCCTCGCCTGGTTAAGGGCCTGGTTGTAGGTTTATTTCCACTCAATATACTGGCTGTTTAAATGTCCTTCTTCTGTGCTTGTAAAACTTGACTCAGTGTTGTCTACCTAGTCCGACGAGGATTTATAAGCGGATCCTTAAAACCAAATCTCAAATCCGAAAATGAATGATTCCAAATGCAACAACAACAAGAGTCACTGCTGTCTTTCTAGAAAAACTTTGAGCAAATCTTTCTAGTCGTGCTAAAAGAAAGTGGTCGTTTAATGCGTTGCTCTGTCAAAGTTCCTTTCTTCCCAACGGAGAATTTGCAATCGTTGTTCGTCCTCAAAAGGGCAGTTTATTATTAGAGGCCACTATGAAACAAAAAACAGGCGAGAGTGGAAAGCTGTAGCAGATTTAGCGTTAGCCAGGGTATACCACGAGGAATCCTGCTACGTTACACCCCTAAATACAAAGTGAAGAGTAAAGATAGTGAACGATTCGTATTTTATTTCGCTATCGCTAAGCATATTATGGCAAACAAACTTGTTAATCGAGAGATTAACATAGGAAAATAAACTAATGTACATGTAGTTTTGCGACTAATGGTAAAAATGGTAAGATTCCGCAGCTGACGAAATATACAGGATATGGCGCTGACATGTTGGCCACACCTTTTGCACCCGAAGAGTCATGTGATCAAGGAAATATGGCCATCTTAGTCTGAGATAGCCATACTTTCACATGACTGTTCGTGCGCAAAGGGATGTGACTTAAATCAGCGGTTCTCAACCTTTGAACGTCGCCCCCTCCCCAACAAAGGCTAACTTACGGTGGCGCGTCACCCCCCTCACATTTTTCAGCATATATTCAGTTTTTTAATCTTTAACAATGAACATTTCGTCGAATTTTCTACAAAATAATGTTATCAGTAAAGTTTGAATGAACATTTTAAGCGAAAAAGGATATATTTTTGAGTAAAAATTAGAAAAAACAGATGATTTTTTAAAACATGCATCACTACTTGCTGTTTAGTTTTTCTCGCGCACCCCCTGCAAACGCTCTGCGCCCCCCTTGGAGGGCGCGCCCCACAGGTTGAGAAACGCTGACCTAAATGTTAATGACGTATCCTGTATATCTCGTCAGCCACGGATCCACTGGGAGTCAAATGATTCAGGCAAAGACTTAACTAGCTGGACAAACCGACAAATGGCAGTTTGACTATATATGCAACATTTTGTAAATTTTTAGAATAAATCTATCATCACTACAGTTAAACAATTATTTCCATAAAGTATATTTTTATGGAATCTTTTCAATACTTTTTTTAGTCGTCTGTCTGATTTACTTAGATAATAAATTTTACAATGTAATCAAAAGAAAATTGAGCTGGCGCAATTGTCAATGCTCGTAGGTCGTAATTTCGAAAGGTCTTATTGAAGGCAAGAAATTTCTCTTTGACATTTCACTGCCTATTCTTCAGTCCTTACGAGAAAACATTTAATCTAAACTTAGAAGTCCACGAAACTTTCGCAGCCGTTTGCAGATGTTTCATATATACACGACAAAAATTACCTGTCAAAATGCAGCTGAAAACGTTTTAAAAAATATAAGAACATCGAGCCGTTTAACGTAAAGGATTAAACTTAGTGAATATTGTGCTGTAATTAAACATCAGATGTATATGGATTTCCACGTCGCGGTTCGTCTTTACTGCAATCTCTGGTCTTTTTCTTTTAAACTTTTTATAACATTCATAAAAGTCTTCTCATTGTGTATTGCTCTCAAAGCTGTTTCTAATATTTCAAGCGGCGGGAAGAGCAACTCAAAGTACTGTTCTAAAAAGGAGAAAACAAATGTAATGTATGTTCTGTGAGTGAAACAACCATTTTACGAAATTCTATGTCAGAAAGTTTATTGAAAAAAAATGAACTTACTTGTCGGTTTATTAAAATGTATTGCTAAATATAGCAATCTCAATAATAGTTAAAATTACTTGTTTTTTTTTCAGATATTTTTTAGTGTATTTACAGAATCACACATAGCATACATATACATACTACTTGTTTTTAATTTTAAAAAATAATTCAAAGGCGTCGAACTTACATATTTGATAACTTAAATAGATTTTTATCGCTTACCGATTATTAGCTGTCTAGTAATTACAGGGCTAATTGTCACATCGCATATTTCAGATTGCTTTTTGTTCCTTTGAAATTTAAACTCCGGAACATTTAACTTCTGAAGTTAATCTTTTTTAATGTACTTACCTAATCACATATTGTACATTTTTTTTTTCATAGAAATATAAAATTTATTCAAATACGTCAAACTATACTGAATTTACATATTGGTATCTTAACTCATTTTTTTTTGTCTTACCGATTATCACCAGTCTAGTAATTAGGCAGCTAATTGTGACTTTGTATATTTCTAATTGCTCTTTACATCTTCGAAATTTAAACTTCAAAACATTTTACGTTTCAAGTTAATATATTTTTAGATCTATGTCTCTTTTTCAGCCTTTTATCTCATTTTTACCGAATCAATCTGTCGCACACAAACTTTTATAGATATAAAACGAAACAACAGAAAGGAGGGAATAGCACAAAGGAAAAACAAAAACAGAAGAAGAGGAAGAAGTAAGAAGAAAAAGAAAGAAAATAAATAGAAAAGGAAGAAAACGCGCTATCCACAAAGGGCAGTATAGCCTCTCACTTCAAAACGTTTCTTTGTAAGTAAATCCTTCAGAATTCATTAAAAATTGAAGAAAATTTGTATTCTTAACCATTTTTCAGTTCTAGCTATGGTGGATATGATTCGTTTTTCTAAAAGGAAAGCTATTGTTACGAACTTTTTGGTAACCTGCTGTTCTGGGGTTTAAAATTCGTTTTCTACGCGTCAAATAGTTAAATTTTGCTTTTTGTTGCATCAAAATCGTTCAACTGGAGCGGAGGACAGTGAGGTTTTGGTTTCCTCTTTGATCTGTATGCAGTTCCTAGAAATCTCGGGAGGTATAGTTCCCGGACTTTCGGTGACTTCACTTTTGGGGACTTATTTTGGGCGCCAAATTTGGTGATTTTTCTTTAAAAGTCGCCAGGCGTGGCGACATTTTGGGGCTTGTGGAGTTGGTTTTTCTGCATTAACATGCAGAACAGCCTAGTGTTTCTCTTCTATTGCGCAATCATAATCAAGTCTGTTCTACTAAATTCCACGGCTGTTTCTTTCTGGAACCTTCCACGGTGTTCGTCGCACCTATAAAAGGGGGTTTCCCCAGTTTGAGTCTTAGTCTTGCTTCTGCTTCCGTTATGAGCAGATAGATGTCCGTGAAAACTTAAGGCTTTGTATTGAGGCTATTGAAACGGTGTTATCACTTGTTTATGAAGCTTTGATTTTATGTGTGGTATGTAAATTTTTCACTGCTGTGTCTTAAGGGATTCTGTACAATATCCCATGCATATTTCCACTGAATTTTGCTAGTGGAAGTGTTTTATGTTGTGTGAGAATTACAGCATTTGTGAAAGCTTCGGTACTGAGTGGACTGTTATAAATGAGCTACTGGCCGTTAGTGCCTGTGAATTTTGTACAGCTTATTACTCAACGAAGTTCTAGAAGCAATAAAGTGTGTGTTCCATCCTGACAAGTGGACTCTTTTCTAGAACTTTCTGCACCAACTGGACTTTAGAACAACGAACCCAGGAATAAGCAGAGTATTCTGCAACATTATATTGACTTAAATAAAGTGATCAAAACATTAAAATATCATCATAAAGCAATATATAATGTTTTCAGAAAAAGGCTAATACAAAGTTTATTTGGTCAAAACAAAATGAGCGAAAAAAAAAAAAATTCCACTAAAGCAATCCCTTTTGACGAGTGGGGTTGAAGCCCCGTAGCCTCTCCCCCTCCTCAGGTTCCACCACTGTGTTCCAGCAACGAAGAGGGAAAATATTTTTGAGGAACTTAACAAAACTTACGATGGATTTTAATATGTAGATGACTCAATACATACAAATTGAAACCATTTACCTGTATATGAGTACATTATTGTATACATGTTGATCGACAAAGGTATAGAAATAAATGCACTTTTATTTTATTGTATTGCATTTTAGTTATTTATTTTGCAGCTCTCGGTTTTAAATGTTCTGATTTTCATTCCCTAAAGAAATATTATCGAATATAAGATTTTTTTCCTGTATACGAATAAATATACTAATTCAGTACTCTAAAATGTGAAAATAACTTTTGCAGTTTCTTTGATAATACAGAAAACTGCTTATAAAAATTTAATATTTATTGACGTCAACGGATCTTCCAATATAAACATTAGTTTCAGTTTCAATAATGCATGCATTTCGAATTCACTCTTGTCTAGCTGAAAGGATAACAAGCAGTTGCTGATTTCATAAGTAGTTGCAATGAATATTTGATGAATCTTTAAAACTGACTGCTTATTTTTGTTTAACAAATAACGCTGAAAGTGCAATTTAATTATATAACATCATTAAATCACGCATAAAACCAGAAGGTGATATATATAGGTGAGTTATAGAGCATTATTTAAATCAGTGAGGAATGTGGCAATATAATAACCTATTCTTATAGTATTTAGTAACAGAAGGATATATTTATAGAGGCATTTATCAAGTGTCGATGTTTCTATGAGTTTTAATTAAAAAAAGAAAAAAAATCACTTTTCACAGCGAATATGTCACAAGGCGCAGTTATGTATTATGACACACACACAAAAAAAACAGTTCAAAAAGTTACTACAAGATGGCTCTGACATACATAATATGAAGAACGTTTCTGATAAAAAAAAAAAAAAAGAAAAATTCTATTCTCTTTCTGATTTTATTTATGCAACCTGCAAATTTTTATCTGTATTTGTTCTTTTTTGCCCATTTTAATGCTGAAGCGTTTAGATCCAGGTATTTCAAACGAAGTTTTTTTTGTTTAGAAAATCATGATATCATATTAATATTGGTAAAAATATGCTTTTCTATTTCCAAAGATGAAGATTCATTCACGGAATTAGTGATCTTTATCTTCAATTCTTTATTAATCTACATCGAATTTTTCCAGGTTAGACATTCACTCTAAAAAACACGTACATTCACTGGAAAATTTAACAGAAATCCCCCATTCATATTTGAATACAAAAACATTTCTGTATATCAAAGTGTGAGATCCTCTCTGAAACGGAATTTTTTTCTGTAATTTGCAGGAATAAAATTCTGTAAATATACGGAATTAGTGCTAACGTCCGATCTGACAGCACATTTTCTGTATTTTCAAAGCATGTTTTATAATCAACGCGTTTGGCTTGATTATCTTTCTTGATTAATTTGAAAAAGGGGGAAAGATTTTTTTTTGTGTGTATGTCAGAGGCTTTATAAAAAAAACTCAACTTTAATAAGATACTTTTTTCCGACTGCGAATGCAGATTAAAAACAAAATGTATTAGGTTGTTCATGGTTAAATTTGTTTTAAGTGTTCTGCTGTCAGGGAATTTAAAATAAAAAACTTGCTTTTAGAATAGTTCATACAACAATGTATGATGCTGTTATCCATCAGTTTTTTATCTATGATAATTTAAACACTTATCAGATGTAGAAAATATCGAGGAATTAATCTAAAATAACTTCATTTTAATCCCTTAAATGGCCGTATTATTTAAAAAAACGGTCAAAAAAGTGACTACTTTTTTTAATCCAGAAAATTGTATAAAAATAAGCGCATGTACAATATATGTATTCATTCTAAGGTTTTGGACATTCTTTTAACGCAAAAAAAAAAAGTTAAAATTTTCGGAAAAACCAACATTTAGGGCTATTGTGACTGACCTTGTGTTTTCAATTAAGCAGGGAAGGAATCGTGAAAAATATATGTTTCAAACACTAAAGTAGAATTTTATTAAATATATATTGTAAAATAAATAAATAATTTTGAAAGTTGTATTTGAACATCAATAAAAAAAATGTTATCTAAGATTGTACAATGCATATCACAAATACACGTATTTAAGTACTGCTACCACCTATTTAAAAATAAACAATATCCGAATTAAGTTAAAAATAGTCTGTTATTGTCATCTGTTGTGATAAATATGTTATAAAAAAATCCGTACGAATTGAAATGCTCTTATCATTCTGGCTCATAATATTTGAACATTATTACCCGGTAATATCATAGACGCGAGAAAGCCAAGCCATTAATTTTGGCGGCTTAAGGGGTTAATTCTATAAAGAAGGGAAAAAAACATCTATTTTCATTTTTGAAATGTCTTCCTATTTCAAAAGCTATGCATTCATAAACGTAGTTTGTCCATTTTTAAATAACTTTTTTTAAGTGCAAAAATGGCTAATTTTGTTCAGATTTTGAAAGAAAGTTTCAAAATTAATATTTTTCTAAACAATGATAGGGAGCTATACCGCTCGAACCTATGCTTATGGTTGTAATATTCTAAATTTTCAATATTTCGAAATGAATTTATCAGTTACGCTTTATTCCATTCGTTATTAATTCATAGCCCCATTAATATCATTGGTTTCCATTTTTATGATTAAATTTGGTGAATCCGGAAAGTATGCTAAATCATTTATACTTTTTGATTTTGCTGCTTTCCAGCTCTGCAGGCAGTGGTAATGAATATTTGATAAACCTTTGAAGCCGACATCTGAATTTTATTTAGTGAATCACACAGGCAATATAATTTAATTAAGGAATTCAATTTACTTCGCTGGTTACCGGAAGGTGATATAAGAGTAAATTATAACATTACTTAAGTCAATAAGGAATAAATTATAAACTCGTCTTTAAAATAATCATTCGAATGAGTCTTTTCTTAAGATTCTCATGATCTCAATATCAGCTGAATGAAAGTTGTTATAATTATTACACACTACGATTCATACAGAAAAGGAACGATACAGAAAAGGAACGTATTGCGAGCAAAGCATGTTTGATAAATATATTAAAAATTTATATTTACAATGTATTAGGTTCTCAATTTCGAGATATAAGCGAAAAACTGAAAAAAGTGCAGGATTTTTTAGGTTTCTGGCATTTTTCGTCGTGAATCCGACCTATCGTACAAGGCAGCAAACTTCAAATTTGGATTCAACATTCCAAAAATTCATAAAAAACCGTTCAGATAAGTTTTTGGCGCAAATAAACCTACCATTTGACTGCATTTTATTTGTCTCAAGTCATTTTATTTAATGTTTACCTATGAATTTTATTTAATGTTTACTTATGAATAAATATATTTTATTTTCACTCTAACTGGGATCAATATTTCAATTTAATTACAACTGATAGCCTGTTAACGGAAGGTAAAAAAATAACTATCTGCCCTGAATAGCATTTAAATAAATTAACGAATAAATTATAATATTAATTTCTTTTCCATTAATGAGTATTATAATACAATTATATACACATATATGTGTGTGTGTTTTAAAAAGAGGGGAAAAGATATTTTTGCGAAAAAGTAAAAAAAAAAAAAAAAAGTAAAAGATAAAAATCAGAAGAAAAAAAATCAGAGTAATAGAAAAACGCATGACCTTGCAACCTAGTCCGTACCGTGGTAGAGACTCGAAAAAATTTTGTGTTCCTTAACAAACTGTACTATACGAACAAAAAGTGAACCTATAACTGTTACAAAACAGTCAAAGTATCTAAAACTCACGGGATTTGCCATGTTTTCATACACAGATGAAACTCCGGACCATTTTCGAAAGTGAGTTTTATAATTAAGAATTTTTCTGTGAGTTGCATTAGAATATACAGAGTTAGTAGCGTACCCCGAGAATTTATTTATTCCTTTATTTATTTATTTTTATATCTTTCGGCCGAGATCTCATTATTCAAGCTGACTTATAAAAATCGACGTTATATATAGGCTTACCAGACGTCTCGGATTAGCCCGGACAGTCCTAGTTTTTTAGTGCTGTCCGGGATTTGAAAATATCCGATGTTAATTGGAATTCGAGCTATATGGTCGTCATCCCGGTTTTAAAACCGGGATGATGTCACCAAGTGCAGCGGTGTCTTTGCGGAGAACCGATATCCCATGCGAACGCTGCTCCACTATACGCTTAGTGACGTCAATTTCGTTACAATGAACTAAACGATTACGAATATTTCAAATTAATGAATAAGATATTTTTATTAAACAAAATCATAAGCAATTAAGGAAATTTCACTTTCACGAATTTTTGAGAATTATAATTTCCCCTTGAAATTTGTTGTAACGTGATTCTACTGAAGTCCTGGGATGGACCCCGAAAAATATGGTTTTATCCTGAGTTTGACTTTAAAAAATATGGTAAGCCTAGTTATAAATAAATATTAATGACTACGTAATTTTATCTTTCAACACCCTTTATTGAAAAATGTGTCCCAAAAATGCGACATAAAAAAAGCGACATAAAAAGCGATATAATTTTACATGTATTTAAATAGTATTAGTGCACAACGGCTTTAATGTATTGTTACAATATTTCGTAATCTGTAGAATATGCTTCACACTTATTTTTTACGAATATTTAAATACTATTAGTTCACAACAGCTTTAATCTATTGTTACAATACTTCGTAAGTTGTAGAAATACATCACATGCATTTTTCTATAAGTAGTTTACACTCATAAAAATTTCAACATAGGGTTACCAGGCGAAAGATGAGCAATAAAATGACAAAGTCAATGAATATCGTTTTAATATGGCAATAATGAAACTAAAAAATTAAGGGGGTTCAGGGGATCTCCCCAGTGACGAGGCTCGAACAGCCGAGTTATATATATATGTGTGTGTGTGAGTGTGTGTGTATGTATTCCTGAAACAGTAACTTTTACTTTTTTTTTTAAACTTTTTTTTTATTTATTTAGTTTTATTTATTTTCGACTAAAAGTGTTAGCACATAAAAATGAATTAAAATAAAATGAGTTAATGAAAAAAAAAAAATATTCGTTTTTATTTTTATATACGAGTTTTAAATTTTTGTCGTTGGAAATACATATTTATAATTTAAACTGTATTTTTAAAATATAAATTCAGTTAATACCCATAGCTTAAACTCGTATTTCTCAAAGGGAACTTTCGACGAACTATGACCACGAAATTACATAAACAGCGCATCTCATTCCTCCTTAAACTTTTCAAAAATATTTCCCGGTTCCTTTCTCAAACGGAACGTAATCAAAACCGTGTGTAGGACCCTGAACTACGTATATTTAATTTTCTTCCTCAAAAGCTCTGCTCAGTGACATGTTTTATATGTATTATGGCATCGGAGGAAACAGTAAAGCAAACAATTTTCGATGTGCCGATGTTGGTGTTAGTGTCATTGAGGAGCTAAGATTTTATCTTAAATGATTAAGTAAAACATCAGTACTTTTCGCACATTAAAACTATTCACAAGTACATAATTTTTTCAATAATTTATACTGACTAAATTTGGGGTGGGGTGGGGTAGGGAAAGCATCCGCATCAGCCACGACTTGGTTTCATCCCTGTAAAAGCTCACTGCTAATATTAGTGCACAGTTCATTTAGTAAAAAAAGGAATTTTTTTTTTCATTTTTTTAGGGGGTTTGATATTATTGGTTTGTTTTTAAAGCTGTTTAAGTGTTATATGAAGCTTATTCAGAGACGGCTTAAAGATTATGTAATGTGTGCGATCGCAAACGGACGATTTACAGAGGGGCACCGAAGTTTGAAAAAAGAATGTAGAAAATAATTAGGTGAGATCCTGCATACCCCGAACTCACGTGATAGGTGGGAGCGAATGGTAAGTCGAATTTCCGCGAGTCGAGGTATAATTTTCCATATAAATATGTACATCCATGGTACATCCGTATCATTATAAATTGCGACCGGAGAATAAAGAAAACAATTTTGAAAAAAAATGCTTAATCTCAGATATTACTTTTACATAAATTATATGATGAAAATCGTAAAAGGAATTCATTTTGGAAAGCATAAGACGAATCAAAATTGCGTAACTCGGAATTCGGATGAGTCGGGATAGCATAAGTCGAGGTATCACTTTATTTATTCACTATGGGGGTTGACTGCATCCCTATCAGCCACGCCCTGACTCCACCCCCGAAGGTTCGTCGATATTAGTGCATAGTGCATTTATTTATTAAGCGTTATATCACATATGGGTAACATCCGGCCGGCAAATCTTTTGATCCGGCCCGCGGAGCATATCAGAACCCTTGTTTTTAAAGCCCTTCGACACTGCTGTGACGCTCCGGTGCTAACAGGAATAGAGCGCTGGGCGGGTAATGTTCCGCCTTCTTCATAAAAGTAAACGCCCACAGTGAAATAATTTCTCCCAAACTCAGTTATAAAAATTCGAAATTGAATGAAGTGAGAACAGTTAATTGAAATAAAAACTTCTATAAATAGATTTGCAATTTTAAATTTACTTTTTGAATTAGGCCATTCGCACACAATGTATTAAAATAATCCTTGTACCAAATTACTAACTAATTTTCATATTCGAAAGCTGATATTTTAAATCTAATTTAATTAATAAGTGGATTTTTCTAAAACATAAAATTTCTCCAATTTTATTGACTTTAAAAAGGGATGAGAATGCAAACGAAATAGAAAACATTGAAACAAATTTGTTCCGCAATAATTAGATCTCATTATAAGAAGATAAAGCTTTGCTTAGACAGTCTTGTCACTCTAATAGAGCAGATTTTTATATTGTAGCCAAATCACTGCTTTTATTGGTTTCTGCATCGAGAAAAATAACAGAAACTCAAAGTTTGAGAAAATTTAGTAATTGACATTTTATAAAATTCTGAGATATTTTGTCCTTTTTTATTAATTATATTTATAACCGTAGACTTAAAAAAGAACACTAGGAAAACTATCATTATGCTGTATGCACCTGTCAAATATTGACAATAAGATACATTTTCGAAGTCATGCTTAAATTTTCATCGCTTTTCTATCCAAGTCCATGGAAAGTAATTTTAACAACAGTTTTAAAATATTTTGTAGTAGTTATTAATTCAGATAAAATCTGTTCTTTCAGAAAATTCTGGATGGTTTTCGCATAAAAGTCAGTGATTATGGAAAGTTTTACTAAACGGTCCAGTTGGCAGGGCTAAACATAAATTTGGTACTAGAAATTCGACGAACAATCTTCAGTATACAGTTCACAGAAATTAACTTGCTTGTTTCTGTATCAAATATTCAACGGAATCTTTGATTAAAGTTGGAATATTCTGAAAAATCACTCAATTTCATAAACCGTAACATAAAAACGTAGAAAATGTGTAAACTTTGCTAAAATTTCTGTCTTAAATTTGCTTAAACTAACCATAACTTTCGATATTCTAGTAATAAAGTAGTTCATTTATATCAATCAGCTTAGATGCCAAGCAGACCTTTCAACTTAAATAAAACCACTCATGTCCATTTTAAATAAATTTATAAGTGTTGAACAATTTTAAGTGGAAGCACCTTTAAGATAAGCATACATCTATGTATGTTTTATTGCTTCGTGAATAACATTTTCTATTAAATTTCTAGAAATAAATGCGTATTTCATTTTTTTCATTGCTTTCTTCACTTCTAAAGGATTTCGTATTAATCTAGGCGCATTAAACTAGTAAAAGTATTAGCTGAAAATTCGTTTTCTTTTATCTACCAGAAAATGAAAAGAGCACTTTTTATAAAGTTATCTATAGCTGTGGTATTTGTAATTTGCATTTTAAAATTCCGCACATTATATTTAATAAAATTCCTCCCTCTAGGCGGGGTTGAGGATACATATTTAAGATACAGTGTACAGTGTCTAACTTAAATTTTGAACGCTTGCTTTCTGAAGTCCATGTCCGTAAGGCAGGATTTGGTGATCCGGATATTCGTCATGTATGGGACTAAGATCGGATTATCGGGAGCAAAGAAAATTTATAGATGTAATGTTTTTTTTTTTTGTTTTTTTTTCAGGAAAACATAAGGCATAGGATTTGGCTGTGAAAAATAATCATTGATTGGTTTTTGTTTCTTTGATTTATACACTTTTCACACCCTCTTGTAAATATTTAAGCACTAGAAAATCATCTCTTGCAATGTCATTTTCTTTTGTCCTTTGAGTGCAGATATTCAGAACATTGAATGAGTCGGTCACAGTTCGCGGAGTCGAAACTTCCAAGTCATTAATAAATTCATCGGGTGGGGTATCGAATTTCGCAGAGGAATTCTTCATCAGACAGGGATTGAAAATTTCCCTTGCTTGTCCCTTGAAGCCAGTTTGGGATGATATCTTCGTTTTAAGGATAGCATGTATTATGATTGAACCGCAGGATTATCAAGATTGTACTGTAGATAATGCTTTATATTACTCTTGTTTTGCGGTCATGACAAACGTACTGAAAATGAGGTTATGAAAAAAAATAATAAATTTGGATGAACATGAAAGGGCAATCTCTGCAAATTCGGCATGTGACTTAGTTGTACTTGCAATCTCAGTTCTATATGATATATTGACAGGCTGCGGTTCATGCATATCAAATAAAAATTATTAGACTGCTCTAGCTACTTTTTAAATGTTGCCTCATTCAAATGTACATTGCAAAGTTATAAGACTGGCCTCCCAGACTTTTAAACACTAAAAGCCGTTTACTGTGCCCGCCTTCAATCAGCTTATTTCGGATACGCCTATTTTAAAAGTAACGACACCCACTGCCAGGGACGTAGCCAGAGGGGGGGGGCGGGGGGACTAAGTGCCTTTACCCCATTTCCTTGTTTGTGTTTCTTTTTAAATGCAAGTAATAACACAATTTCATACCAGTGCAGGGTTCCCAAACTTTTTTAAATATCGCGAACCATTCACTTACTAGGCGTAGATGAGGTAATTTTGGACACGCCCACTTCAAGGATAGCGACGCGATTCATTTCAATACTTTCCGCAGTAATCGCTCGTTTACACTTTCTTTTTAAATAAAGTAATTGCATATTACGACATAATTGTTAACGCATTGTAAATGTACAGAAATATTACAACTTATTAGTGTTTATTGTCCATAAGAATAAAGTAACGAGAAATAAAGTTACATCTCCGCCCACCTTGAAAGCGGCTCCGCCACTGCAGTAAAAATGTATAAATTTCTTCTTGGAATCTGGTGTGTGAACTGCGTAATTTCCTTCATTTCTTATTTTTAAAGAAAATAACTATTCTATATAATTTAGAATGTTTATTGCTGATACTGAGGAACAAATTATTTCATCATGTGTATTCTAATTTCATGATGACAGCGGAACTATCAGAAACGATAAAGTAATTAAAAAACTTTGTAAAAAACACACATAAGAAGTAATAGGTAAGAGGATACGCACGTTTCGTTCAAAAATTGGTCAGATCAGAAGAGCTCTCAAATTTAGGCTCAAAGAGCATGAGAGATATGTTTCTAAGCACGAACTTTCCAAATCTTCTATTGCCTCGCATTGTTGGAATTCCAATCATCGTTTTCAGTTTTCTAAGATTTTGTGCACTCCTCAGTCTTTGTCCCATCTGGATTTTTTGGAAGGTTTTTCCATTACGTAGCACTTAGATCGTCTTGTGAACGATGGTTATTCCGTTACTTTCGTTTATTCTGCTTGGAAGTTGCTGTTGTAAGGTTCTTTTCACTTTCTTCGTCTACTCCCCCCTTCTTCTTCTTCTTCTTTTTTTTTTTTTTTTTTTTTTTTTTTCCTGTTTCTTTAATGTGTATGTACGTGTGTTACTGTCTTTCTTTTTCGTTTTTATTTAAAAAAAATTATATATATATATATATATATATATATATATATATATATATTTATTTATTGTGCTACCCTGTTCGTGGTTTTTATTTTATTTAAAAAAAAAGTGTGCTATTTGTTTTTTTGTTTGTTTGTTCTGTTTTCTCTTTTTTTGCGTGTGTTTGTACTCGTGTGTTCCCTTTTTTTTATTTTATTTATTCCTTTTTTATTTCTGTATTTTTTGTGCTTCTTTCCTTTCCTTTTTTTCCCATATTTTAATTTTTTTTTCTCCCCTCTCCGTGGTTTTGTTCGACTTTTCTTTGCCCCTTGTGGCAACATCTTGCTTGTTCATCTCTTTTCAGTTCCCTGTGTTCTTTACGACGAAGGGCTTGGACTGATGAAGTTCAAAAACTATTTTTTGAACGAAACGTGCGTATCCTCTTACCTATTACTTCTTATGTGTGTTTTTTACAAAGTTTTTTAGTTACTTTATCGTTTAACACCAGTAATTTGAGTGATTTTTCAGTTATCAGAAACGATGTTGTACTCCGTTTATCGTTCTAACATTAGTTCACGAAAAAGCACTTTTACGTGGTCTGTAAAAATAGCATCAAACCAGAGAATTTCTTAAAAATCACAGATTATTCATTCATTAAACAAGTCATAAGAGTTCATTTACAATTCCCTGATTTAAACACAGCAAGAATTACATTTGGTTTGTACCTTGTTTTTGAAATGAGTAACTTACTTATGCCTTAATCCTCTCTCTCTCTTTCTTTTTTCTTTTACTTTTTTTACATCTTTGCAAGCATAAAATGCTTTTGAAACAGGTGCTACGGTAAAGCCATTTGAATAAAATTAACAGTTTTGGAAAATTTTAAATGCTGGTATAGGTATATTTAATGAATTACTAAGTTACATAAAAATAGTGCGGAGTTTATCGTATCGGTTAAAATTTTCCAGTGATTAAATCTAAATAAACACAAAAAAATTTATACCGGACTCGTTCAAAAAAAGATAAAATAAAATAAATCCTTCCTACCAATGTATAAATGTCAATGTTTGCATGTATATTTGTTACTCTTTCACGCTGAAACGGTTTGACGGATTTGGGTTAAATTAGGAATAAAGACAGTTAAAGTCCTGGATTAACAAATAGGCTACTTTTTATTGCGTGAAAAAAACACTGTGTTCCTATAATATCCAAAGCAGCTATCGTTTATATTAAAAAAAAGAATACAATTAAGTTTTTATTTTACAAAGCCGTCGACAGATGGCGTGAACATATACAATTCGCAGCTTTTAATAAATAAAACGTCAGATTTTCTTTTTCGCAGGATAATTTGAAATAATTGTTAGACGGTTTCATTTTATGTTATGAAATGAAACCGTCACTTGACCGATGAAATGAAAGTTTCACGTGACAAACCATCAGCATACTTTTTTTTTTTTTTTTCACGTGCAAAAATATAACCTTTTGGCTAGCCTTTAGTGTCGCCCATCCAAATTTCTCGCCAAAAGACGTCGCCAAGCCTAATGATAAACTGTCAAATGTGACAATACAAACTGCTTATGAGCGCCGTTGTTTGGTAGGTTACTTCCCACACATCGGCACGCCAAGAGATCGCCAACAATTTCACCCCTTTTCAAGAAGTTTCAGTTCGTGACCCTGCAGATCTAGACTCACAGAAAATATCCCGAGGATGGCCCCCGTTATAAAGAGGGGATGGCAAAAGCGGGAAGATAGCAACCCATAAATTACTCCAGCCAGTGTCATTGTGAAATCCGTGTGTGGTACATGCAACGCTTTGAAGTACAGTATTTTGCAATGAATTTCGTGTATTGATGTCGGAGATGTCTAGCAAGGGTATAATAAGAGTTCCTTTATCAGCAGCAATAATTAAAACTTGTCTTTAGAAAAATATTTTAAAACAGTAGAAGCATCGCACTTACTATCGCTTGTTTTGAAAATAAAATTTTTTTAAATATTTTATTCTTTTTTTTTCACGATTTTAAAATTCGCTAATTTTAATTTAAAATGCGTGCGCTCACTGTCTCAGGAAGGAAGGAAGGGAAATTTGAAAGAAGAAAATTGCGTTAACTATTTACATATATTTACCTCAAAATTTACTTATTCGTTTTAGTTGTGGACGCAGGATCTTATTTTAGGCTGGGTATTCGGAGCACGTGACATGGCGCGTAGTAATATAATCTTTTGTAGTAATATATGAATGCATCTTGTGTTTGCGTGATTATGGCAACGCTATACTAGGGCAATCTTCCAAGGATGGGGTGGCGTGCCTAGGTAGGAGAACTTTCTAAGGGGTTCTAAAGCGTATTCACGTTACATCTGGAAAAAACCTACCAAAAATCCAGACTGTTAGATCGACAGCTGCTCGATGGGACCCGATCCCGGGACCTTCACTCTTCGGCCGTTTACCATTTTCAGTGACATAACTACTGTGCGATGGTAAGGCTATAAATGTGTATCTTAAAGTAGAAATATAATTCACTTCATCTTCGTTTAGAAACATATTTAATTTTATATTTCAATTCCATTCATTATCACTGAAAAATAACGTTCAATAAATACTTGCACACATTTTTGCTTTCATGCCTTTTAAGATGCAATTTATTCCAGGAAAAATTCATGTATATGTGAAAAAAAAAGTTACTATTACATTTGTTTGTTCATCTTAAAATACACTGGAATAAAATAAACTAGAAGTTTCTGTAGAAAATTTTACTTAATTGAAGGTTTAGACGTATTTCGTATTTTGTGTGTATTAAGAAAATACATGTATTTTGTATTTTTTCAATTTAGAAAGCATTTTGTATTTTGTAATTTTTTGTGTTTGAATAAATGTAATTTGTATTTTGCATCGAAAATACATTTTTTTTAATGTATTTTTCCCAACTCTGCTTCTGTAGCTGCTTTCAAAGAGCATTGCAGAGCAAGCAGTAATTATTTTTATTTCCAACCTAGGGGAGTAGAAGAGTCCCCTCTTCTACTCCCCTCCGTTTCACTGGAGAGAGTATGAGGGAACATCCTCTAAGTGAAACTGTACTCCCCCCTCTCTAAACAATGGGGGATGAGGGGGAGAAAAGCAATAAACTTTAGGTTTACCATTGCCGATCTCTGGGAAGATACGGTTTGGGACGTTTCCGGAATTAAATTATTTTTGCTTTGAAAATTGATGGAAGTAGCATCTCGAGTGCGGGTCAGCCACGTAAAACGTGCTTTGCTATGGCTCATTAAAAACTAGAGTTAGTGTTGTAATGGGAAAGTAAGAGGATTTTAAAGTAATATAAACAGCAGTTTTGATTTTCCATAATAATGGAAACGTTTGAGAAAGCCAAGAGTTACAAATAGGTATTTTATGTATTAGTTCACGTGGAATTATGTTTAAATATGTTCTTAATTTCGATGACTTTGTGTCTAGAAACAAAATGGCCGCTGTTTTGTAATCGGGACTTGCATCGAGAAGTCAAAAGGTAAGTTTTTTTTTTTTTGTTGTTGTTTTTTGTTTTTTGACTAGGCATTTTACGTTTGAGTTTTCAAGTTAGTGGAAAAGTTTGGGAAAGTGAGGAGATGTGTGTGCTAATAGATATTTTATGTATGAGTTTACGAGGAATTTTGTTTAAAAGTGATTTTATTATCAATGATATTGTGTTTAGAAACAAGATGACTGCCTTTTATTGATGGAATCTCGTAGTTCGTTGTGAATTTAAGTTTTTTAAATACGCCTTTTAGGATGTTATATTTGTGAAATAATTTTTTTGCGATAATAAGGGGTATCAATTGGGAGAATTTTAATTTTAAGCTTTAGGGAGTTTTGCGTTGTCTAAGGATTGCTGACATTTTTACTTTTCGAACATGTAATATGTAAGGAAAGTAAATAATGAAAAAATTCGACTTCGAGATTTTGGTGTTTTTACACGTTTTGAGGTCTTCTGAATTCATTTATGTTATTTTTACGAGATGTGTGTGTGTGTGTTTGTGTGTATGTGAGTGAACACGATAGCACCAAAACGGGGCATTCGATTGAGCTCAAATTGGGTATATATGTTACAAACTACCGTCGCAAGACCGGTATTGATTTTAGTGTGTATAGGACTTACAGTTTTTCTACAGAGCTACGACAAAGATTTATTTTACATTATGGCATATGGGGAGAAATTCTTGAAAGTGCGCTAGCGTTTATTTAAATGCTTGGTAATGATCTTAATCGTAAGTGTTCGGAAAGTCGAGTGGAGTCACTCCATATTTTTTTGGTTGTATTGATGTTATGAAAATGCTTTTGTGGGGGGGGGGGGAAAGCGATAATTTTTAAAATTAACGAAAAATAAAAAAAAAAATAGGAATCTATAGCAAATGACATGAATTTACCTTTATGTGCTCTTGGACAATAATATTGTTGTAACTATAGATGAAAGTGTAATATATTTTTTGTCGACGTTTTTTTGTGTCTGGAAACAAGATGTCTGCCATTTTGAAACTCAGGAGTTGCGTCAAGAATCTGAAAGGTAAATCTTTTACTTAACACGGCACATGGCGCAGGTTTGGCGAAAAACAAAAGGTGCCAAGAATGGTGGTTGGGCGTTACTAAAGCTGTTCCAGCACTTTAGTGCGTATCTAAAATCTGAAAGTGTTTCAGATTTTCTTCCCGTTTTTCGATAACGTACAATATGTCCAGAAGTTCTTCAGAATTAATACAGGACGAAAATAATTTCTACCTTCTTTTAGATTTTTATCATTAAACAATCTTATTTTTGTAACCAGGGGCGGCCTGACACGATAAGCAAGGTAAGCATTGCATCAAGGCGCCAGCTTCGAAAGGGCGTCATTTCGAACTCAAAAACTAAGTAGAAGATAAAAGGGGGCGTATTTTTTTCGTTAGAAGGGGGCGCAAGTTACCCTAGGCCGCCCCTGCTTGTAACCACCTTAATTTTATATTCCATTCAGAATCTCAGGGATTTCAGTGCCGTAGAAGCCGGTGAGAAACAGAATTCTCTCCGAACAAGATTTATTAACATGCCGAACCAACTGGTCGCTGGAGGCGGCTAATAAATAAATAAATAAATGATTATCAATTAGTAAATTTTGTCCCATACATTTGTGGCGGCACGAGATCACCTCCGTCCACATAACACCCGGCAATTTAAAAACGGTCAAATGGGTACCTTTTGTCTCTGCTGGATTGCGCCTCATTCTACCATGCGGCGCTCTCGGGTTCTAAACCGCTCCCGACACGCGCTCTCCCTACATTGATGACCCAGACAACAAACACGTATGCTTCTTCTCTCCAATAAGCGACAGATGGCGCCAGCACCGACCTCACCCATCTCTCGCTCGGCTCTATCAAAGTCTGCAACGAAGTCCACAACGAGTGGCACCATTCCATAATGCTTGGGACATCGTTCGTCAGCTTCCGACTGACTCTCTATGAGGGAGGAGCGGGAGGCAGCGTGGCAGCACGATATCACCTGCATGCCCACAACACCCGGCAATTGAAGGCCGGTCAAATGGGTACCTATTGGCCTGCTGGATTGTGCCTCATTCTACCACGCGGAGATCTCGGGTTTTAAACCGACGCACGCTCTCCCTACGCATTAATAGAAAAAAGCTACGCATTAAAAATAAATAAAATAAAATAAATATAAAAATAAACGAAGAAAAAATATAAAAGCACAAAACAGAATCATGTAAAAAAAAACAGAAAATATAACAACAAAAGAACAGCAACTAGCATTAAACTTTTTTTCTACATTTAATAAATACTTTTTTTTTAAGTATAAAGTAAATGCATAAAAAACACAAAATTACAACAAATAAATAAATTCACTTCAAAAAACAAATCAATAAATAAAATAAAAAGTAATGATAAATAAAGGTAGGAGAAAGGGGATAAAATAATATAATAATAATACATTAATAAAGGTGGGAAGTGGTGCACGTAAAATCTTTTCTTTTCTGTCTTGTCCTCCATGGTCAAACGACACCTCTGGGGTTGCCGCTTTTGAGTGCTACGTTTCTTATTTGGAATTGTTAAAATTTAAAAGACCACTCATAATGGTAATGTTGATCTGCATAATACGCACCCCCATGATGAAATGATTAGCATCTGTGGTCCCCGTAGCGGTCAAGCTTCTAGTAGGAGCTGACCTGGCCATTTAAGAAAAGGAAGAAACGAGCTGGTATCTGGAGCTAAGTCACTCTCAGTTTTGATTACTAATAATAAAAACAACCAAATCTGATCCTTTGGGTTCTGAAATTTAGAAACAACGTTTCTGTGTGTTCGTTTAGAATCCAAATGGATAAATGCCTCCAATTTGCGTATTTAACCCTTTAACGCGCAGTGTTCCCGCTCTGGGAACACCAAACTCTGACGTTTTGACTGTTGCCAGTCACGAAGAATAGATTTGATTTCTATAAAAATAGTTGCGGGTGACATAGCTCCAGGAGAATAACTTACTTTTTACTTGCACGTCATTTCCCGTAAAAAAATGGTCACGTTTCTTTTTAACAGCACTGACATCTGCTGAAAAAGGGAAGAATGCGAGAACAGCTGGATAGATTGCCCAATGCTGAAAAAAAGGGTAGCCGTTGCCATCGCTCGACTTAACTACCAGCAAGATGGCGGACGATCGAAACGTTCATCGCGTGCCACAGATCTAGAAACCCTTTTTTTGAAGCAGCTGACTGTGCCGGCGCAGCCAGCTGTCGTCAAAAAAGGGTCTGTAGATCTGTGGCACGCGATAAACGTTTCGATCGTCCGCCATCTTGCTGGATTAAGTCGAGCGATGGCAACGGCTGCCTTTTTCTCAGCATTGGGAAAGGGTTGTGCTTCAAAGGGTTAAAGGAGTCTGGTAAATGTAGCGAAGTCACTCTACTTTGAATAGTGTTAAAATCAACCAAATGTGGTTTAATTATTGAGTGTGCTCTGAAATTTAGAGATCCCAGCTTCGTTTTTGCCTGATCTTCGGAATGTACAAGGTTAAATATCATTAATATGCATAATTCAAGGAATCTGGTAAATGTACCTAAGACAACTCTCAATTGTGATTAATATTAAAACCAGCCAAATTTGATGATTACATTGGGTGTTGTAATTTAAAGATGAAAGCATTGTTTTTGTCAGTTCTACTAGAATGCATATGGATAAGTGTCATTAATATGCATAAGTAAAGGAAAATAAAATATGATCACGCACAAAACAGTCACGAAGAACACCTGATACCTGTATGTTTTCAAAGCTACGTTTGTCTGAAAGAAAGAAGAGGGCTGGGGGTGGGGATAATTTCTGCAATGATTCATACCCAGATGATTCATCCTCTGGGAGAAAAACCTTAATTTATGCGTGTGATTTGCAACCTTGATCTATGATTAAACACTCCAAATCCGTAAAAATCTGTAATCAAATGTTACTATGGTTTTAAAAATAAATTTACTTAATATTTTAATGGTACTAAGCTGGCAAAAGTATTGTGGTATCGCTAGTTGATAGTTTAACTAGTATTTATAAATATATGATAGTTGAAGTACCCGTCGTTGACGTGTTCGTATGTGATGCAAAATTTAAAAAAAAAAAACTGAATTTTGTCCTGCATTGCAGAAGTACGAAGAACGGAATTAGCATATCTGCAATAGTATAGAAATCAAAGTTTTGTCTCTTTTGCGTATTCTTAAAAAATTACAGGGTAGAGAGTAAAAAAACTGCTGAGCTATTCTTGCAACAGAGAATTTTTTTTATATAACAAATTAAAGCTTTATTCTGGTTGAACAAGCTTTTCAAGTCAAGAGGTCATTCCTAATCTGTAGCTAAATATTGTTTTATTCACTGTTGATATTTCAGAATTATGCTTCAAGAAAATTTTGGAGAATTTTTTAAAAAAGATCATTAAAATTATTTAAAAATTTATTCAATTTTGTTCAAAATTCAAGTCCTTTATTGTTTCAGTTGTTGCTGATCATGTTGCTAAATTTCATTCTATTCTGTTAATTATTTTCTTTCAAAAGTAGAAGAAATTAATAAATAACGAAATCCTTTATTAACTAATTTGTCTGACTGATGAAATATAACTTTGTAGTAGTTACTTTAATAACATACATAAAAGTCAGACATTAAAAAATAAATAAAGTTCATTTGTGGAGCTTTAAAGCGTCTGACAAAAGTTCTGGTCCATGAAAAGTGTCTGAGACTTCATGATACTAGTTCAGAATAATATTCTACAAAAAATATATAAATATCAGCCATTAAAATTTACTTCAAATAACTATAATTTTTAGTTACCTTTCTCACCTGGTACCTGCCCAGGTGTCACAAGGTAAGCTCCACAAACACACAGGTATTTTAAGTACATGAGACACTACTAAGAACCTAAGGGTTCATCCATTACAAAAACTCTCTTGTCTGATCGCCCTGGGATCTTGGTCTATTAGCTGAATTGTCAAGATCGGATTGTGAGTCGAGCTCCCAGAAGCAGTCAGAAGGGGAACATCAGAAGAAGACTGAACAAGAGACTAAATAAACTCACTCGGCTAATGATACCGTACCGAGTACCTCATACAGACATTGAACCTAATAAAGAAGAAAATTCCGTCATTGGTGAGGCGAAGTCGGACAGGAAAGACGTCCTGTTTCAATAAGTTAGCTATTTTCAGGAGTGACATCCAAGATTCCAGCTCTCAGGAGATTAACGATCTCAAAGCAAAGCGAAAAAATGATGAACCTGCTGAGGAACGTCAAAGACCTAAATGCACGAACGTGTAGCGTAAAGACGAGCTGTGGAAACATGATCACCGGCATCGACGCTTGGCTCAAATGCACGAATACACATCAAAATGAGAGCGAACTCATTTCTCGGGGGGAAAAAAATGAAGGAAATCTGAAACCCTTTCAGATTTTAAATACGCACCAAAGTGCTATATATTAAAAGCGTATCATAATTTATGCGCCGTCCTTATTTTCTTCCTTATTCCATACGGTTGGAAAGTGTATCATTATTCACGAGTGAGCAGTATTTTCTTCCTTGTTTGTCCATCTTTGGAATCGAAATCTTTCTTAAAATCGCCTATTAAAACTATTTTACAATCTTCGCCAAGTATATTACAACTATACTTCACCGTTTTAAATATTGTTTCGAATGTGCATCATAACCCAGCCAGCCACGATACATCGAATTAACGTCGCCGTCGACGTAGTTTCGACGTAATCATCGACGTTAAAAATCCTTGGATATGTCCACCTGTTTGCCCGTCGAGCGCTGAACTTCTCGACGGCGTATTACCCGCGAGGGGTGACCGTGAGAGAATGGAAAAGGGTGACCGCCAGGAAGAGAAAATCCCCGATATTGGTCGAACACTCGTTGCTATAACGGCAAAGGGAGGCAGATTCTCGGAATTCGTTTATAAAATTCAGCTCATAGTGGTTGATTTTACGTTATACCTTGTCGAATCGCTCCAACAGGACAGAGAAAACCGGCTTATATTCGTCTAATAGAAGTCGTTCTTTAAAGACTTCGCAGAATTTGTTGAATTCTGCCCATTTATAAACGTAGTAATTATGCCGCAATTCTAGACATTCAGAGAATAGACAAATACCATTTACATACGTCGTGAAGGCATGGAAATTCAAACTGTTCTGATCTTGTGAACTTTTGCCGTTTAAAAAGGAAACATTTTATATTTCTAAATAATACATTTTAATATTAGTTTTGTTAGCTAATAAAAAGTTATTTTTAATTAAATGTGCAAAAATTACAAGTTTTAAATTAACTTCTAGTCGTTTAGATGAAGTTGTAAAATATACATTCATAAAAATTTGAACACAGAGAAAATACATTAAAGAAAAATATAATCTTTTTTTTAAATTTAATTGATCAGTAACTTGCATAAATAGCTTATGTCTCTATTTTACATTTTAAAGGGTTTACTTTTCCCCCCCCGGGTACATTTTATGAATTGTTTTTACTGTAGGTATATTTAATAAAAGGGGAGGGGTGGGTACGCTGTTTAATTCAATGTTATAAACAATCTAAATATCTTCATATATTGGTGAAAGATGGTGAAAAAGTAACTTAAAAATTAAATAAAATATTAGTAAATTTAGTTAAGTGAGGAATACAGTTTAAAATGCAATTTTACTAACAGTAAATATAATTTACTTATTTTATATAAAAAAGATTACTTTTTAATCAATATATGAAAATATTTAGATAGTTTATAAGAGTAGATTAAATAATTTTTTGCACCCTTTTATTAAAAATACCTAATACAGCCAAAACGATTAATAAAATGTTCCGGGGGAAAAAATGGAAGCCCTTTAAAATGTAAATTAGTGACATAAGTTGTTCGTGCGAGTTACTTATCTGTTAAATTAAAAATCAAGATTATATTTTAACTTTAATGTATTTTTGTATATGTTCAAACTTTTATGAATATAAAATTTATAACTTTATCTAAACGATTAGAAGTTAATTTAAAACTTGTTATTTCTAATCATTTAATTCAAAATTGCTTTTCATTAGCTAACAACTAGTAGTATAATGTATTATATTTAGAAATATAAAGTGTTTCCTTTTAAACGGCATGTGCACCCGACAAGAAGTTTGAATTTCCATGCTTTCACGACGTATGTAAATGGTGTGTGACTGATATATTCTCTAAATGTCTGGAATTCCGGCATAATTACTACGTTTATAAACTGTCAGGATTCGACGAAATCGTCAAGGAACCACTTCTATTAGACGAATAAGCCTGCTTTTTTATCTCCATAGTTTATTATAGTTTTCCTGTAATAAAATATGAAGTTTTCTATCTACAAATCCCCCCCCCCCTCTCACCCTCCCACGAGAAAAATTTTGTCTACTTCATTACACAAACAATTTTTTATTTATCTCTCTTAATTCTTTGATTTGTTCAATTTTACTACTCCAAATAGGTTTAAATTACATACTAAATGCACACATATTAGTATACAATTTAAAAAGAAAAAAAAACTTTGCATAAAGTGCTTTAATCTGTTTCATTGTAAGTTATGCCATAATGCAATAATAAGTTGACTTTTGTTATAGTAAGTTTACATTAAGTAAATTTGTGCTTATAATGAGAAAAAATATTTCATATGCTTAAGGTAAACAGTTGATTTTATGCCAATTGTACCTTTATATTTCACTCTATAATACAAATAAGAAGACTTATAATTAGCAATTAAAAAGAAAATGAATAAAAGAAACAAAGCACATAATTATTAGTTAAATTATTACTTAACTCACCTCTAAAATTTTGATGGCTGGAATTAAAATTTGTAGTTACCCCGATAAACTTTAATAACATCACCGGCCAACACAATTTAAAGAGAGCCAGACAAACTGATTAATATGCCAAGCTAACGATAAATTGGGTTAGCATTGAACTTGAAAAATATTCCAAGAGATACTTGAAAAATATCCACTTTTATAGTTAAAACTATGGAAATTTTACTGTTCTGTGTAGCGCAGCTGAGCTCAGCCATTGACTACACGCTGGAGCGAGTTCTGCCCTTGCATAAAAAACTGCGAAGTACGAGCCACGCGAACCATGAACGAATACACACACAAAAAAGTAAAAAAAGCATCTGTTTTCTGAGAAAACGGTTGGGGTGGACATGTCAAAGGTCGTGAGAAAGGACAATCCATGAGTGTGCCGTGTTTGTCTTTCTTGGGTTGATTTCTACTTTAACGCCCCAACTCTCGCCAAGGTGGCGATCATTAAACACATACAGTAACCATGACGTTTTTTTTGTATTTATGTGCCAATCGTAATTTAGAATTAAAATGGCGATTTGGAACAACCTATAAATACAGCATTCCGTTACATTTTTATTTATTTTGGGTTGCCAATTAATGTAGTTTTAATAATTAAGTGTCTTCAAATTCCTTAACTAGTGCGTTTATCATTAATTTGTTCACTTTAGTTTTCATGTAGTTGTTTAGGGGCGTTGAAACTTGTGCATAACTCCTAGAGACCCATGACTTCAAAGCTCGCCAAAGTGCGGGGAATTTTTAGGTTGCCGAAAGTAGGGGCGTTAAAATAGGAATCAACTCTTTCTTGAACCATAAAGCACAACTTTGGATCCAAATCTATCTTAAAATCGCCTACTGATACTGTTTTAAAATCTTCACCAGGCTTATTCGAACTATAGGCATATTCCAATTACATCTCGTAGACATTTTAATTACTGTTTGGAATGAGCATCATAATCCATGAGTGTATCGTGTTTTCCTTCTTTGTTCCATGAAACACTTCTTCGGATTAGAAATCGCCTACCAAAACTGTTTAACAATTTTCGCCAGGCATAGTCAAACTACCTTCACCTTTATAAATACCATTTGGAAAGTGTCTCATAATCTATGATGTGCACCGTATTTGTCTTCACTGTTCAATAAAACACTTCTTCGGAATTAAGATCTATATTTAAATCGCCTACTCAAACTATTTTACAATATTCGCCAGGCGTTTTGTAACTATACTCAAAATATATTTATAATAAATTGTCGCGTTTTGGCACCCAGTTTAGCGATCCATTATCAAAAATTGCAAACCTTGTGCGACTTTCAACATTTTATTAACGCCTCCCCCCGCCCCTCCACATTATCTGGCAAACCTATTTGAAGAGTGACTCGACGCGAGAATTGTACCAAAATCGTGTCTACACAAAAAGCAAGGTTGAAATTTATAGCACTCTGGTGCTAAAAAAAAAAACAAAAAAACATGACGGTTGCAGTTCGTTATCTTCTAACCTTGAAACTCCTGCAGTGAGGAGCAAGGCCAACAGCTCGGATGCAAGCACCAGCCATGCTCCATAAAGCAAGCAAAGCTGCCCAAGACGGCAAGTACGACCTTAGATCTAATAACGTCCAGTTACAACCGCCACATCCCCGACAAGGCATACGAACTATGGTTGGGGAGATACCGGCATCGACGCTTGGCTCAAATGCACGAATACACACCAAAATGAGAGCGAACTCATTTCTCGGGGGAAAAAAAAAAAAAAAAAAAAAAAAAACATGACGGTTGTAGTTCGTTATCTTCTAACCTTGAAACTCCTGCAGTGAGGAGCAAGGCCAACAGATCGGATGCAAGCACCAGCCATGCTCCATAAAGCAAGCAAAGCTGCCCAAGACGGCAAGTACGACCTTAGATCTAATAACGCCCGGTTACAACCGCCACGTCCCCGACAAGGCATACGAACCATGGTTGGGGAGATACCGGCATCGACGCTTGGCTCAAATGCACGAATACACACCAAAATGAGAGCGAACTCATTTCTCGGGGAAAAAAAAAAAAAAAAAACATGACGGTTGCAGTTCGTTATCATCTAACCTTGAAACTCCTGCAGTGAGGAGCAAGGCCAACAGATCGGATGCAAGCACCAGCCATGCTCCATAAAGCAAGCAAAGCTGCCCAAGACGGCAAGTACGACCTTAGATCTAATAACGCCCGGTTACAACCGCCGTGTCCTCGACAAGGCATACGAACCATGATTGGGGAGATACCGGCATCGACGCTTGGCTCAAATGCACGAATACACACCAAAATGAGAGCGAACTCATTTCTCGGGGGAAAAAAAAAAAAAAAAAAAAACATGACGGTTGTAGTTCGTTATCTTCTAACCTTGAAACTCCTGCAGTGAGGAGCAAGGCCAACAGATCGGATGCAAGCACCAGCCATGCTCCATAAAGCAAGCAAAGCTGCCCAAGACGGCAAGTACGACCTTAGATCTAATAACGTCCGGTTACAACCGCCACGTCCCCGACAAGGCATACGAACCATGGTTGGGGAGATACCGGCATCGACGCTTGGCTCAAATGCACGAATACACACCAAAATGAGAGCGAACTCATTTCTCGGGAAAAAAAACAAAAAAAAAAAAAACATGATGCTTGTAGTTCGTTATCTTCTAACCTTGAAACTCCTGCAGTGAGGAGCAAGGCCAACAGATCGGATGCAAGCACCAGCCATGCTCCATAAAGCAAGCAAAGCTGCCCAAGACGGCAAGTACGACCTTAGATCTAATAACGACCGGTTACAACCGCCACGTCCCCGACAAGGCATACGAACCATGGTTGGGGAGATACCGGCATCGACGCTTGGCTCAAATGCACGAATACACACCAAAATCAGAGCGAACTCATTTCTCGGGGAAAAAAAAAAATAACATGACGGTTGTAGTTCGTTATCTTCTAACCTTGAAACTCCTGCAGTGAGGAGCAAGGCCAACAGATCGGATGCAAGCACCAGCCATGCTCCATAAAGTAAGCAAAGCTGCCCAAGACGGCAAGTACGACCTTAGATCTAATAACGTCCGGTTACAACCGCCACGTCCCCGACAAGGCATACGAACCATGGTTGGGGAGATACCGGCATCGACGCTTGGCTCAAATGCACGAATACACACCAAAATGAGAGCGAACTCATTTCTCGGAAAAAAAAAAAAAAAAAAAACATGACGGTTGTAGTTCGTTATCTTCTAACCTTGAAACTCCTGCAGTTAGGAGCAAGGCCAACAGATCGGATGCAAGCACCAGCCATGCTCCATAAAGCAAGCAAAGCTGCCCAAGACGGCAAGTACGACCTTAAATCTAATAACGCCCGGTTACAACCGCCACATCCCCGACAAGGCATACGAACCATGGTTGGGGAGATACCGGCATCGACGCTTGGCTCAAATGCACGAATACACACCAAAATGAGAGCGAACTCATTTCTCGGGAAAAAAAAATAAATAAAAATAACATGACTGTTGTAGTTCGTTATCTTCTAACCTTGAAACTCCTGCAGTGAGGAGCAAGGCCAACAGATCGGATGCAAGCACCAGCCATGCTCCATAAAGCAAGCAAAGCTGCCCAAGACGGCAAGTACGACCTTAGATCTAATAACGTCCGGTTACAACCGCCACGTCCCCGACAAGCCATACCAACCATGGTTGGGGAGATACCGGCATCGACGCTTGGCTCAAATGCACGAATACACACCAAAATGAGAGCGAACTCATTTCTCGGGAAAAAAAAAAAAAAAAACATGACGGTTGTAGTACGTTATCATCTAACCTTGAAACTCCTGCAGTGAGGAAGGAGCAAGGCCAACAGATCAGATGCAAGCACCAGCCATGCTCCATAAAGCAAGCAAAGCTGCCCAAGACGGCAAGTACGACCTTAGATCTAATAACGCCCGGTTACAACCGCCATGTCCTCGACAAGGCATACGAACCATGATTGGAGAGATACCGGCATCGACGCTTGGCTCAAATGCACGAATACACACCAAAATGAGAGCGAACTCATTTCTCGGGGAAAAAAAAAAAAAAAAAAAAACATGACGGTTGCAGTTCGTTATCATCTAACCTTGAAACTCCTGCAGTGAGGAGCAAGGCCAACAGATCGGATGCAAGCACCAGCCATGCTCCATAAAGCAAGCAAAGCTGCCCAAGACGGCAAGTACGACCTTAGATCTAATAACGACCGGTTACAACCGCCACGTCCCCGACAAGGCATACGAACCATGGTTGGGGAGATACCGGCATCGACGCTTGGCTCAAATGCACGAATACACACCAAAATGAGAGCGAACTCATTTCTCGGGGAAAAAAAATAATAACATGACGGTTGTAGTTCGTTATCTTCTAACCTTGAAACTCCTGCAGTGAGGAGCAAGGCCAACAGATCGGATGCAAGCACCAGCCATGCTCCATAAAGTAAGCAAAGCTGCCCAAGACGGCAAGTACGACCTTAGATCTAATAACGTCCGGTTACAACCGCCACGTCCCCGACAAGGCATACGAACCATGGTTGGGGAGATACCGGCATCGACGCTTGGCTCAAATGCACGAATACACACCAAAATGAGAGCGAACTCATTTCTCGGAAAAAAAAAAAAAAAAAACATGATGCTTGTAGTTCGTTATCTGCTAACCTTGAAACTCCTGCAGTGAGGAGCAAGGCCAACAGATCGGATGCAAGCACCAGCCATGCTCCATAAAGCAAGCAAAGCTGCCCAAGACGGCAAGTACGACCTTAGATCTAATAACGACCGGTTACAACCGCCACGTCCCCGACAAGGCATACGAACCATGGTTGGGGAGATACCGGCATCGACGCTTGGCTCAAATGCACGAATACACACCAAAATGAGAGCGAACTCATTTCTCGGGGAAAAAAAATAATAACATGACGGTTGTAGTTCGTTATCTTCTAACCTTGAAACTCCTGCAGTGAGGAGCAAGGCCAACAGATCGGATGCAAGCACCAGCCATGCTCCATAAAGTAAGCAAAGCTGCCCAAGACGGCAAGTACGACCTTAGATCTAATAACGTCCGGTTACAACCGCCACGTCCCCGACAAGGCATACGAACCATGGTTGGGGAGATACCGGCATCGACGCTTGGCTCAAATGCACGAATACACACCAAAATGAGAGCGAACTCATTTCTCGGGGAAAAAAAAAAAAAAAAAAAACATGACGGTTGCAGTTCGTTATCATCTAACCTTGAAACTCCTGCAGTGAGGAGCAAGGCCAACAGATCGGATGCAAGCACCAGCCATGCTCCATAAAGCAAGCAAAGCTGCCCAAGACGGCAAGTACGACCTTAGATCTAATAACGCCCGGTTACAACCGCCATGTCCTCGACAAGGCATACGAACCATGGTTGGGGAGATACCGGCATCGACGCTTGGCTCAAATGCACGAATACACACCAAAATGAGAGCGAACTCATTTCTCGGGGAAAAAAAAAAAAAAACAAAAAAAACATGACGGTTGTAGTTCGTTATCTTCTAACCTTGAAACTCCTGCAGTGAGGAGCAAGGCCAACAGATCGGATGCAAGCACCAGCCATGCTCCATAAAGCAAGCAAAGCTGCCCAAGACGGCAAGTACGACCTTAGATCTAATAACGTCCGGTTACAACCGCCACGTCCCCGACAAGGCATACGAACCATGGTTGGGGAGATACCGGCATCGACGCTTGGCTCAAATGCACGAATACACACCAAAATGAGAGCGAACTCATTTCTCGGAAAAAAAAAAAAAAAAAACATGATGCTTGTAGTTCGTTATCTGCTAACCTTGAAACTCCTGCAGTGAGGAGCAAGGCCAACAGATCGGATGCAAGCACCAGCCATGCTCCATAAAGCAAGCAAAGCTGCCCAAGACGGCAAGTACGACCTTAGATCTAATAACGCCCGGTTACAACCGCCATGTCCTCGACAAGGCATACGAACCATGGTTGGGGAGATACCGGCATCGACGCTTGGCTCAAATGCACGAATACACACCAAAATCAGAGCGAACTCATTTCTCGGGGAAAAAAAAAAATAACATGACGGTTGTAGTTCGTTATCTTCTAACCTTGAAACTCCTGCAGTGAGGAGCAAGGCCAACAGATCGGATGCAAGCACCAGCCATGCTCCATAAAGTAAGCAAAGCTGCCCAAGACGGCAAGTACGACCTTAGATCTAATAACGTCCGGTTACAACCGCCACGTCCCCGACAAGGCATACGAACCATGGTTGGGGAGATACCGGCATCGACGCTTGGCTCAAATGCACGAATACACACCAAAATGAGAGCGAACTCATTTCTCGGAAAAAAAAAAAAAAAAAAACATGACGGTTGTAGTTCGTTATCTTCTAACCTTGAAACTCCTACAGTTAGGAGCAAGGCCAACAGATCGGATGCAAGCACCAGCCATGCTCCATAAAGCAAGCAAAGCTGCCCAAGACGGCAAGTACGACCTTAGATCTAATAACGCCCGGTTACAACCGCCACATCCCCGACAAGGCATACGAACCATGGTTGGGGAGATACCGGCATCGACGCTTGGCTCAAATGCACGAATACACACCAAAATGAGAGCGAACTCATTTCTCGGGAAAAAAAAATAAATAAAAATAACATGACTGTTGTAGTTCGTTATCTTCTAACCTTGAAACTCCTGCAGTGAGGAGCAAGGCCAACAGATCGGATGCAAGCACCAGCCATGCTCCATAAAGCAAGCAAAGCTGCCCAAGACGGCAAGTACGACCTTAGATCTAATAACGTCCGGTTACAACCGCCACGTCCCCGACAAGCCATACCAACCATGGTTGGGGAGATACCGGCATCGACGCTTGGCTCAAATGCACGAATACACACCAAAATGAGAGCGAACTCATTTCTCGGGAAAAAAAAAAAAAAAAACATGACGGTTGTAGTACGTTATCATCTAACCTTGAAACTCCTGCAGTGAGGAAGGAGCAAGGCCAACAGATCAGATGCAAGCACCAGCCATGCTCCATAAAGCAAGCAAAGCTGCCCAAGACGGCAAGTACGACCTTAGATCTAATAACGCCCGGTTACAACCGCCATGTCCTCGACAAGGCATACGAACCATGATTGGGGAGATACCGGCATCGACGCTTGGCTCAAATGCACGAATACACACCAAAATGAGAGCGAACTCATTTCTCGGGAAAAAAAAAAAAAAAAAAAAAACATGACGGTTGCAGTTCGTTATCATCTAACCTTGAAACTCCTGCAGTGAGGAGCAAGGCCAACAGATCGGATGCAAGCACCAGCCATGCTCCATAAAGCAAGCAAAGCTGCCCAAGACGGCAAGTACGACCTTAGATCTAATAACGACCGGTTACAACCGCCACGTCCCCGACAAGGCATACGAACCATGGTTGGGGAGATACCGGCATCGACGCTTGGCTCAAATGCACGAATACACACCAAAATGAGAGCGAACTCATTTCTCGGGGGAAAAAAAATAATAACATGACGGTTGTAGTTCGTTATCTTCTAACCTTGAAACTCCTGCAGTGAGGAGCAAGGCCAACAGATCGGATGCAAGCACCAGCCATGCTCCATAAAGTAAGCAAAGCTGCCCAAGACGGCAAGTACGACCTTAGATCTAATAACGTCCGGTTACAACCGCCACGTCCCCGACAAGGCATACGAACCATGGTTGGGGAGATACCGGCATCGACGCTTGGCTCAAATGCACGAATACACACCAAAATGAGAGCGAACTCATTTCTCGGGAAAAAAAAAAAAAAAAAAAAACATGACGGTTGTAGTTCGTTATCATCTAACCTTGA